>JAKTTR010000008.1:0-451308 GCA_030581575.1 Teunomyces aglyptinius
TACGACAGTTACAATTCCAGCCACGGCATCTGGTGAAACTGGATCTGTGATCATCGAAGTTCCAACTCCAACTACCACGTACACATCCACATGGTCAGGCAATGAAACTACCACAGTTACCATTCCAGCCACCACATCTGGTGAAACTGGATCTGTGATCATTGAGGTTCCAACCCCAACTACCACGTACACATCGACATGGTCAGGCAATGAAACTACCACAGTTACCATTCCAGCTACTGCCTCTGGTGAAACTGGAACCGTGATCATCGAAGTTCCAACACCAAGTACCACGTACACATCCACATACTCGGGATCTGTTACTACCACAATTACCATTCCAGCCACCGAATCAGGTGAAACTGGATCGGTTATCATCGAAGTTCCAATTACTAGAACAACAGTTACTTCATCTTGGTCTGAAGTCAGTACATCCACTATTACATTCTCCGCAATTTCTGGTGGAGTGGAAACTGTAATTGTTGAAGTTCCTACCACCTCCAGTACCTCCAATTTTGTTTCTGATTCAACTTCTGCTTTTCCATCCATCAGGATCAAGTCGGCCAGCTTATCTTCATATTCTGGTAGTTCATTCTCAGTACCATGGAACTCGAGTAGGTTATCCACAAGTACATCCCTCAGTGATTCTGTGATTAGTACCACTGATTCACACACCTCGCTTTCTGAATTCGTTGCTTCGACATCAGGATCTTCGTCATTGGAATTTCCCATCGTCACTACGACTTCACAAGTTATTAATTCTGAACACGATTTCATTTCGAATGGTTTATACACAAAAAAGGGAAAAGGAACATTAATAACTTCAACAACAACTTCCGTATCCGAAGATGAGAATACGTCAAATTATTTAATTGCTGACAAAACTGCCGTTTCAACAACAACTCCAAAAACAACAGCTACAATAACCGCATCTCCAAGGAACAACCATGAAGGAGGAGTTCACAGCAGCCATGTTCTGACCAGTAGTAGTAACAACAACAATCAGAATGGCAACTCAATAAATAATTCTGTTGGAAATAACGTACAGAATGTTGCTAATGCAGGTTCCAATGGCAGTCCACTTACTACAAGTGGTACACCAATCCAATCCCAGAGTCAATCCGATTCACCACAGAGCCTCACATTCCTGTCCAGTACCGTTTTTCAAAGTCCTAATAGTCAACCTAGTGTAACGACTTATGCAGACTCTGCTGTTATTGCGGTTCCTTCGATATTTGTATTTGCATTATCCTTGATATCTTCCATTCTTTTCTAAGAACGACTTTTCATACAGCTTTTTCGACTCCAGGTTTTTTTAGAATATTTCTTTGTTCCGTATTTATTTCAGTTAGCATCATTTTTTGTATTTTACTTCAAAATATTACATTTTTAATCCCTATGACAATTAATTAGTAAAATCTTCACCTTAACCATATGTTATATTTTCTGAAATTGAGTCGAAGTTTTCATATAGAATTATTAATTTTCATTTTGTGAACGTATTATTTATGGGCAAGAAAATATTCAAAATTAGGCAACGTGGCCGAGTGGTTAAGGCGACTGACTCGAATTATTTTGGGTAATCAGTTGGGATTTCCCGCGCAGGTTCGAATCCTGCTGTTGTCGTTATTTTATCTTTTTACTCCTCTTACAAATTTCACTTGTTTCGAATTACAAGATAATTTCAGTAATTTATTTCTTTGAAATACACAAAGGCTCGAAGAAAAGAATATTCAACATAATCTGTAGAGATAGTTGCCATACTTGATTTGCCTTCGTTATTAGTAATCATATGTGGCTTTACACAAATAAGCGCGTTTAGTCGTGCAATTCCTAATATACATTTTGTTACATAAATATTCCGGAGCAGATTGGAAGGTTCATTAGAAGTATATTTCCTATACCGAATTCAATAATAATGGCTTCCAATCCACCAGGTGCATGCTGTGCAGTTTTGAATTTTCACGATGGTACTCCAATTGGTTCATACCAGCTCCTTTTTGGCCGTGATACATACAAGGTTGGCAACGGCGAAAACATTATCGTTATCGCCACTGATATTTACGGCTACAAGCTTAACAATGTATTGTTGATTGCTGACGAATTGTCAAAAAATGGATACACTGTATTGATTCCAGATATCTTGAATGATGACCCATTGACCGAATCGGTTCAAATTCAAGACTGGTTGCCAAACCACGGTCCTGAAATCACGGCACCTATCTTCAATGGTTTCTTGACGAAGTTGCGTGAAACAAACCCAAAGTTTGTTGCTGGAATTGGATATTGTTTCGGTGCTAAGTATGTCGTCCAGAACTTGGCAAAGGATGGTTTACTTGATGTTGGTGCTATTGCTCATCCTTCTTTTGTTGCGATTGAGGAGGTTGAGGCTATTGAGAAACCTCTCCATATTTCTGCTGCTGAAATCGACAATATTTTCACTACTGAATTGAGACATGCTACTGAAGCAGCATTGACCAAGAAGAACGCCAGATACCAGCTTGATTTCTATTCAAGTGTCCTGCACGGTTATGCTGTGAAGGGTGACATTTCTAACCAAATTGTGAAATATGCAAAGGAAAGAACCTTGTTAAGCCAATTGGCTTTCTTCCTGCAATTTACTAAATAGTTTTAGATAGTTCACTTAACTTAGCAGAAGGTCAGATATAAATCGCCAGTTGGCGATTCAAGACAGTGTTATACACTTTTACCCCAGATATGCATTTTAACTTTCCATAAAGGTTTGGTTCTAAGTCCAAACTACCAAAGTATTCTTAAAAGCATATAGCATTTATTTCTAACTCCAAATTGGTAATTAATTCACAATGGGGCGACTTTTCCATTGTTTTTGTTCCTTTTCCTCAAATTAAATACGAAGTCTTACAGCTGCAAAAGATTGTGCATAATTAACAATCTATAATCATGGACATGGAATTAATCAAAGGTAAAATTTACAGTATAGAAATGAACTAAGGAAAGTGGCCCTTTCTGAGACCAAAGTATCCCTCAGGAGCATCTTCGGTCACATTTAACCTACCTCTTATAGCGTAATCGAGACCACCGTACACAACATCATTGCCCCACCATGCGATACTTCTATCGACGTATTGAACCGAGAAGAAGATGATTATAGCAGAGAATGCCACACCAGCTGTCATAGCACCGGAGAAAACGTAGTTATACTTTTCCCAGAATGCAGTATAGTGCTTCTTGAGGTAGTACATCGAAGCGATCGACAAATAAACACCACCAGTAATATAAGATAAGTTGTATGGGGCATAAAGCAAAAACCCACCAATAATAACTGTTGGCTGGAAGTACTTGGTCAATTTCTGTGGCGCATACCACTTGAAAGCAATACTGACAAGAGCCAACAAGAATCCTATCAAGAAACACCATTGAAGAATTGGATACACACCATTGAAAACTTTCTTTGGACCAATTACACCCCATTGAATAGAAGCATTGTAAAACGTTGTTGCACCTGGACAGGTAAACTTCTGCTTGTTGGTAGGCAGACAGTAATCCTTGATATTTTCAATTTGGAAGTTCATGACAGCAAGACCAATAAATGAATGAATGAAAACAGACAATATCTGGACCCTGAACATGGCTCTTGGAGGAAGCTTCACATAATGACCCATTTTCTGATCAGAAATATAGTTTTGGGCTTGTCCATCGATATTATAGCCCAAAGCCTTGACAAAGTTTAGGGCCAAACCATTACCTGGAAGAGCATAACCAATAATTAATTCAACTAACACATTAAGGCCAATTTGAAACCCAGTCACGGAGTAAAGGGTAGTTAATGGAATCAAGAAAAGAAAGTTTATACCGATAGCAAAGAAAATGGTCCAAACAGGGGTTTCTGCAGGGTAAACTTTAACACAGATAATAGCTAATGAAATGGAAATGAGCAAAATAGCCAAGAAACACCAGTCTGGAACTTCCTTGTAACGTGCCATCATTCTTGAGTGTGGATCATTAAAACCGTGATAGGTAGATTTTCTAAAATTTCTAAGAGAAGTACCGAGACCCTTGAGTGCTGCCCACATCGCTTTGTGGTTCATGGCACACTCATAAACAATCAAAAAAGGATATGCTGCAAAAAATGCTCCATACGAAATTAAACTTGCAGAACTGTAGTATGGTGGTCCAACTTCAGCAAATTTTTCCTTGTCAAACTTGCTGTTTTTATTAACAATCTTCTTGACATCATAAACCTTACCAGTATTAGTGAACAAGGAGTTACTGTTGATCGGAACAAAGGCACTCCACCTGTAGTTCGTATAATTAAGGCCAAGAATGCAGAAAAATCCAATGATCGCACCAACATAGTAGTTCATTTGAGTGAAAAATGGGAGATTTAAAGCGCCATTGTAATTTAAGATATTCCAATCAAATGACGGAATAGGATTAAATCCCAAACCGCCAATTGAGCCTGTAACAACAGCAAGATTTAAATTATGTGGAGAAATCCAAGTCATCCAGTTAAAAGTAGATAAAATACCAATCAAATAGTTAGGAAGCCAGAAGTAGAAGAAAGAGGAACCAAAGACAACGAAGAAAAACTTGTACTTTGTTATTGTCCAGCCATTAATATTTTCTTTTCTTTCAGGTTGCATCAAAGCCTTGTTCAAGGCAACTGTAGGTAAAATAGAAGGCCAAATTGATTTAATTGGGTAGATACAAAACTTTCTCATAACACCTGCAAATCCAAAACCCAAGAAGTTAGTACTTAAAATTAACAATGTTTGGTAACCAAAATCGGCCCATTGATTATTGTAGTACCGAGGCAATTTTTGAACATGGATATTGGAAGAAACATATGAGTTACCACCAGAAACAGCATAAAATACTGTAGCAAGCATTTGTTCTTTGTGAGTCCACGGGCCAGGATTTAAATCAAACTCGTATTTCCAAATCTTGAATTTCCACTTAGGTAAAATATATTGTAATAACCGACCACAAGGGTACAAAAACAACTGAACAACTGCAGTATCCAAAGTAATAGCTGGTCGTCTTTGGGAGAAGAATTGGTTAATAAAAGTACCAATTCCAGTCCAAATAATTCCCAAAATATACACTCTAATGGTTTCAACTGGAATACTAGGATCATCGTATGGATCAGTAACAGCTCTAACTTCCGGATAAGGAGAATGGTAAGCAACCAAAGCAGCTTCAAGCCTGATCTGTAGTCCCCAGCCTACACTTTCAAGGATGGTACCACCAACTTCTAAGCTGGAAACTGAGTCAACCTTAACATCATTTTCGCTTTTCTCGATAAAAGATGACTTTTCGTCGTCTACTGAATGGAACCCCTTTGCTAAATCTTCTTTGATACCTGTTTTAGTTTGAATGTTGACGGGAGTCATTTCAACCAATCTTTTATAATTGTTGTACTCTCGGGTAGGAATATTGACGTCATCAGAGTGGTCGTCAATGGTTTGTTTAATGATTTCTAGTGCTTCCTCCTCAGATAACTTTTCAATCTTTTCAATCATGAATGTGGCACCTGGAGGTAAATCATCCAAGTGAAGCAAGCCATCAAGGTTAAGTCTTTTGAGAATGTAAAACTTTTCGTCAGCTGTAAAGGACGTAGCAATTGCCCCAATAGACACAACCTGGGAAGCAATGGCTTGTAAGTCGATTTCATGATCATTAATCTCAAGACGTGGACTTCCAATACTTCTTATGCTACGAAGACCGAGTGGATCTTGGAACTCAGTCATCTTGTTCTAATCGAATGTTTAAAATAATATCAGCTGTGGGATATGCCTGGAATATATAGTTGTTGTAGGATTGGATTAGCGGACTAAAAGTAATTGTGGCTATCTTCAAATTGTTGTTCGATATCACAATAGAGATACGATAAATATCTACAATAAAATTGGCGCCGTTCGTCGAACAAGACAAATATAAGAGGCAAGCTCTTGGTAGTCATAATCAGGTCCGATTCGATTGCACAGCAAATAATATTGGCATTGACTTAAAAATAATAATCTTGAATGGTCGAGAGGTGACTGCAAAATCTAAGTTCTGTGATGACAAACATCGAATTAAAGCTTCAGGGATAGGTGCCAAGAGTTCGATGGTACTGAATAATATTCTAGCGAGAACCCCATGATTGCTGGCTTCTTTTTCTTTATCTCGCGGGGCCGTACATAATTTTGCAACTAGAGTTAAACCTGTATGCGGGGCGGGCCAAGAATATGTGGAATTAATTCTATCAGACGGAGCCATTCAAAGGAGGATTATTTTTTAGGTACTAAGACAAAAAGGGTGAAGAAGTGGCTCATAGAAATAAGGTTTTAATAGGAATATTAGGGAATTGACAGAAAGTAGAAGCACTGGGGGTCAGCGACGAAGCAAGTGAGTACTACGACACGCTGATTGGTATGTACCCCAAGTAAATAAAACAACGATCACTAACGCGACAGATTACAAATTACTTTTTTGCATGATGCCTGATTACATGGTAGGGTCAAGGGAATCACGTCAAATTGACGACCAGAAACAAGATAAGGAATCTAACATGAACGCTTGCGAAATTTGGTGCTAACGACGAACGGCACTTGCGAATTATTTCTTGTTTCAAGTTGCCAAGGACTTTTTATTCACCAAGAATCTCTCGAGCGAAACTAACCACAATTCTATGTGGCCACCACACTTAGCTTCCACGCTATTTTGCTTGTTTCCGAGATCAAATTAGGTCTACGGCACCACTTGAGATTTATTAGGAATTGTACCGCAGTTCAGAGCTCATTTTAGAAAGATTAATACGCTTATTTCGGTAAATTTGCCTTGTACAGTAGGATAATGACACCGAGAATTCTGAGGTGAGATAAGAGTGGGTCAGAACAAATGGTGGGGCTTACCCATAATCTGTAAAAGTGTGCTAGTTAACCTGTAAATCGTATTTCATACTGTATGCAAAAAATCGCAATGAGATGCCATCTAGTAACCAGGTGTTTCAAGATGGTTTCGTTTTCTTGTGAGGTTTGCAACGATACAATTATCAAGAAAAAGTTAGACCAACATACTCAAAGATGTTACGGTGCTTATTTTACGTGTATTGACTGTTCGGTGACTTTCCAGGGAACAAATTATAGAAACCACACTAGTTGTATCTCAGAAGCAGAAAAGTACGAGAAAGCGTTGTACAAGGGTCCTAAGAAAAAGCAACAGGCAAAGGAGGAGCCAAGCAAAGAGAAAAAAGTAGCAAAAGAGATAAATGATCCAAAGGCACCAAAAAGGAATGAATCAAAGGAAAAGAAAGAGTCTAAGAACGATAGTTTGGAGAAGTACTTCAAGTCCGGCAAACAACAAAACTTGTACAAAGTCGTCAAAAAGGCCGCCCAAGACAAAGACCAAGATATTAAAGAGTTTTTAAAAAGCTTGAAGGTGGTCAAGGCCGAAGATGGATCATTCAATCTTGTCTTATAATTTACATTAATATACATATTGATACACCAGAAATCTCCACAGCTCTACTTTCTTTTGTTCAATGCTCGACTAACCTTGCTGTAGAACTGGGCCAATGTATTATAAGGAAACGATAAGCTTTCGCACAAGTATTCTGGAAGTATCGACTTCAAGAATCGTGCATTTTCGACAGGGTTGTGTTGGTCGGATTCGTCGTCTTCTGGCTTGTAGTCTTTCTCCAAGGCGTCTAAGAATGTGGGGATATAACTTATTTCGGCCGATTCTTCGTATGACTTTGATATTTCTAACCGGTACTTGATGAATATCTGGTCACTGACGGATTTCTGCTTAATATCAAAGTAGAATTGTTCGTTATCTTCGTAAAAATTCGTCACACGAACCCCGGTTAGTAATTCCACCATGTCTAACGTGAAACCAATGTTCTCCAATTCGTGTGAAAGCTCATCTTGCTTAATGAGATGCGAGGGTCCATTGGATGTTTTCTTTTTCCGAATGGGGGATTCGTAAACTATATCACCTCTCGATTGGTACAGAATGTTAGACTGCTTGTCGTCGGCTTTTAATTGTTGGATTTCCACCAAGAGCGCGTCAATGATCCCTTGCTTTTCCGACACTTCGTCAGTTAATTTAGTAATCAATTCGTTATCGGAATCAAGCTGCTGCTGAACTTTATGCTGATACTTGGTAAATATTTGGTCCTGCTTTGTATTGGTTAAACTATTGATAAACTCCACCAACTGCTGGTTGTTTTGACACGCCATGATATCTTGCTCCGTTACAATCGGATGGTCAAGTCTCTTGACTGGCGTTTTCTTGCTTGGCGTCGTTGGTTTCACCACATTAGCCTTCGGTGGTGTTGATACATCTAGTTTTGCTTTATTCGTAGGTTTCCGCTGTGAAGCAGTCCGTGTTTTGGGGCCCATGGTGGTACGCTTGGTCTATAAAAGTTTTTTGGACGCGTGCTACTTTTTGGATGCGAAACACACCCATCTTCTAGTTCTCACCAATGTGAAGACTCGCCGACCTCAAAAGAAACACATATCACCATGCCCAATGCATTGTCTCCTTGTAGTATTGTCTGGAATGGGTACAATTTTGCATGGTTAGACATTCTGGGATACCTGTTTGGAAGAGATCTGCTGATATTCTAGATAAAAAGACATCAAAACAAAGCCAAAAAAATTGACAAAGTCTTAAGAAATCAACAATAGACAAACGTAGGTGTAGTCATCACATTTATCCTTTGGCTAGGTGATGTTTGTTGGGGGGATGGCGGGAGATAGTTGTCAAAACGGCTGCATCCTACATATAACCAATAGCCAGTTCAAACAAAAAAACTCAATCCCGTATTTCCATCTCACCAGCCATGTCGTTTTCTCCAGAAGCGTTTCAGAAAAAGTTAGCCGTGCTACAGGACACACAGGAATCTATCGTTTCAATATCGCAATGGGTGTTGTTTCATCACAGAAACAACAAGGACTCGGCTCGGATTTGGGCTGATTACCTAATGAGCAGACCTTCCTCTTCGTCGACATCGTCCGCCAAACAGTTATCTTTATTATACCTTTGCAACGATGTCGTTCAAAGAGCAAGAAGAAAGAAGAAGTTAGAGTTTATTGATGAATTTGCTGCCATTTTGCCTAAGGTGTTTAGAAATATATACCACAGTCTAGATTCGTCCACCAAACCCAAAGTCGATCGATTGATCTCGGTCTGGGAAGAAAGATCGGTGTTCAGTTCCAATGACATTACTCTAATGAAGGAGGCTATCAAGGCATCCAAGTCAGACCAGCCCACGTTATCAAAACCAGTACCAGCCACAGGAACAAAAATTGCCCCAGAGCTTGTTCACCTCAATGGTCTCTTTTTAAAGCTCAACGAAGTATCTGATATTAGTCAGGCAAACTTGACCCAATTTGGTATACAGTCCAAGACATATCTTCCTCAAGACCCTTCACAGTCAGAAAATTTGCCTGCTCCAAAAGCATACATCGCCAAGCTCAACATGTTGGAAAAGCTCAGCAAAGTTTCTATCGATAACATCAAGGAATTAAAGAGCTTAAAGTCACAGGTAACTATATCCTTGGAAAACTTGACCAAAATAATCATAGAAGGAGCCAAGACAGACGAGACAAAGTTTTCTATTATAAATGAGAAGCTCGATAGACTAGAGACCACAAGAACTGAACTTCAAGAAATGGTAGAGGAAACAAACAAACTGGGAGAACAGGATTACGAGGAAGAGGAGGAAGTATCTCCAACTTATGAGACAAATGACTTAGATGATGAAGATGACGATGACGACTTGCTTCCAACATATGAAAATGACGATGAAGAAGAGAAAACGACTGAGTCTGTACCAAAACCAGCCATAGAATCTAGCAAAAAGAGACGGTCATCGCATAGCTCTTCTGGAGGTTCGACGCCTTCAAAGCGAGTAGCGTTCTCAGAAGATATTGAGGTAAAGGAGTATGAGCGAGACGAGGAAAGCGATAGTGACGTTCATAAATCGGAGACAAATGGTGCCAAGGAACAGTACGTTTCGTTTGATTTTCTGAAACATCGCAAGCCAGAAGAGTTGAAACAAGAGTTTGAAAGTGCAACAGACGATGATGGATACGATCCTTCTTCAGGATACGATACCACCAAATCGGAAACTGATAGTTCTTCCGATATCATGAGTCTTTTATCCAAGTTGAGTTGAAGCTACTCCCCCACCTGTAATATAAAAACCAAATTAATAAAAATATTTCTATACAACTTTTTCTAATTTAAAATCAATGCAAAGTCACTGGAATGAGGCTTCTTGTACAATGGAAGGATGCTGGTAGCGCTGGCTGAAGGGTCTACCGATTCTGTACTTGAGGATCGTACTAAAAGCTCCGTTGGTTGGGCATAGTAATTCGATTTAGAGTTCATGGCTGCGGGTCCCAAGTGTAAGTTTGGTAATGACAAACATTTTGGGACATCGATATGTGGGCCTATGCTTGACCGTCTTGAGTCGAGCAGTTTTCTTTTTTGTTTCCGGGGCAAGTAAATGCATAGCTGGTCAGAGGATGAGCAGTTAGAGCATTCTGGAAGTATACGAGAACATTTCTTTTTGAACTTTCTACATCGTACACAACTGACTTTTGATTTACCAACATCATTTAAGTCGATTTCCGGTTTGGATAGGTTGTGATTGTAGATATCTTTGGGAGTGGGAAGAAGGAGCTGTTTAATATTCTTTCTCTTGAATACCGTGATCGATGGTTTGTAATTGGGAGACTGGTTGCTTGATTCCATTAACACACCAGTTCCTGCTGGGATGACGGAAGTAGATGACAGTTGTGATGATTCGGGTATAGAGATCTGGAACTGGTTTAGGAACCTCGGTAGATCCGAGTACTTCTTTTCCAATGGCTCCAGAAAAAAGCTCGAATCCAGGTTCATATGAGACAGTATGGTTGATAATTTCTCCATGCTATCCAAAAAGTCAAAAATGGCACCTCGACCTGTCAAATAAGCTCAAATGCATTCATTCGTTTCAGTGGCTAATTGCAAAATAGCAGCCGAACATACAGAGTCAGTGCGATAATTACAGATTGACTCGGACCACTATCATTTTGACCTTATCGACCCACACAAAAGTGCACACACGCAAAAAAATAGAATAGGGGCCCTCATCCGTAGGGCTTTCAGGGTCCATTCTGGCTAACGAATACATATACGTGCCAAACCCTGCCACGAAGTGGTGCGTAGACCACGTGTTTGTGTATAGATTCTGTTGTGAATTGATCTGAGGATCTCGTGGCCGTTTTGAACCTTGGATTGGGCCGGTACCGGCCGGTTCAAATCAACCGCGAGTTTTCCTAGCATATTATGCACAGACAAATCGGGTAGCTTGCGCTCGAAATATTGCGATACGGCATTATCAACGGTGGAATTGGTGCCGACATACAACAAGTTCTTTGCGCGCGTACAAGCCACGTAAAATAACCGACCCTTGCTTGGATTGGGCTTAGAGGAATCGTCGTGTTTCAATAAGGACGACCAGTAATTTGACCCGCTGAAGTGCGACGAGCAGCCAGGAACAAATACCACAGGAAACTCAAGTCCCTTTGCCGTATGCACCGTCGATAAATTTATCAGATCATCCTTCGTGATGCCCGTGTTTTCATTGTAAACCCGTAGAAAGTAGTTCAAAAACGTCTCGTCACTTATGGCTTGTTCCTTGTATCTCTCGTAAGCATATTCCAACGAGTTACAAAATGCACCAAGTTCTTGCTCCAAGCTTTTCGCTTCATCCACATTCGAGATCTTGTTCGTGGTAGCTTCTGGTGTATTGATATAGTCAAGCATCCCCAGTGATTTTGCCAAATTAAGCAATGATTGAACGATCATCGCGGGATTCTGCTCATGCTCAAGCCGACCTCTTTCCGTTTGAAAGCTCTCAATGGTCTTTTTCAATCTATCTAATGTTGCCAAGTGGTTCTTATAAAGCTTGTACAACTCAGATTTCTTCTCTTCATTCATGGAAAACTCTGCTCGAAGAGATGACTCCAAGGAAATATCCCACAGCTGTTGCTTCTTTCGCCAGACTTCGTAAAGATTGAAGAGCTTAGCCACTCGGAGTCGTGACCCATATTTCTTGTCAAGCAACACAAGAAGGCACATAAGCCCAATATCGGCACCGGCTCCATTATTGAGTACATTCAAAAAATCAAGCAACACATGCAACCTGGTATTGACCCACAGAACTTGCAGAGAAAACTTATTGGTTTGAATTCCATACACATCTTCAAAATACTTCTGGATCTCATCGATTTCCTTGTTGGTTCTGGTGAGTATTAAGAAATCAGCAGGTTTGAGCAAGCCTCCCAGCTCAAATATGAGTCTAGTGATTTCCATAGCTATGAAATCGTATTCTGAAATCAGCGATGTTCGTTGGTATAATATAGGCTTGTAGCCAGGAGGTTTCACCGACACCAACTCGACGTCATCAGGAATTAGCAAGTCGTTATTTTTTAATGCTACTTCATTGGTCATTTTCAATATTTCTGGAGTTAATCTAAACGACTCTTTTATACTATGGTACTTTATGGTAGCATCAGGAAATTCTGAGTGTAAGTTGTTGATTAAGCTGGGACGAGAACCCAAAAATTCATAAATGCTCTGGTGAGGATCACCAGCAATAGTCAAGTGAATGGGATAGTCCTTGTAAGTAACGATTTTCTTGATAACTTGTAATAACAGATAATGCATATCCTGGAACTCATCCACAATAACGACCTTGTATCCTAACAAACATGCAATGTCTTTATTTTCCTCCATAAGTGCTATGGCATCCGTAATGAAATCCTGATATCTCATGACGCCCATGTTGTTTAGAAATTGTAACAAGGCGTTGATGTATTCCTTGCTGATGTTGTTGACTTTAGAGGCTTCTTCCACCGAAAATTCACCGCTTCTAATCAGATTAATCATCTTTTCCAATGCCAAGGGTGTCATCTTTCTACTGAGTGATATGCCACCCATCTGGATGGTCTTGCCCAGAAAGATACTGGACAAGTTACGCCAGCTCAAATCATCGATCAACCATTTTCTCGAACTCGGGATGTATTCTTCAATTATCGAAGCACACAACGAATGAAATGTAAAAATGTCCACTTCAGAACCAACTACTTTGCCCAATGTTTCTCTCAAGGAAGTGACTGCCCGGTTGGTCATCGAGAGCACCAATATTTCATTGTGGTTGAGACCATGTTCATTGATTAAATAAGCGATCCGTCTAGCAAGTGTCAATGTTTTACCACTCCCTGGACCTGCTTTGACCACCAAAATCTCTCTTTCATTGGGCGGATACTCAATGATACTTCTTTGGGAAGGAGTAGGGTCCATCCTGGAACATCTACAGCTCTTGTACCCGGCTTTTTTTGGCTCGCGACATTCAAAGCGCGCTACTCCATTGAACATAACACAGATTTCGGGCCACCATTTTCTTTGTTGAACTTAAGAACCGACATGACTGCACTCCAAGCGTTGAAGCAGATTCTTGTTGTTCCAGCTGACTATTGTCAGGATGAATTTCCACCTGTGCTGGACTCGCTTAATTCGTTGCAGGACTACATCAATCAGCATGAGAAGAAAGGTCAACAAGTGCCGCAGTCGCTCGAACATATCCGGGTAGCGGCAGCAGGCATCAAGGATAGCAACCAGTGGGACCTGCTAGAAACGGTAGACTTGTTCAAGTTATCTGCCAAGTTTGAACGATACCAGGAACACATTCGGGCTCATCGTGAGAAACTACAACCCATAGAGTCCATCCTCAACAACTTCAATACCGAATTAAACCAATTATCCTCAACCTTGATTTCTCTCCAACAACAATCCGCTCGTTTATCAAGAAATTCAACTCTCCAGAAAGCCACTACCGAGAAATTGAACCCGATTATCCTTGACCTTGCCATTCCTCCCGATGTGGTCAAGTCGATAACTCATGACGAGATCGACGTCAAGTGGGTAGAAAACATCAAATTCATTAACGAAAAGCTCCAATTACTTGCTGCCATCAAAGAGAACCCCAAATCAGTTACGGCAGAGTACAAGGATTCCAGAGCAGCCCAACAATTGGAAAGTGGATTGAACATGTTGAAAGATAAAGTTGTTGAAAGAGTAAGAGACTTTATCATTGCCCAAATCAAACTACTTCGAGCCCCAGCAAAGATATCTTCCCAAACAATTCAGCATACACTTCTTCAAGTGAAAGAAGTGTTTGTGTTTTTACAAACCCATCATCCCATGCTTGCCAACCAGTTAAAATTGGCCTACATATATACCATGAAATGGTATTATCACACCCGTTTTGCTAAATATATTTATTCTTTATCAAACTTGAATATTCGCCACATTGACCTGCTGTTGGTGCTCGGAGGAGGAAACGACCAGAATAGCATATTTGGACTCAAGGGGTGGTTGGGATCACACCTGACTCAACATTCTCAGTCACAGTCAAGTAACCAGGTCACCTTTTCAGAGTATTTGACTTCCATTGACAAGAGAATAGAGGTTCTTCAGAAACCTGCAACGCCAACATCGGCTGTGCCATCACAGATCGCCGAAACAACTCCCTTTGCATATTGGCTCGAATTCATATATCACCAGTGGACTATTGCCATTGTTGATAACATCGTCGTGGAGTATTTGTTCATGGTAGACTTCTTTTATCAGGGTAACGAAAAGTTTGAGAGCTTTGAAACTTTAAAGAGCCAAGGAGACCCAACCAAGGAGGCGTCCAAGAATACCAAGGATGAATGGCCTCAAGTGATGTTTCAAGACGTGTTCAAACTAGGAAGAGAGTTTGTGAGCTGGTTGATCATGCTTAATCCTGTTCCCCATGTTAAAAATACCAGTTCGGTTGCAAGAGTAACCACTTCCACAGGTCACGGAAGCTGTGATGCTTATGCCATCTTGTTGATGATCCGGTTGACCCAGAATTCGCAATCTTTATTGCACAACGAATTCCGTATTCCTATTCTTGATGATTATCTCAACGGAGTGTTAATGACATTGTGGCCCCATTTTCTGAAGATCATTGATTTGAACTGCGAATCCTTAAAGAAGACCGTTGTTCGGACATCAAAAGAATCCAATCTCGCTCCAGTTGGAGTTACACAGCAATATGCCCAATTTCTTCTGGGCTTGTTAAAATTGATGAATGTTGTTGATGAGAACGAGTTTAAGGGCGAGCCGCTCTTTAATTCGTTCAATAGGTTGAGAATAGACTATGAAACGTTGATGACCAAGTTAAGCAACCATTTCTTTGGTAGTGGCAAGACCAAAGCAACAGAGAAGGAAATCTTTCTCTACAACAACTTCTTTCTCATTGCCAGTATCCTCAAGAATGAAAACTTTGGCGAAAAATCATCTCTGTATATTAACGAACAAATCAAGCATTTTGATATGCTATGTGATGCCTATAGCAAACATTAGTTTAATTCACAGATTTTGGCGAATAAGCCGCACAATTGCAAGTATGTAGAAACACCTTCCAAGACACGCATGTGGACAAATCCAATCTCTTTGATCATGTCCAATCGCTTCTGTTCTCCGATTCCAGGAAGTGTCTTGGCTACTTTAAATGTTGAAGTGACAATATCGATGGCAGAGTATCCTTTGGCCCACAACGAGTCCAACAACTCGAGGGCATTGTCAATGTTTTTGTTCTGAATGCAGCTGGTTAAGATCCGTTGAATCACCAATGGGTGTGGCTGATCCACAATCTTAAACACATTAACGTCGTTGACAAAGCCCAAACCAGCCACTGTACTTTGAAGATTATTGATTGCCTGACGCATGTCACCTTCGGCAGTGAATATCAAGGCCTGAAGACCCTCACTGTTGTACTTGACGTCCTCAAACTTGGTGATTTCCAAAAGACGTGCCAACACTTGGTCATCGGCCAACTTATTGTACCGAAGGATAGCACAACGTGATTGCAAAGGTTCTATTATCTTGGATGACTGGTTACAAGCAAACGCAAATCTGGTAGTGTTGGAGTATATTTCCATTGTTCTTCTGAGAGCTTGCTGGGCACCAGGTGTCATGGAATCGGCTTCGTCCAAGATGATTATCTTGTGTCTTCCAGGAGGCAACAGGATCTTGGTCTGGGCAAACTGCTTTATTTTATTACGAACGACATCGATCCCTCTATCATCAGAGGCATTGAGCTCAAGTGTAGCTGTCTGGTACAACTGGGGGCCCAATAGTTCATATGCTAGACAATGGATGGAAGTTGTTTTACCGATACCTGGCAAACCAGAGATGATCATGTGTGGCATGTTTCCGTCCTGGACAATGAGCTTCAACCGTTCAACAGTTTCCTCATTTCCCACAATATCATCAAGTTTATGTGGACGATACTTTTCAACCCACGGAAGCTCCAACGAGAGCGACAAGTTCTTGGCCATGGTTTAGTGGTTTTAAACGTCTTATATTTGTTTGCGATAAAAAAAAACGAGACGCGTTACTTTATGTACACTATATATATATATATATCACGAGTTTCTATGAATAAAAGCAGTTTAAAAATACCTTTATTGAATTTTCTGTCTTTTCTTTTCATTTTCTGCTTTATTCTCTTTATTATTCTTCTTCTCATCCTTCTTTGCTTTATTCTTTGCTTTTTGATCATTTTTCTTAGGAAATATCGGTGCTGAAGTCGCCAAAAATGCCAATGCGGGTTTCTTCAAGATCGTGGGCTCATCGCTAAACAAGCCATCGAGCCACGGTACAGAAACGTCACCGATATTGGCGTTGACATATTCGTATAAGGCTTGTGCTTGTGGGATATCATCAGTAAGACTTAAAACACCGGTATTGCTCACGTTGAGTAGTTGCGAAAGGGTTTCCATACTTCCACGAGGTAATTGGACAAGCTTTACTCGAGACAGAGCCATCGAAGCGGTGAAACAAAGCACAGGAAATGGGTTCGTAAGAATAGCAGGGTTCAAATCAAACTTAGTCACAAACACATACCGGATGTAGTGTGACGGTTTCTGTGATGGGGCCATAGTTCTGTGCTGGATGCGATGTCTATTGATTCCTGCTTGATTCTCCAACGCCTTAATGGTCGAATTAAACCCCACAGTAACCTTATCTGCTATCTCTGGCTTCATGGGAGCAGAAGCCTTATCTGACTTCTTGGAAGCAACAAATTTGTTATAGTTTCCAAGCCCCGATAGTATCACTGTCAAATAATCAAGGATGGTCTGAGCTGCATCGGGTTCCACAAATGGCCAAAGATTCGATTGTGTAAATGGATTGTCTAAAATTGGCTTGAATACTTGTCTGCGTTTGATCTCATACTCCTTGAGTGACCCTGCCACCACCTTTTTAGAGTCTTGCTTCGCCATGTAGAGTAGTAGATTGAAAAATTAATGCTGATTCTGCATAGGATTTTACATGTGCAAATTCGTTCTAAAGAAAATAATATTCTGGTGACAGATTTGTGCTTGCTTGAATTGCTCGGATATTACTTTAAAAGATAAGGAGACGACGATATCACCGAACGGGTATATAAATATGACCGCAAAGACTTCGTGTTGAAGCAATTATTATAGTTGTAAAACTGTGATAGTTATCAACACTACCATGAATTTAAATCTTGTCAAATCTTTATTGACGCTCTTTATCACTACGCTGCTCGTCCAAGCAGCGGGAATTGGTGAACCATGTGCATCACACGCTGACTGCGACAATGGATTAGCTTGTCTTCAAAAGCGTGACGACAATAACCCTCACCCTGCTCTTATTAAAAGACAGTGTGTCGCTGGTTAGCTGACATTAATATCCAGTTAACAATTAAATAAACCCTCCAAAAATCTCATATAAAAACTTATATAATATAAAATCCATAAACAATAAGAGATCATCATTTCAGTATTGTTGTGTTTGGTAGGTGCTAAGTTCAATAATACTGATATTCTGGCCTACATCAAAGCTTAATCCTTCTTTTATTGATCACAGTAGAGAGTAAAACTAAAACTTTATAAATTACATTGAGACTAAGACGTCCTTTCCTATTCCTTTTCTTCCTTCTTTGGCGAACTTGGTGAGTAGTTAGGTGATCCAACATTGTACTGTGGAGAGGTTGGTGAGTACAGTGGTGAAGTTGGAGAATACTGCGGCGAAGTTGGCGAATACTGTGGTGAAGTAGGAGAGTACGATGGGGAAGTTGGTGAATAAGATGGTGATGTTGGAGAGTACGATGGAGATGTAGGCGAGTACGATGGAGATGTTGGTGAGTAACTTGGTGATGTTGGGGAGTAACTTGGTGATGTTGGGGAGTACGATGGCGAAGTTGGGGAGTACGATGGAGATGTAGGAGAGTAGGATGGAGATGTTGGGGAGTAGGATGGGGAGGTTGGTGAATAAGATGGAGATGTTGGTGAATAAGATGGAGATGTTGGTGAATAACTTGGAGATGTTGGTGAATAACTTGGTGAAGTTGGTGAATAACTTGGTGAAGTTGGGGAGTATGATGGTGACGTTGGTGAATAACTTGGTGACGTTGGGGAGTACGATGGTGATGTGGGTGAGTACGATGGAGATGTTGGTGAGTAACTTGGTGATGTTGGTGAGTAACTTGGCGACGTTCCACCATAACCTGGAGATGTAGCACCACTGAATGTTGGGGAAGTTCCACCATATGTAAATGGGGAAGTGGCAGATGGAGACGTTGGTTGACCACCATAAGACGTAAGACCACCAACTGAATCTGAAATAGGAGCAGTGTGAATTGGTGAGAATCCAGCACCTTCTTCAAACTGAATCTTATCATCTTCCATTTCATAATCTCTGTATGGAGTAGCACCGCCGTCTTCAAACCCTTCATTTCCAGTAGTTATGGCAATGTTAGATGGAGCGGATTGCAACATCTTATCATCAACCATAACATCAAATGCACCCGTGCCCAATGGAGCCATTTGACCCAACATAACGTTCTCAGAAATACCACGACAATCATCCAATTCAGCAGAAGAAGCAGCTTCAAGCAAAATTTCAACCGTTTCTTCGAAAGAACAACGCATCAAAGCACCAGTGTCATTTCTGTTGATACCATGACGAGTAATAGCCATCAAGTGACCACGAGACGTCATAACATCAACTAACAAGGCCATATGACGGTAATTAACGTAGGAACCATCGAAAGCAATAACGTTAAGAATTTCCTTGAACAAAGCGGTACGAGTGGCCTCAATACCCAAAACAGAAAGAATTTCAATAAAGTTATTGGAGTAAGTACGCGAACCATCGACACCAGCAACTGCCATAACATCCGACAAGTTCACACCATCAGTTTCCAAAACCCATTCTTTACCTTGAACATAGTCACCAGATACATCCGGACTACTAATCTTGTGTTGCATCATAAACACCTTGGTAATACCTGGAATACCACGCAAAGAGATAGATTCCAACATGTGTGCCTCAATACGCTTTAAAATTTGATCTTCTTCGGCATCAGCGTCCTCATCCAAAGACTTTGGATCACGAACAACACGACAACGAATAATCAACTTATCGGCAGTATCATCAGACCAAATAACAAACAAATCTTCACCAAAGTTTTGTGAGATCTTTTCAGCTACTTGAGCCATTGTCAACTGCTTATCCAACATCTTAGCACGATCCAATTCCAAACGAAGCAACCATGGAGATTGCTTTTCAATAGATTCTTCCACCTTTTCATCTGGAATAGCAAAGTATGCTTCAACAGTATCGTAATCCTCATCAATGACAGTGGTTCTTGGATCGGGGTCGTAGAAGATTTCTGTAGACGAAGTAACGTTCTTTAATGTGGTGTGCTCAATTGCGGCTTGAACAACCTTGGCCTTTTCAATATCAGCGGCAACTTCAGGTTGCAAATAAACTGTAAGTGCTGGAGTTTTGATATTTTTTGCAACGTTAAGAATTTCCTTAAGACGAGGAACCCCCAAAGTGACGTTCTTTGAAGAGACACCGGCATAATGGAAAGTATTCAACGTCATCTGCGTCGCAGGTTCACCAATGGATTGCGCAGCAATAACACCAACCATTTCACCAGGATGAACAATTGATTTTTGGAACTGTGCTTCGATTTCACCGACAACCCATTCAAAAGAAGTTCTATTCAACTTGAACTCTTCAATAACACGACGGGCAGCCAACCTGGAACGCAACAAACATTGGAACAACAAGGTAGCATTTTCCTGGGCTTCCTGTACTAATGGAGTGTTACCACGAACAACATATAACTTAGTGCAAAGTGTTTGAACCCTTTCAATAATCTCATCCAAACGCAAGTCAGATGCCTTGTGACGACCACTGTGGAAAATCTGTTGGGCATTTTGGATGATACGACGTAAGTTGACTGGTAATGGCCAGGAGAAGTCACCGTTTGTGAACACAACTTCTCTCAAATACTTACGATCCGAAAGTAATTGTTTGTATTCCTCGTCCAAGACCTTTTGCAACTTAACGTCACCCTTAATTTCTTTACCAGATTCCAACAAACCCTCGCTGATGGATTTAGAAGTGTCCAAAACATCAATACGATAACGATTTTCAAAGCTAGCATTGGTACCTGGAATCGTATCCACCGATTGCTTTTCAACCTGGGTACCATCAATACCATCTTCACCATAGATGAATTGAATGATGTCACCAAGTGAGTTTCTAGTAGTACCATCATAATGGACCATAATATCTTCCAAGGCCTTAACCAAACGACGTTGAATATAACCGGTTTCGGCAGTCTTGACAGCAGTATCAATGAGACCTTCTCTACCAGCCATCGCATGGAAAAAGAATTCTTGTGGCGTTAAACCTCTCAAGTAAGAATTTTCAACAAATCCCTTTGATTCTGGAGAGTAGTCATCTTTGGTAAAATGAGGTAATGTTCTATCACCAAATCCGAATGGAATTCTCTTACCTTCAACAATTTGTTGACCAACACAAGCGGACATTTGAGAAATGTTAATAAAGGAACCCTTAGAACCAGAAACCACCATCTGCTTAACGTTATTCAAGTCCTTCAAGTTCATTTCAGCAGAACGACCAGCAGTATCACGGGCCTGATTCAACACTCTTGATACATTGTGTTCAAACGATTCTCTCAAAGTCATACCTGGTTCTGGTTCCAACTTGTTGTTTTGAGCATCCAAAATGATCTCTTGTACTTTGTCCTTCGCTTCCTGAATTGTAGTAGTAACAGTCTGCATGGTATCGGAATCAGCAATAGTGTCACCAATACCGATCGAGAAACCATTGTGCAACAACCAATAGTTAACAACCTTTTGGATACAACTAAACAATTGAGCACAAACTTGTGGTCCCTTTTCTCTCATGACCGTGTGAATCAAACCACCCCCAGTGGCACCAACTGTTTTCTTCTCCACAACACCGAACATGATTTCCCCGTCGACGATAAGAATACCGGAATCCTTAGGGCTCAATAAATCCTTCCCATCATCAAATCTTTGTAAATGAATACCCTTTGGAATTGCCATAGATAACATCTGTTTACCAGTCCATAATGGTTTTGGCTTCACAATAGCTGGAGGCGGAATAACACCATCCCAGTTTGGAATCCAATACAACATATTCATTACTTGATCGTAATCAATGAAAATATCCCTCAAGGTCATCTTACGGACACCACAAAGAGTATCTTGCACAATACCCATAACTGGCTTATTTGATTGTGGAGACACAATTTGTAATGGAACAGCACAAATCTGAGATAATTCAGCTCTGGTTTCTGGAGATTGAGGAACATGCAAGTTCATTTCATCACCATCGAAATCGGCGTTATATGGAGATGTGACAGACAAATTTAATCTGAATGTTGAGTATGGCATAACCTTGACTCTGTGTGCCATCATTGACATCTTGTGCAATGAAGGTTGACGATTAAACAAAACAGGATCGTTGTCCATCAAATGACGTTCAACTTTCCAACCGTATTGCAACGCAATATCACCGGCTCTCTTGTTATATCTCAAGTCGATACGGTCACCAGTATCTCTAATAACATATTTGGCACCGGGGTGTTCGTTTGGACCATTACGCACGTACTCTGTCAATCTGTGAATGTTATATGGAGTGACAACTTCTGGGTAGGATAATGTTCTTGCAATAGAAATAGGGACACCGACTTGATCCAAGTCAAGGTTAGGGTCACCAGAAATGACAGTACGTGCAGAGAAATCCACACGTTTACCCATCAAATTTCCTCTCAATCTGCCTTCTTTACCCTTCAATCTAGCTCTGATAGACTTGATTGGACGACCAGTTTTCTGAAGTGCTTGCGGTTGACCAGCAATATCATTATCCATGTAAGTTGCTACATGGAATTGCAATAATGCTTCGAATTCGCTGATAACGTGCTGAGGAGAACCATCCATTTCCAATCTTTGCACATTGATGTTCGCTTTAAGCACATCCGCCAACTTGAATGTCAAATCATCTTCACCTCTTGCAGTATCGTTGAATGCAATAGAAGGTCTGACTGGAGGAGGAGGAACTGGCAAAACTGTGATCAACATCCATTCTGGTCTAGCATAGTCTTCGTTGAAACCTAATCTGTGACTGTCTTCAGGACTAATGTGCTTGAAAACATTCAAGATTTCCGAAGGAGTCAACAAACGACGCTCGGGTTGTTCATTCTCGTCAAATTGCTTGTTTTGTTTCCAGGTACCCCACAACTTTAACCCATCTCTACGGATAACAGGTTGAGTGTGACCACAACCACCTCTCTTGTTGGAGTCGGGAGCGTCCTCTTCTGAGGTGTCGGCCTCACAAACCATTTTGGTCTTACATATCGACCACACTGCGTTGAATCTTTTCTTTGGATCTCTGATTTTAATTGCTTGTGCCATACCCTGATTGGTTTCATCAAGTAACAACTTACCACAGTGCATACAAACACATTCGCATGCCTTCTTGATCTTAGCAATGAAACCAATGTGGAACACTGGTTTGGCTAATTCTATATGGCCAAAATGACCTGGGCATTCAGCCATATCTTCACCACAGGTTTGACATTTAAAGTTACGGTCAATAGACCCTAATCTTGGATCATTTAAACCACCTTCTCTTGGTTTCTTGGTGGCCTGATCCATTGTTTCTGGATACTCGATTTTCGCCACTGAAATGGCACGAACTTCTTCAGGAGATAACAACCCAAATTGGACCTCTTTCACCGAACGGAGCGGGGCACTAGAAAATGGAAACTGACGACTCATATTGAAAACTCTGGTTCGATTTTTTATACAATTTTTTTTGGCTTTTTTTTGACTTGAAATGAATACAAGGAGTGGTTAAATTAAAAATACAACGGGTTGGGTGGAACAATCAATCAGTGGAAAACTCTGTACAAGTCAAGTAGTGACTTCTTTTTGATGATTATACCGGATGATTTAGTAATAAGCAATCAAGCAAATGAGTGCTCCCTAAACTGTCTATGACGATGGTTCGAATGGAATAAAAATAATGCAATTAGGAGGGAATCAAACCTCTAATTAATATCCTTCAGATTCCAAGTAGTTATGTGACTAATTACTTAAGACCGTATACGGATATATGGCTTGGATTATCGTAAACGATAAGAAGGTTATGTATGTGTTTATAAAGCGTAATTTTCACTTCGAGTGACGGGCGAAAATTGAAAAAACTTCATGCTGAAATATACACGCATTATGTACCATAAATGTGTAGATTTCAGGCTGAAAAATTATCATGGTGGGGAAAGGAATCAGGCTCTTTTACTATATAATCGAATGTCTAGCTAAAGAACTTGGACATTGCCTTCTTTTGCTTTTCACGGCGTACCTTAATAGATGTCTTGACATCCCTCAACCCCTTTAAGATGGCACCATCTTCAGGTTGAAGTATTAACGCTTGTTCCAAGGCAGATTGTGCCGAATCTTCATCCTTGACAAGCAAATATGCCATACCCTTACGGTACAAGGCCTTACCCTTTGATTTTTCATCAATTACCTCGACATCCAAGGCATTTGAGGCAGCAGAAAGAGCCTTACGGCCGTCGTTGAGCTTTAAAGCAACCAAGGCTGCGTTCAAGTAACAGGACAACTTCAAGCTGTGCAAGGTAGCCAAGTCTCCTTCAGATAAGTCATCAGGGAAGTACTCTTCCAAGAAGTTGGTGGCCTTGTTGTATTTCTCGTAGGACTTTTCAAAGTTACCTTCCTTCAACAATTTAGTACCAATTGTCTTCAATGTAGTAACAGCTTCAAAAACAGACGATGGAGTATTGATGTCGATATTGTCGTTGTCACCAAGAGATTCCTCGTAGATATCACCAAAACCATCATCGGTACCAGCAACTGGAGCCAGGTAATCAACAGGCAATTCTCCACAGTCACTGATCACCCAATCTTCAACCGGCTTGTCACCACTAGCCTTTTCGGACCTTTCCAACTTACGGACAATTCCCTTTCCCAGTATCACTTGACCAAAAACAACATGCTTGCCATTCAAGTGGGGAGTAGGAACTGTGGTGATAAAGAATTGTGAGCCGTTGGTGTTTGGACCGGCGTTCGCCATGGATAATAAGAATGGCTTGTCGTGGATCATCTGGAAGTTTTCATCTTCAAACTTTTCTCCGTAAATGGACTCTCCGCCTGTACCGTTAGCATTAGTAAAGTCACCACCCTGGCACATAAAATCTTTGATGACACGGTGGAAGAGCGATCCTTTGTATGTTAACTGCTTGCCAGATACTGGCGAAGTGCCTTTTTCTCCAGTACACAAAGCACGAAAGTTTTCTGCTGTCTTGGGAACGACATCATTGAACAACTCAAATACGACTCTGCCTTGTGGCTTGTCGTTGGCACTGATATCGAAGAATACCTTGGATCTTTCAGACATGGCTATGATTAAGGAAGAAAATGTTCGCAGTCAGAATTTTACCGTAGAAAAATCTAGAAATTGTTCCAAGGAACACATGAGAAGAAACACCAGTTGTATCAAAATCTTTGTGGAGAGAAAGGAAAAGCTGAAAAAAACATACAGAATCAGTTGAGTAATACCAGTTATTATAATTTATGTACTTCGGTTAGAAGAACTCAAGTGGTAAGAAATAATTTGTCTATTATTATAAATTTTGCAAAATTTTTCATATTCATCAAATTATTTTACACAAGACTTTCAAAGCATACTTTTCTTATAATACATTTTCTACTTCTATACCCTAGTTGGTATTCCGCACAGGATCAAAGTAAGGATGATCCATAGCTTCCTTAGCAGTCAATCTCTCTTGGTGATCATATCTCAAGAGCTTATCAATAAAGTCAAGAAACTCTTTCGAAACAAGATGTTGATTATTGTCGTTGATAAATCTCTCCCATGGCCTTCTGTTGTAGTATCCCAAGTCTTCGTAGTCATCGTTCAAGGTCAAGTTATACTTTTCCAAGTATTTGTTCAAACTTGCCGATCCCAAAACACGCACAATTTGTACCAATTGATCGATATTGGACTTGCCATGGAAAATTGGTTCCTTCATGAACACCATCGATGCAATCACACATCCATACGACCACATGTCAAGCGAGTAGTCATACAAGCGGAAGTCAACAAGCAATTCTGGTCCCTTAAAAAAACGTGAGGCCACCCTTACATTGTATTCAGTACCTGGGTGATAGTATTCGGCCAAGCCCCAATCAATTAATCGGATGGTTTTCTTTGAGTGGTCTATCATCACATTATGAGGTTTGACATCCCTGTGCATTATTCCCATAGAGTGTGAGTAGTCCAACGCCTTCAACAATTCAAACATGTAGTATCTGATATCGTGATCGGTAAAGGTCGGATACAAGGTTCTGAAGTCAATGTTGTCGACATGCTCAAAAATCAATCCGGGTGTCTTCAGCAGAGGTTCTCTAACGACGTCGAGCAAGGTAATGATGTTGGGCCCATTGACCAAATTCTTCAAGATGGAGATTTCTCTCTTAATTTTCTTTCTCTTGACAGGCTTCAAGACTTTAATAACCACCTTCTTTTGCTGATTTAAATCGATGCCTAAGAACACTTCTGAATATTTACCTCTTCCCAACTTCTTTATGATTTCGTAGTTGTCTTGTGAGTTCCACTTGATGCTAATGTCGTCATAGTCCCAATATGACTGGGGTTTGGAGGCCAAAACGTCAGTATAGACTTTGGAGACCGACTTGACTGTATTATGTGGTAATGACATGCGTGGCCGATTGCACAAATGGATGATTGTAAAGGTAAGAAGGAACGATAATAGTAACGAGCCAGAAAAGCGCCAACAGGTACGAATTTTTGATGGTAATTAATTGATGGGGAAGGGGTTCTTCAGGTAAATCGGGCACACAACACCCAAAAGTCTTCGCTATCCAAGTACTAACTCAAAGTTACCAACAACCACAGATTGGTTTTTGCTAATGGATTGATGTACTAGGACTATCCAAAAAAAGAGCACTATTAATATCTACCGTCAGAAAAATTTTCCTTCTTTAACAAGCACGTGACACATTCCCCTAAAGAAATTTGTATGTAGAGGCCCTACAAAGTATTCTATATTTTCATATTACCAAAGGAGTTTCCAAGCAGAACCATCTCCTTCTTTCTTCTAGCAGCCACCTTTCCCCTGGAGACAGAATCTGCTGCTTCTTGAAGTCTTTTTCTCTCATCATTCTTCTTGACCAACTTTCTTCCACCACTCTCCAACTCGTAATTGTCCAAGAAATCATCGAGCATCGATTCAAAATCGCCTCTCTCATTCTCCATCTTGAATTCAGTGTAAACTTCCTCATTTTCTGCTTCATCGTCGTTCTCGAATTTTTTGGCTAACTGCTCGTATCTGTCATCCAAAAGCGTCAAGCCTTCCGTACGGAACAATGCCGACGATGTCATGGAAAACGAAGAGGTATCGGTCATTGCACCTTTCTTTTTACGGAGCTTGGTATTGGACTTCTTAGTCTTGGATATTACACCGATAGCAGGCAAGTCAGGCACCATATCGTCCTTCTCTTCCCCTTCCTCTTCAAAGTCATCATCAGAATCCCAATCGTTGGTCTTATTCTTGTTTTCAGACTTGAACTTGTGAAAATCATGTTGCCATTGAGTATTCAAAAGTACATTTTCTTGCAAACCCTCAGGCGCTTCACCTTCATTATACGGTAACTCAGCTTCGTGGTACTCTTCGTCGTACTTCTTGGAATACTCATCCTCATAATTGTCAAGATCCCATTCATCGTAATCATCGTCGTAGTACTGGTCCGCATCTGATCCGTAATAAAACTCATCTTCATCCTCAACTTCTCCAGACTGCAACAAAGTGGAAAATATATCTCCTTCAGCGTTGGCTTCTTTCTCCTCAACTCCTTCTTCTTGCTCTATGTATGCCTCGTCTTCCAACGCTTCCAACACTTCTCTTAATCGTGGATCCATGTCCGGACGAAAACCCTTTAATTCGTCTGGAATACTCTGGAAAACATCGTGCGTAACCTTTCTCTTTTCCTCTGAAGGTAACTGATCCTTGAACAATTCACTGACATCTCCAAGTTTCTTCTTACTTGTGGTATCGGTAGTTTTTGATGCTTCTATAAAAACCCCATCGCTGTCACCCATAGGCTTTAAATGCTTCATATAATCGTACTTAGAGTCATCGTAAAAAATTCCGTACTGTGCAGCAAGACCTTCATTATTTCTAACCTCTTGAGCACTTTGATTCTTGAGTTCATTCTCCAATTCTTGAGTAGAGAAGATCTTTTTCTTAGGGCCATCTCTCGCACCTGGATTTGCAGGTACAAGCACATGTGCCGAGGCTTCATTGTCGTAGAAAAGCGCATCGTCGTGTGCCCTATGAACGATAGAAAATGTCTGTGCTGTTTTCTTGTTGAATTTTCGTCTTGGAGCCATGGCTATTTACAGGTGTTTGATCTCATCTCGTAGAATTACCCTGTTTTTCTATCGCATAGAAAAGAAAAAAACTTGTATATAAACCGTTGAAATAACTATAGTGAAATTTTGTAGGGAACACGTGCAAAATTCAGATATATCGGGTTTAGAAAACTTGTGTATAGTTATGAAACTAATATAATTGGATAATCTTTTTAAGATATTTAGTGGAATGGCTCTCTATTTGCACATTTCCATGTCGTAAACCGAGGATTCTCCGTATCTCTCAAGATGTCTATACATGGCCATGGATCGCCCCATCGGGAAGATCCCAACTCATCTATACCATTGATATATTCTTTACCAGCAACTAAAGGACTTTCTAAAACATATAACCTGAGGTTGTGTAAGGTTTCTTATTTATTTTCTGGATACGAAACGCATGTTCGTGTCTTCATACAACGCCAACATAAACTAAAATGAACGGCTGCCAAATCAATTAATGATCGTGTCTGGCGTCGGCTTCAAGAAGAATGGTGGGCCAGTGACTGAAGTAGATGGCTATCCATTCAGTGATGGAGAGAAACAAAACTCCCAGTATCAAACCAAACCACAAACCATTCAACCCGTAGCCGACAGGGAATGCCAAGATGTACCCTACTGGTAATGCAATGGCATAGTACGAAATGAGGTTCAAAATGGAACCGATTTTTTGTCTGCCCTGTCCACGTAAAACCCCGGCACCAATCACGTTGAACGCATCACCCAACTGATTAATTGCTGCCAAGGAAAGAACAATATTGCTTATTTTCAAGACCCCTGGCGCTGTTGAAAAGAACGAGGCCCACATATGTCTGCCCACAAAAATGACAAAAAAGTTGAACAAAGCAATGAATAATGCAAAAATAATAGAAAGACGCGTGACAAGCTTCGAGGCATGGATATTTTTCATGCCTACAAAGTGTCCGATTCTTGTGCTAAATGCCACTGCCACTGCGAAAGGTAATTGGAAAGTAAGCGACGCAATGTTTGATGCGATTGACTGAGCAGCAAGGGCTTCAGTTCCAAAAGATGCTGCAAGGATCGTCAATACCTCAAATGCTAAATATTCAGCTTCTACCATAATCACACCAGGTACAGCAAGCTTCAACATCGGTTTCCAGTTGACAAAGATTTTGGCATATTCAAGGCCGTTCCAGCACTTCTTACCATCAACAAACACAACATATCCCAACATCAAAAACGAGATTATCCAGTACGTAATGGAAATCGCAATTGGTGCCCCGATGTATCCCCATGCAAGTTTCCAAACCAAAAACCAATGTAAAAACGCATTGATTGGTGCTGCAACCAAGAGAATACCGGTACCAGCGTTGAATATGTGTTGTGCTTGTAGAAAACGTTTTCCTGTTTCAAAGAATAAGAGTCCAGGAGCACCAAACATGACAACTCTCAAGTACAACTGAGTCAATTGGATCAAATATTTATCAGCCACAATAAACTGGAGCAATGAGCCTGAAAACCACCAGATGAAAGACAATGGAAAGATGGTTACCAAGATGATCATTGCAGAGCAACGTTGGAAATACAAGCCAACATTGTGTAGCTTTCCTGACCCGTAGGCCTGGGAGCAGAGCGAGTCCAAAGAGGTAGCCATGCCTTGGTACACAGCAAGACCCGTGATATTGAAGGTGCAAATAGCCAAAGAAGCGGCTGCCAATTCTGCTGGTCCCAAACGGCCAGCAGCCACAATCGAGGCTACCGAAAGGGAATATTGTAACACGAATGTCACCACCAACGGTATAGATGAAGTTGCGATGAAGCTTAGCTCTGCTTTTTCGGAAACAACATAGTGATCTGGTTCTTGAGTGAGAGTATTATAGTTCTCATGGTCCAACGCACCACCCAATAAAGGTTCACCTGCGTTCATTTAATTTATGGTTATTGATGGTGTCTATAGTGTATTATTGTAACAAAGAGTACGAATTTCCTGTTTCCTATATAAGAAAGTCATCATCGTTAGCGGAAGTACCCCAAATCGGAAATGCATTGCGCAGGGTAAATTCCTTTTGCGCGCGCAAAATACTCATGGCAGTTCCAGTGTGTCCCCCAATCGCCCGCTCAACAAAAGATATAAAGTGTGCGTTCTGTTTTAACAAAAAAACTCGCCAATGTATCGGCATGATGCGGTAATGGGATCTCCAATGTGTTTTCTGACTTTCTACTAAAGTAAAACCGGTGGTCGCTATTGGTTATCAACAAACTTTGAGTATCCAGTATGTAGTTGATAGCAAGTGGCGCGGCGGACTCGAACTGTTTGCACTCAATTTTCACGAGTAACCGGTATGTTTCGTTTTCAAGCTTGGTGAAATTTAGACTAAACTCGAGACGCGTCTTATCTGGTGTAATTAAATTGGATTTCTTTTCTAGTTGGGGTTTTATTTCTGTAATTTTCATCTCATTCAATTCTTCAATCAATGGTTTGGTTGGTTTATGGTTCTTGATATTCATGAGACTAGGTAACTCAGTATCGTTACCATCATCATCTAGCTCGTCATTAATGGAGTTTAGTTCCTGTATTAAGCCCAAAGTTTCGTTTTGTTTGATCTCCTGTAATTTCTTCATCATACCTCCATCTTTTGGCACGATTGTTTGAGAGAGCTCGTCTTTTGATAACATCTTGGGAATAGTATACTGACGTTCCAATGTCAAGCTGTAAAGCATCTCAACTGCTTCGATACACCACTCGATCAAGATTGATCTCAAGTCACTACTGAGCTGAATCCATTGAAAACATGATGTATTAATACAGCAGTCGTAAACATACGAGGGTACACCCTTTTTATCGGTTGACGTCTTTTCAATCGACACAATTAACGGTATTTCCCACTGGTTATCGATTATTAGCTCAAACACAACTGCAGGATCAAAGTCTATGGGAGGTTTGGGTACTTGGTCATCGTAGCATATATTGATAAATACCTTTGTTCCATGTAGCACCAACGCATCCTTGCTTTCAAGAATACGTGTCTTCACCACAAACCCCGGCTTGGGATCTAATTGGATCGTTTGGCCAGCTTCCACTAACGAGGCCATTTCCGTTAGTGATCGATGACTCGCGCGACAAACGACGACCTTTTGATGCGAAGAGTGCAAACAAAAGGTCTGCACAAAACTCCCACATGTTGGAGAGACCTGCGAAACTCCCACAAGGTCATTATTAATAGGAATGGATAATCACCTTGATCAAATGCATGAAGTAATCCAACCAGAAGGTTTAAGGATGGAACTGGCCAAATGAAGCAGAGTGGATGGGACAGCAATGTGAACGACGCAACTGCAGTGAAAGAGAAAAGACTAATAGAAGAAGGTCCTATATAGCAAGGAACATTGAATGGAACTTTTATGTGAGAATTGCCCCCTCAAGTAATTTGTGATGATGATTTGCTCTTCTAAATTTGTAGAATTTTCAAGATATTTAATGATAATATGTCAATATTATGTCTACTAAGTACCCAAGTGAATGCCAGATTACCTACCTGGAAAAGTTAGAAACAAGAATACAACAGATCCAACTTCAGTATTTGCATTTTCCTTGACTGACCAGTGTAGCACCTTTTCAACCATCAACAGTTCTGCATACACAAATGATTAAGAGTCACCCTCATGAATATCTTGTATCAGTTATAGTTTTACCCAGAATCAGAGCGCTGGTGTAGCAAACCTGATTTGGCGAGATATATGTTCATAGATGCCAAGAAGATTGAAAAACTGAAAATTATGATACGGAGATGTCAGTGATACCCAAAAACCTCTTGTTTAGTATATCCAGAAGTGAAATACAAAGACTTAGGCAATTCTAATAATTCAAGTGATGACCAAGAAAAGGGAAACATGATCAGAGCCACTGAGAGGATATTCTCTATACTAGAAATACACAATAATTCACAATGTGTTTACGTGAATCCCGGAACATATTAGAATAGCCATCACTTGATAGCTAAGCCACTTTTGCCAGGAGTGAGAAATAATACGTTCATGAGGTACCGTGACGGCAATGTACCACAAAGCATTTGCATCAAAAATACATAGATCATCAATGAGTTAAGTATAGAAAGCGCTTTTATGTAGTTCAATTAATACCTTGTCATATTTATTGTCCATGTTGCAATTCTCTGTTCTAAGTTTGTTGAGTTGCAACCAAGTTTGCACCCAAAATTGTTAGTGTAGACATGTCACGTGCACCGACTCTTGCTTCCTGCAGTATTTTCAACTTTTTGGGTTGAGGGTGACTGTGAGTCGTCCCTTGGTGCCATCCAACATTTTTCACCATACGTTCTCTTTATAAAGCAATGAATGTCTTGGTGTATTCGGGTGCTGGTGCTACCACAGAGAGTGTCAAGCATTGCTTGGAGTCGCTCAGACTCCATCTCTCTCCACACTACGCAGTGGTTACCATTGGCGAAACCGCTCTCTTGAACGATCCTTGGATGTATAAAACGTCGTTGTTGGTGATGCCTGGAGGTGCTGACTTACCTTATTGCAATCTGTTGAATGGAGAAGGTACTCGGAAAATTGCACAGTTTGTGAGAAAGGGAGGCAAGTTCTTGGGACTCTGTGCCGGCGGATACTTTGGTTCCAGCAGGTGTGAATTTGAAGTCGGCAACCCCAAGATGGAAATCACAGGACCACGTGAATTGGCGTTCTTCCCTGGTACTTGTCGTGGTTCTGCGTACAAAGGGTTTGCTTACGAGGGTCACGACGGAGTGTTGTGTGCCAAATTGGACACGAAACTAGTGGATTCTCCAGTTTACAACTATTACAATGGAGGTGGGGTGTTCGTGGATGCATCACATCACCGCAATGTCGAGATTCTTGCTAAGTATGAAGATACCATCGATCTCGAAGATACCGATCGAGCTGCCGTGGTGTACTGCACTGTTGGCCACGGTGCCGCCGTGTTGTGTGGAACGCACCCCGAATTTGCTCCAACGTTGATGAAGCGTGACAAGGCCGATATGAATTATACACAAGTCATTAATACTTTGACTGAATACGAACATGAAAAGAAGGTATTTTTCCAAGCACTTCTTTCCAAGTTGGGATTGACGGTCAACGAGAGTGTCGAGCACTCGGCGCCCAGAATAACGCCTATTTACTTATCTTCACATTTGAATGGCAACCTAGTGAATCAATTGGTGAGTAACTTGAAGGATAAACTTGAATTTATTGACGGGAATACGTTAGAGGATGCCAACGATACCTTTGTATTTCATGACGAAAGCGAAAACGACAACGACTATTTTCTCCAAGACGAACAGGAAGACCTTGAAAATGTTCCCAAACACATAAAGGTATTCAATCGTGGCAATTTGCCCGAGTCGAAGGTAACCCCGTACTTTAACATGGCCTCGTATTTCGGGCACTTGGAAAGGTTGTTCAACGGGTCTCCACACGAGTTTGGTTCAATTTTGGGTTACGGCGAGGTGGTGACGTCAACTAATACGTTGCTTGACCGGAACCCCAAGTTGGTCCAGCACTTGCCGAACGGGTTTGCACTTACTGCCACGACGCAGGTTGCTGGGCGTGGACGAGGTGGAAACGTCTGGATAAATCCCAAGGGAGTTATGGCTACATCTGTATTGTTCAAGATTCCAGCAGGCCCCACAAGCACACCTGCTGTGGTAACATTGCAGTACTTGTGTGGCCTAGCTCTCATTGAGGCGATTTTGGGGTACGGTAGCACCGAACCCGGTAAGGGAGTTGGCTACGAGGACTTGCCTGTGCGTCTCAAATGGCCGAATGATATCTATATCTTGAAGAGCGAATTTTTCAACAAGCTTTCAGACACCAATGATATCAGCAAGACAACTGAGGGTGAGGACCAACGGTACGTCAAGGTCTCGGGAGCCATTGTAAATTCACAGTTCTTGGACAACACCTTCCACTTGGTGTGGGGAGGAGGAGTCAATGTGTCTAACTCGGCTCCCACGACCTCCTTGAACATTGTGTTGGAACGGATGAACGAGATTCGGGCTGCCGGTGGCCGGCCGGCCCTTGCGCCGTACCAGCACGAGATCTTATTGGCCAAGTTCATGCACACGATTGACCAGTACTACTCGGTGTTCAGGGTGCGTGGCATGGCGCCATTCTTGCCGTTGTACTACAAGCGGTGGTTCCATTCGGACCAGTGCGTTACTGTGGAAAATGAGGGCAAGCGCAGAAAATGTATCATCAAGGGTATTACACCCGACTACGGATTATTGATTGCACAGGACATCGACAACAACGAGATTTTGGAGCTCCAACCCGACGGCAATTCGTTCGATATCTTTAAGGGATTGGTGTATAAAAAGAGGTAGAGTTGATGTATACCATATATATGTATATATATACATTGTACATAAATTTCGCACTTGTTTTCTTTACCAGCATGAAGGTAAACATCACCGACTGGCACGCCTTTTCGACATGGCACTGGGACCTTATGCCCGACGACAGTGTTGATAACTCTGGGTACGTTGATGAGCTATGTGGGATTTGTCGGGTGGCGTTTGACGGAACGTGTCCCAATTGCAAGTATCCCGGCGACGAGTGTCCCATTGTGCTTGGTTCAGGCTGTACCCACAACTTCCACCTACACTGTATCATCAAGTGGTTAGAACAGGAGAACTCCAAGGGTCTCTGCCCTATGTGTAGACAGACCTTCACCTACAAGGAAGCATTCACGGAGTCCACCAAGGAACTAGTGGATCTCAAAGCTTTGATCGATGGCCACCGTGTGATGCGTGAAAGACTTCAGAACTCCAACGACCAGGAGTTTGAGGTCTTTGACGGCGAGTCTTAACTTACATTTACATTTACATTGCACCACCATCATCGTTACCACTTCCGGCCATCCGCTTAAATCGACGCGCACAAATTTCACTGAAAAACCCTGTTTTATCTACCCAATATCATGTTATCTCTTGCTCCATTGAGAAGATTGGCGGGCGTGGGGATCAGATCCCGCCCTTGGATGGCTCCCACACCATTGCGGACTCTCGTTTCGTACCCGGCCCTAAGAAACACCTTCAAGGAACAACCCATTCTTCACACTAAGATCCTGGCTCCATCAACACCCGCTCCTCAAATTGAAAAACCATACTTCTCCCCAGAAGAATTGGAAGCGGCACGCTTGGCTAGACTTGCTGGTCTTAGATGGCTCACAAAACTCCCAGCAAAATGGATTCCCTATGCCGAATTGATCAGAATCGAAAAACCAGTGGGAACACTTCTCCTCTTAATTCCTTGCTTGTGGGGGATCACAATGGCCTCATTCTCAATTGCTGCACCTTTGGCCACCACTGCCTCTACAATTGGTCTCTTTTCCGTGGGTGCCTTTATCATGAGAGGAGCGGGCTGCACCATAAACGATATCTTAGATAGAAACTTGGACAACAAAGTCGCCCGTACCAAGGAAAGACCTATTGCGAGTGGTAGGGTCTCGGTTCCTCAGGCCGTGGCCTTTTTGTCTGTCCAATGTTTTGCTGGTCTTGCTGTATTGTTATCGTTACCATTTGAATGCTTCTATATTGGAGCATTATCGTTACCTTTTATTGCTACGTATCCGTTGTTCAAACGGTTTACTTACTATCCACAAGCTTGGTTCTCAATTTGCTTTAGTTGGGGATGTGTGTTGGGATTTCCTGCTGTTGGAGCTCCAATTGCCTGGGCAGTTGCTGCTCCGTTATTCTTATCCAACTGGTTTTGGGGTATCACCTACGACACCATATATGCACACCAAGATAAGGCATATGACATCCACGCTGGTATCAAATCTACAGCTTTGGCTTGGGGGGAAAAAACAAAGCCTATCTTGTATAGGTTACTGGTGGCGCAAGCCGTCACATACACCGCAGCCGGTGTTATGAACTCAATGGGACCAGGGTTTGTTCTCGGTGGTATCTGGGGTTTTGCTAGACTTTTCAGCAAAATAAAAAGCGTAGACTTGGATGACCCAAAGAGCTGTTGGAATTTCTTTACCGGAAACATCCGCACGGGATTCATTCTTTGGTTCGGTATGCTTGTTGACTATGCTTTACAATTAACGGGTTTCTTGTAAATAAATCAACTATTGTTTTGTTAAATCATCGTAAAGTTTGCTAGTGAATGACTGATCGGATTTGCTGATTGCCTTTTTCAACAAAGAGTCTTGATTTTTGGTCTTCAACCGGACTATTGCTGTAGAAAGATACTCCAAAATATGAACCAAGGGTATGGAAGATGGAAGTTCTTCAAGAATTTCTTGTGGTGTATAGAATACCTGCCCATATGTCATGATAAAATGCTGAATAGCTTCGGTGGCATCCTCCTTAATATAATAGAGAATGATAGGGTGCAAACGACTCTTGATGACATCTGTACCAATTTCAGATTTCTTTTCTGTACTGGCTGCATAAAATGGACTCTTAAGTTGGGGTAATTGTCCAGAGACGGCAAATTGTTCAGCAGCAGAGAAATCACCAAATTGAATAAGGACCATAACCGGATCATCACGGGACAAGACTTCAAAATATTTGAAATTTCCACCCAATCTCTTGATTAATTCATCAACTGGCTGATTAAACATGTCCCGCTTTAGCCAAATCAACTCATACAATTTGAGGTATAAAGTAACAAAATCCTGACACACGCTTCTACTCACAATAATCTTCAAGTAATCAATCCAGTTGATCTTGGGCCACTTGGAGTCTTTCAATGAGTTTTCTATCTTAAATGTACTTTGTATTATTTCGAAATTGACAACCAGTTCATCTGTAAGGATAGCCGTGCTTAAAATGGTGTTAACCACTTCACCAAGTAATTCTTCAAAATTTGCAGAATTACTATTGTTTTCCAAGTAAGCTGTTTCCAAATATTCTATTCTCAAAAGTGCAAAATCAGATACGCTTGTCACTGACGTAGAAAGCTCATCCATAATCTTTTTATGAATTCGGTTGAATCTTGCATTCTTGTTCTTTTTCATGTACTGAAATCCTTGATCCTGGTCCAATTTAAGAATCTCCAACAAGTACTTTGAATATATACTTTCATCTGTAATATTCTTATTAAGTTGGAGCAACATTTTAGGTATCAATAAAGGTGATTCATCTATAAGGGTCAATATCTTGGAGCAGTAAAGACTAGCAAGTTCCTCCTTAGAGCCAGTCTCATTTTGCATCAAATATTCAATGATTGGCTCTTGACAACGAACCAATTTTTTCTGCAGTAATAAATCCAATATTGATTTATTAAAGTCATCGTAATGTATCCAATTCTTCTTATCCTTAAGTTCAAAAAACTCAAGAACTTGCTCGTCGATGGTGAATGTATCATAGTAGTACTTGCGGATGAATTTGATTGTTTCGTGATCCTTTGTCATGTCAGGATAAATTATATCAAAATATTGCTTTAATAATTCCTTATTCTTTAAGATTTGAAGAGAGGGAAGTAAATCCTTTATTCCCACGTATAATTTAAAATCAATCAAAGAACCCGATAGGAAATAAATAACGAAAAACGGATCTACTATCAATTGTCCCTTTTTCATGCGCTGTAAATATTTCAATGCTTCATCAAATGCGTCATTTTGAATAAGTAATAAAATCAAAATATGTAATAAGAAATCATGTTGATCTCCCTTAAATGAGTCAAGCTCATTTTTAAGCAATTCGATGAAAGTTGTTGGGTCTGTTTTCAGCAGACCCACTTGTGATACTATTCGATGGAACTTTTGTTGAGGGACGACCAACCATACATTAGTTCCATCATGAATTAAAACGTTACCCAGTTCCTTCTCTTTATAAGTAGAGGGAATAACGTTGTCTGCTAGAAGAAAAGACTTGTTCAATATTCGTGATACTTCTGTACCATCAAACTTCACATCATCCACATAACAAATATGTTTTGTTACATCTGGTAGATTACTGGTCTCTATGGTCTCACCATCAGGTATACTTTTGAATGTATTATTGTTTAAAGCCATTGAAGTTTTAATTGTCAAATCTGTTAACGAACTAACAACTAATGTGCTTTCCAGGTCAGGAGTAGAAAAAATGCCAAAAACGTACGGCCATAGAATAACTGCACCTCCAGTAGGATATCCATACTCTACCCAGGAAAGTGTACCTCTAGTTACGTCTCCTAGAGAGTTAATGAACATTGCCATGGATGAACTGTCATCTGCCTTGACAGTCAACAAGTATTGCTCGTCTTCATTTTTATCATGTGCCTTATATGGAAGAATTAATGGGTCAACAAGGCTGTTAATAGATGCATTATAATCGAATAGGGGGATCTTGCGCTGGTGCTTAATATCAATGATGTCATAATTTCTATCGTTGGCCACCAAAACCAAGTTGCTAAAGTTGGAAGACATTGGAGACAAGGTGGAGATCCCCTTTCTTGCACCCGAATAGTTGATTTCTTTGATCACCTTAATAGCAGCCCGCGTTATCAGTAAAATGTGGATTTTATTGTGAGTGAATGCAATTACTTTATCATTATCAGTTGGAGTTGATTGTGTTGAAGTACGGTTTCTGGAGAGTGACATGAGCAGCATGTCATTGATATTTGTAAGTTTTCCTATATGACATGGGGAAAGCTCTGGTAGAGTGTAAACAGTTGCCGTTGTCCCTGATAAAACCAACGCTCTTTCAATTATGGGAAGAATCATAATTTTCTTTACTGAAGAGTTGGTTGCTTGAAGCTTTGCAATTAGTATATAGCCAGATGCACCTTCAAAGAAGTGGTAATGGAGCAATTGACCTTTCGTTGTACCAAGATACACGTTGGCCTCGTAGGACGTGATGCATGATATCCGTTCGTCTTTTTCTGTTACTTCTCCGATATCAACGAGCAAATGTCGGAAGTGATACACAGTTGTATCAGACAGATCGTCCACGACGAGCGATCGTGTGTCCATGATATGAATAACGACACCCAGCTGGTGAATCAGGTGGACAAATATATTCCTCGAAGTGTTATGTGCAGTTTTCTACGTATACTTTAGGCAATAGCTAATGAAGCCAACGACTCTGAAGATGATGGAATAGTGGGTGGAAAAGCCAAGTTATCTCGGTGAGCAACGTACTCAGAGTCTGCAAAGCCCAACGTTTGTTCAATTTCGTTACTTTTCAAGCCCTTAATACGTTTGATTTCGGCAGAACTGTAGTTGACTCTACAGTGCCCAACCTCAATTGCACTCGAAAGAGGCGATTCCTTAGTGGCAATAACCTTGATAGACACGCACTCACTCTCATGAAAGCTCCCAGTCACGTCAATGACACCTGCTGGTAACAAACCAGCACGATTTTTTCTTGTCAAGGCTTCAAAACAACCTTGATCTATGTACAAGGATCCCTTGGTCTTTAGGCCATGCAATAACCAGAAACGTCTATCAGATTTAATTTGAGTTTGACGAGGTTTACCTAAGAACCTTGTATGTAATGGGACGGTCTTGTTCTGTATATCTTTGAGCAAATACTCTCTTTGTTCCTCTATAGTATAATCCGATTCCTCATTCTTTTGTATGTTGGCCACTATATCCAAGATATAGTGTGGCTGACTTGATAATGTGATGATAGTTGTAACACCAACATTTGTAGCAAGCTCAGCCGCGATGAGCTTGGTGGTCATACCTCCTGTCCCAACCTGCGAACCAGCGCCACCATCAGAGTCGGTTTTCACTTGTAAGTCGTCAATTTTATCCACAACCAAAATGGCTTGTGCATCTGGAACAACTCTGGGGTTGTCAGTATAGAGGCATTCAACATCAGTCATCAAAAATAAGTAATCGGCATGGATCATCGCTGCCGTTATGGCTGACAATGTGTCATTGTCACCAAATTTAATCTCTGCAACCGACAAGGTATCATTTTCATTTACAATTGGAATGACACCCATTTCCAATAGCTCGGAAATAGTGTTTGTTGCATTCTTATACTGAGTGAAATCGATGATATCATTTCTAGTGATCAAGATTTGGGCAATTGCCTGGTTCATCTGACGAAACAAATCATCAAACAATCCAATTAACCTTCCTTGGCCTATGGAAGCCAATGCTTGGATAGCTGCTAACTTGCTTGGTTTCTTTTCCAAACCAACCCGTTTCATTCCAAACGCAATTGCTCCTGAAGACACAATGACTATTTTGTGACCTTGACGACGAAGTTTAACGATAGTCTCAACAATGTGTGACATGTTGGCAATTCGTGGCTCTCTAGTGACCTCATCTACTAGAGAAGAGGTCCCAAGCTTGATCACTAACGTGTATGATTTCTTCATGCTAAGTGGGTATTGGATTTTTTTTTCGCTAGTTGACTCATATCACTTTCGATTGCAAATTAATTTAGTTGGGGAAAAAAGAGAATAATTCGATTATGTTAATTAAATACTCTATTCAAAGATTGCATTTAATGTTCTTGTTCGTAGAATTGAAGCCGAATGCTATCAAATTGATTAATTGCGCCCCTCACTATTTTTACTTCCCCCGGAAATAAATCGAATCCATTATCATCAAGAAAAATGTCGTTGGTGATAATATTCACACCCTTCACTGGCTTGTTGCAATGAAGTTGAATAATACCGGGTCCAACTTCATATTTAATCCTTCGATCAGCGAGCTTTAAGTGTTTAAGTGGTTGTGGCCAATCAGATACACTGATATTTGAATTCCGTAAATAGGCATGTATGATGATACCAGAACTCGATATCTTAAAACTGAGGAATGGTGTTGATTGGAATGGGATAAATACAACATCGTGTTCCATCGTATCAAGTCTGACCCCACTTGAACTTTCATACTGATCAATAACCAAAATCTCTTTTCTTTCCAATAGACTATATCCCCAAAGATCAATAATGTTTCCAGTTCGTTGAATGCCCAACCCCGTCGACTTACATTCACGCTTCACAGCATAGTAGGCCAATTTGGGACGCTGATAAAAATCTACCAATGACCATGACGTAACAGGCCAGCAATCGTTTAATTGCCACACAAGTGCCCCACCACAGTTATAATTCCCACTACCACGCCAGTCCCGTCTCCAGCTTCTAAAAGCATAAGTAAGACATTCAGCTTGCATCAACTGAGTGGCATAAATCCACGAGTCTAAATCAAGGCTTCGAAGTCGAATATTTTCAATCACATATGTTGATAATCGGCGTTCAAACCCAGTTGCTTTGTTATGAAAATCCATGGTGAAGCTCTGTGGATACAATTCATCCTTTTTAGTTATACAACTTTTCAAAGTCTTAAAATTGGGCAAGGCTTCCATCCCAAACTCAGAAACAAAGCGACCACCGAGCTTGTACCAATTCTGATATTTCTCTTGCTCACCATGCCATACATTCCATTGGTGAATATCCCCTACAGTAGGATCATTCGAAGTTTTTCCTCCATAAGGTGACCCTCTTCGATAAAAAATGTTGGAATATTTTGCAACAATTTCAGGTAAGATATCTTCATAAATGATTCTAGCTGGAAATTCAGAACCATGCAAATCCACTTTTAATTGCTCCGCAATCGAGTAGTCTTCATTGTTTCCAGCAAATAAAATAACACAAGCGTAATTCCGCAACCGTTTGACTTGATATCTTGCTTCCTTTTTTATTTCCTCAACAAATGAAGAGTAACCAGGATACTGCCCACAGGCAAACATAAAATCTTGCCAGACCATTAAACCTAATCGATCACATTCTTCATAGAAATAATCAACTTCATAATTACCACCTCCCCAAACACGAATCATATTTTGGTTACCATCAGCAGCTAATTTCAACCAAGAATGATATTCCGAGCAGTCGAGCGTCTTGTACATATGTCCTGGTATCCAGTTGCTTCCATGGCAAAATACATTCAAATTATTCACCTTAAAATAAAAGCTGGTTCCTGGCTGATTTTCTAGAGGATCTTCGATCAATTCAACCCTTCTTAATCCCACATGCTTAATAACTTCCTGATCCCCAAGAGTGAATGCAAACTTGTACAATTCTTGCTTTCCGTATCCAATTGGGAACCACAATTTAGGCTCCTTCAAAAAAAATTCACACTTCAACTTTGTTGATCTCTCAAAAAATGTATTAGAATAAACGCATGCTTTCAGAGGTGATAACACCTTAATATTTAATTCATAGTAAGATTCCAGATCAACCTCAACCTCAATATTGACGGTTGCATCCAACTGATTTGAGACTGATACTGCAACGTAAGTATCTTTAATTCTGCTTCTGAACAGCTTTATCTCTATTGGTTTGTATGGACCACTTGACAACATCACTGGACCCCAGTCCCACCCGTAATGATATTGGGCTTTCCTCACATATAATCTACTAGATTCTCCGTTGGAACAAAAATACTGTTTATGACTTTTTTCTAGTTCACGGCCCTTCAGCAAAGCATTCTTAAATACAATACGTAGCAGGTTAGGTTCTTCATACTTTAGGGAATCTGTAACGTTTACGACATATCCCAAGAACATATTTTGAGCTTGTAAAATCTCTTCTCCGTTCAAATAAACGGTAGCAAAAGTATCCAATCCTTCAAAACACATTTCATGCTTTCTATGACTCAGAATACACGGATTTACTGTAAATACCAGTCTATATTCCCAATCTGTTTTTCCAACCCATTGGATTATCTCTTCATTGGTATCTAGGAATGGATCAGGAATTTCGTGCAATGCCAACAAGTCCAGAAATATATCGGGATTAGATTTGCTAGATGATTTCCATTGCATGGTACCAGCTTTACGAAAGAACCATTTGTCAATTTTTGTTGTGCAGTAAGTGCATTGTTGTCTACCCCCTGATTCAAATATAATTTGCATTTCCTATAAAAAATTGTGGAGCGCGAATCTATTGAATATGGCTTGTACATATCACACTAGAGAACAAACGTGCGTATATCACTCAAATATTAGGTTCGATAAATGAGATTAATATAACGTCCAAAATGTAATTTTTGTATACACTGAGGTTATTTAGTTTTGAATTATGGATGAATGAGCCACAGTGTCGCATTTGGAACTATTAGTGAAGCGAATTCAATAATAAGAGAATATACTTACTAGATGTCACTGAACAAACTATGGTGGATACCCCAGTACCGGAATATAGAGGATTCATCAACACGTCTTGATACGGATGGAATATCCATCATTAAGGAAGTGTCAATAGATACAGAGGAAATACAGATTCACAGTGCATCAGATGAGGGGTGGAGCCATAATTTTGAATTGAGAGATGAAGCTGACAGACCCTGGTGGAGATTTTTTGATGAGTATGAATATCGACCAAGAGAAATGAACACCCTTTTGTCGAGCAGTAAAAGTGCTTCAGAGAAAAGATTACTATTAAAGTTGAATCTTTGCATTACTTTGTATTCTTTTGTTGGATACTGGATCAAGTACTTAGATCAAGCCAATTTGACTAATGCGTATGTTTCTGGAATGAAAGAAGAATTGAAGATGATGGGCAATTCATTTATTAATGCGCAATCATTATATAATGCAGGTGCTGTATTATTTCAGATATTTTTTATGTACTTACTTCCTAGAGTACCCTTGCATTATTTAATTTCGGTATCGGAGTTGATTTGGGGAATTTTTACATTGGCACACTCAAAAATCAACAACACAAATCAACTCTATTTCCTTAGATTTCTTACAGGAGCAGCAGAGGGAGGTTACTTTATTATTTGGCACTATTGTTTTTCTAACTTTTTCCTACCTACAGAGATGGGTTTTGTAGGGGGGTTCTATTACTGTGGACAAATGATGGGATATTTATCTAGTGGTCTTATCGCTGCAGGAGCTACATCGACCTTAGAAGGCGTGTGGGGATTATCTGGTTGGCGGTGGCTTTTTATTATCGATGCCACGATAACGATTCCTGTTGCAATAGTTGGATTTTTCGTTATTCCTGGTACGCCATACAATTGCTATCTGATTATTTTAAGTGATGACGAAATAAGGCTTTCCCGTAGTAGATTGAAGGCGGCTAATATCACACCACCACCCAAAAAAGCACCTCCTTTTTTTGTTAAAAGCTTGTGGATTAAGATTTTAACTGATTGGAGGATATATGTGTTAACTTTATTGGACTATTGCTTCTGGAATTCATCAACTGCAAATATTGGTGGTTTTGCCTTATGGCTTAGAGAAGAAAAGAAGTACAGTGTGCCCCAGTTAAATCGTTTGACTTCAATTCCTCCTGCATTGGGAATTGTCTACATAATGCTCGTTAATATGGGGACTGATATGTCTAGATCACGAATATTTTCGATTACATGGGCATACATTTTCAATTTTGTGGGTATTACTATTTTGGCTGTATGGGATGTTCCTGGACCAGCCAAATGGATGGCATTCATGCTTACATATTTTGGAATTACTGTAAGTTCAGTGATTTACGGCTGGATCAATGATATTATGAGAAACGATGCCCAAGAAAGAGCAATTGTTTTACTTTTTACCAATTTATTTTGCCAACAATTCCGGGCATGGCTAGATAAAATAAATTTTGCGACAGTCGAGGCACCGCGCTTTCACAGAGGTTACACCTTTTGTGCGGTGCATTCGGTTCTCACCGTCATCATGGCATACATTACTTTATTCTTTTATAAGCGACAAGAACGGAAGAATGCTCGATCAGTGGGAATTATTGTCTACAATAGTAAGGTAGAGATAAATGAAGAGATAACAAATTTACTAAAGGTTGAAGGGAGCAGGGCTACAATCATTGAAGCAGATAGCGAACAATAAATCAATCCACAGTTTCAAATTATTTAGATATTAATAATACTGGTTATCTCAAAAAAAATAAAAAGACCCTTATGTGTGATCTACCAAATTAGGTATCCCCTCGACAATGAACACCCGAATTCACATTCATTTTTGTTTTGTGTTAAGAGATTGTGCTTTGTCAACCACAATTTTTTCAATATTTTGCTTCCATTTTTTCGCAACCCTGCCACAATTGAATGCAAAAAGAATTAAAATGTTGCACCTGAGATCTTCGCATCCACACTTTTAGTTGTACCTATAAATAAAGCAATGGATTTATCTTGTGTAATCTGTGTCATAATCCAAGGAATAGAATTACTATGGGATTCTGGAAAAGCGTTAAAAAATCATTACTTGCTAGCGAGGCGGTTAATCACCCAGCTCAACTAGCCCACCAAGAAGCACGTCGTAACCAAGTAATTGGGGAAATCTCAAGTACGGAGGAATTGCAAAACGAAAAAGAAAGTGGTATCAATGTAACACTGGAGAGCATTATTGACTTGAGTGAGGTTCCTTACATTGATCTTTCCTTGAATCTTACTCCAGAAGAAATCCATTACAGAAAGACGTCAAAGTGGTTCAAATTAAAGAAATTCGTCTGGGATGGTGCTGATAAGCACCCAATCGAACAGAAGTACCTTATTAAATTGGATATATTTTTATTAAGTTCATCTTGTTTGGGTTACTTTATCAAAAATTTGAACCAATCCAACATCACAACCGCCTATGTTAACGGTATGAACGAGTACTACAACATGAATAGCAATCAGTTAAATTATTTAACTACCCTTTTCACGGTTGGATACATTATTGGTCAAATTCCCTCAAATTTGATTTTACATAAGCTTTCTGCTAGATTCTACTTGGGTGGATTAGAAGTTTTGTGGTCTTTTTTGACCGTATTGATGATTACGTGCGGTAGAGATAATATTCGGGGTTTATATGCCATTCGTTTCTTCCTTGGATTGCTTGAAAGTGGTTATTTTCCTGGGTTGGAATGGTTGGTTGGGTCAAACTACAGTGCTGAAGAACTTTCAAAGAGATCCTCATATTTTGCAATTGCAGGGAATCTTTCAGGAATTGTATCGGGTCCATTACAACAAGCAATTCTCCAAAGATTTGGAAAGTCGTCAATGCCACCGTTTAAATGGATGTTTGTCTTTGATGCTGTAATCAGTTTCCCAATTGCTATCTATACGATGTTTGTTGATCCCAACACTCCTTCTACTACAGATGCATGGTATTTCACCGAGCAAGATAAACTTGTTGGATTGGAACGACGGAGACGAATTGGAGCTGAGTTGACGACCAGAACACCATACACATGGGCTAAAATAAAAACATTTTTTAATACCTGGCACATCTATGTTTTCCCTCTCGTTTTCTTGTGTTATAACAATGCTTGTACAGCAGCTTCGCAGCCAACCTTCACAACTTGGATGAAAATAACGTTGAAGAAACCTTCTCATATTTATAACACATACCCATCTATATTAACAGCATGTGGTATCGGTCTCACCCTTATTTTTGCGTATCTCAACGATTTCTTTGGAGGAAGAAAGAACCACTATTTCGTTGCAGCATTTTTTGTTTGTCTTATCATAGGATGCAGTTCATTAGCTCATTGGGACATTCCACTCGGATGGCACTGGTTTGCATATTTCCTCAATGGTATGCCGACTACCTGGGGTCAGCCATTTATTTTCTCTTGGATCAATCGTTTGTTAGTTCATAATGATATGAAGAGAAGCTTTGTAGTGGTTGTGACAAACACTTTGGCTTATGTCACTGGAGCATGGGTTCCTATTCTTGTGTGGAACACTAAAGACCAGCCACAATATTTCATTGGATTCACCTATACTGCTGTTTTGTCACTGGTTGGTTTGATATTGACAGGTGTTGCTTTCTATCTTACCAGAAGAGATGATTTGCAAAACGAATCACAAAAGAATGAACAAGAAACAGATTCCTTGAATGAGACAATTGAAAGTATATAATTCGCATCTAGTTAATTAAAGATAGAGTCTGGATTTGATGGTTCAATATTTTGCCATTCAGCTAAGCGAAGGGGTAATCTTTCAGAGTTCAATTCAGGATAATTGGTATTAATAGTTTCAATTAACTTGTTGAATAAAACTCTGTAACCCACTCCAGTGAAATGAAGTCCATCAATTAAAAGTTCAGGGATCGAAATGTATTCAGCACCTTCTTTCTCGCTAGTTGAATTGTACAATTGCTCTACTGTCCATCCACCGTATTTTCTGAAAAGATTCCAAGTATCAATAAATGGTACTTCCAATTCCTTAGCCACTAATTCGGCAGCCTGCGAATACTCGTGGAGTCTTTGATTTGATTGGAAATCAGGGGTGATCGATCTTCCCCAACTGGCTAGCATGATGTTAAAGGCCTTAATGTCAAGTAGAGCTGGACCAATCAAGATAATCTTAATGTTATATTCCAAGGCTAATTTGATCATTTTCCGCAAGTTATCCTTATAGTCCAGGATGGTAACAGCTTGCTTCTCACTGAGAATGTCCCCGCCACCAGAAGCGTCATTGGTTCCAATTGCAATAGTCAACAACTTAATGTTGTCTCTCGCTTCATTACTTTCTGAAGCAAGAATTCGAGGAAGAATTCGAGCGAGTTGGTCCGAATTGTAACCACTAAAGCCACGGTTAAGGACGTCTAACTTACGTGAGTAGGTATTTTGCAAGGCGGCCTGGTAAGAGAATTCAGCATCAATCTGGCTAGTAAATTGAGTGATGGAGTCACCCAAAAGTATAATCTTGTTATATGGTAAAGTCATTGAGAAAGGTTAAGGATATAACTTTATCATCAGATAAACATTGGCGCTATTCATTTATATTACTCAAAAAGTCGTGTAAACATCCAACAACAACAAAGTTTCTGGTTACCCACAGATCTAAAGTAAACTTAAATTATGATCTTGCCAAGATAGATTATCTCGGAATAGTTACCGAGTATGGCAGAAAAATATTCAAATCGTCTTATTCTACGTCATGATTCATTTAGAATGACGCGGATTTGAAACAATTATTCTAATAATACTAATAATATTAATATTTAATAATTTGCAACTTATTAATGATGGACAGAAAAAGCTGCAGCTTTTGTCATGTTCTTCAAAGATACCATCTACATCTGGATACAATTATTTCACCATAGGCCCAAACATTACATAAAGATTCTGAAATCCAGGTTTGCTTCATAACAGTATTCCAAAAACTCGAGGTTCTCGCAAAAATCCTCGTAATAATTACTAGTAATTCTCGGAAAGAAATGCTGCCCCGCATTTTTTCCTCTAGAATGATTTAACATACTAAATACTCCAGGAATGGGGAAATATAAAAGGAGTTGGATTTCCATGAAAGAACAACTCAATTGAAACATAGAATAGAAAATAAGACAATATGAGTCACACATGGTGGAAAGAAGCTTCGGTTTATCAAATCTGGCCTGCTTCATACAAAGATTCTAATGGCGATGGTGTTGGTGATATTCCGGGAATTATTTCTACTCTTGACCATATCAAAGAATTAGGAACTGACGTGATTTGGTTAAGTCCAATGTATGATTCACCACAAGATGACATGGGGTATGATATCTCCAACTATGAGAAGGTGTATCCGAAATACGGTACCATGGAAGACATGGAAAAGTTGATCAGCGAGGCACACAGCAGAGGATTGAAATTGATTTTAGATTTGGTGATCAACCACACCTCTTCCGAGCATGAATGGTTCAAGGAATCCAGATCCTCCAAAACGAATCCAAAGAGAGACTGGTATATCTGGAAGAAGCCTAAATACGATGCAGACGGAAACAGACAACCTCCAAACAACTGGGGTTCATATTTCTCCGGTTCGGCTTGGAAGTATGACGAAACTACTGATGAATACTATTTACATTTATTTGCTGAGTCTCAGCCAGACTTAAACTGGGAAAATGAGGAGACCAGAAACGCTATCTACAAGACTGCTTTGACATACTGGTACGAAAAGGGTGTCGATGGTTTTAGAATTGATACTGCTGGTATGTACTCCAAGGTTCAAACTTTCCCAGATGCCCCAATTGTCTTCCCCGAGGTACCATATCAACCTTGTAAGTTGTATCACCAAAGTGGTCCAAGAATTCACGAATTCCACAAAGAAATGTTTAAAAAGACTACCTCTAAGTACGATGTCATGACAGTTGGAGAAGTTGGTCACTCTTCAAAGGAAGATGCATTGAAGTATGTGAGTGCAAAGGAGAAGGAGATGAACCTGATCTTTTTGTTTGATATTGTTGAGGTGGGCACTGATCCTGTTGACAGATTCAGATACAGGGGATATAAGCTTCCCGAACTCAAGGATGCCTTAAAGACGCAAAGCAACTTTATTGTGGGAACTGATGCTTGGTCAACCGTGTTTACCGAAAATCACGATCAACCAAGATCCATCACTAGATTTGGTAACGACTCTGAAGAATTTAGAGTTGCCTCTGGTAAGGCATTGGCATTGTTACAATCCACAATTACTGGTACTCAGTACATTTATCAGGGACAAGAAATTGGAATGTTGAATTTGCCTCGGAAATGGTCAATTGATGAATATAAAGATATCAACACTATCAACTATTTTAAACAATATCAAGAAGCCCATGGACACGAACCGGATTTTGAACAACAAAAGAAGAAATTATTGGATAACATCAACTTAATGGCCAGAGATCATGCTAGATCACCAGTTCAGTGGGACGATTCGCCCAACGCTGGTTTCACAACTGGTGTACCATGGACTAGAGTTAATGATAACTTTAAAACAATCAATGTTAAGTCACAAGTCAATGACCCACAATCGTTACTTTCTTTTTGGAAGAAGGCTTTGAAGACCAGAAAGGAATACAAGGATTTGCTTGTCTATGGTACCTTTGAGATTCTTGATCACGACAACGAGGAAACATTTACATTTGTCAAGGAAAATGGTGATCAAAAGGCGTACATTGTCATCAACTTTTCTACTAAACCAGTTAAGTTTGAGAAGCTCATCAAGGAGGAAATCAAGTTTGTATTTGGAACTGCCGACAACTTTGATGAAGACTTACTTGGTGCTTACGAGGGTAGAGTTTATATTGCTAAGTAGAATATTATTAGAAGAAAAATGAAGAGATTTTTAGATTATTAGCGGGGCCCACCTATGTAGCCATCATCCAACATCTCGATCTTATCGTTGAACCAGAACCCAATTAGTACGACGAAATAAATCAACATCAAGATAACTCCTTTGAAGTAGTTGGATTTGCCCTCGGCATAAATGTATGTGAACAAATAAATGGAAATTAACGTGGCGATGATATCCCATCTTGGGAATACCAACGAAAAGATCTGTTCAACATTGACAAAGTTCATGTAAATGGAGTAAATAACCAAACTTGGTATTTGGATCAACACTACCTGCAACGCATAAGCACTACCAATTTCCATCGACAACGCAACATTGCCACTGATTGCAAATGAAATAGCGTTCAAGAATTCTGTAGTGTTAGGAACTAACGCAAATACCGTCAAACCCAAGAACTTTGGGTTGATAGGGAAGTCTGACAATACCGAGTCTACGTTATCAACCAAAATTTCAGCAATAATGGCATACAACAAGGTAGCTCCAAGTAAGATGATAGTCGACTTGTTACGTGACCAATTAGGTGCATCGTGCCCACTCCCACCATTATCGTCGTCTTCTTCTTCTTTCACAATGACACTAGCCTTGCGTAAAGGTATTGGTCTTTCTCGCTGCTTCGTCAATTCGCTTCCTGGGGCTGAAATGGATTGAACGCGAGGACTTGGGGCAGTACGATTTCTCAACTCAGCACCCAGTGCTGAAGGAGGCAATTTGGATAAATGAGTAGGCGTTTGTTGGCTGTCAACTACGCTCAAGAAGCTGGGGGACCTGAGCGAATGATCGTCTTTCTTTGCTTGTTCATGCGACGTTGTTGCCCAAATTAACGAAGCATGCGATCTCAAGGTGAAGTAAAGTCCACATACATAAGCGGCAAACAATGCACTGGCAACAATCAATGAAAATGGTTTGATAATATCATAGTACAACAGATCCAAAGCAAACGATGGCTGGATAAAACGACACTTGACACAATCTTCTTGCAAAGCGTTGTTTACATCAAAGTCACACGCCTTGCACTTTATTTCATAAGCACCATAAATCTGATAGAATAGCGATGGGGCAAACATGATGACCATAGCAAACAACAACATTGTGGACGAAACACCGGCAGATCTAGGATTATAACGTTGGGTTTTTCTCTTCAATGCACCCCCACACATTGACAAGCCTGGCAACAATAATACACCACCCAAGATAGACCCAATCATCGAACCCTCGACCAATTTACCTTTTTTCTGATTCAAGGCAACACAGTACAAGAAAATTTCAACAATTGTGGAAAAGAAGGCATTGATAACCGCACCAACACCCATAGATGATTGAGCTGAAATCGAAGCCACAGCTTGTCCAATAAAGTATGCAAGTGGAATAATGGAAAACAAACAGGCACAGAATAAAAACGAAGGGTCAGTAAACCAAGTGTCCCACCCAAGCTTCTCCTTAAGTAAGTAGTAGTCTAAAATGACAAATATGACAGCAGCCAACAAATTGATAAAAAATATATTGGTCCCATCAATGGTGTATTTGTAATAATGGAAACCACAACATCTGTAGGTACACAAGATGATCAGTTGGTGTTTGCGTTTCTTTTGTTTGTCGGTCTTGTAGTATTCACGTTCAAGCTCAAAATCGAGAGCAAGAGGATGACGTCTCAAATGATCACATAGCGTGCTAGTGATATTTGTCATTGGGATAGTGAAAACAATCAACCAACAAGTGATACCAATGAAATAGAGAATCGGTTGCAAAACACCATAAAAAAATAAGTAAAAGATGAAACGTCCAGAAGACCAGCTTCCTCTTCCAAAGAAACGAACTCTGATGTCGGAGATCTCTTCTTGATCATCAACAGCATCTCCATTTCCACTTCCGCTTTCCCCTTGTTGAAAGTTATCTTCTAATGAAGAATAAGCATCACGCAAGGGTCTGCCATGATGGTCCTTCATCAACGGACGGGACTCGTTGGAAGCGGTATATCTTCTAGGAGGCGCAAAGAAAAGACGGCCTTCTTCCTGTTGTCTCCACCTGTGGAATTCTGAAATGGACCTACCATCGGCTTCATCTTCGTCCAAATAGTTTGCATCCTTGTTCAAAAGTACAAACTTTCCAAAAGGAAAGAGCCAGTATTTGCCCAAGCGAAACAAAAGTTTAACGTATGGTCTCAGATGGCGATGAATGGCAAATCCAGAGAATACAAATACAACAGCAGCACCGACAAGACACACCAAATATAGGAAGATACCCACGGTAAAGAACCAGATATAGTTAGTGAGGTAGACACCCCAATAGATCTTGCCTGTTGGCTTATGGGCAGTATAGTCGTGGATATCTTCTTCAGCACGGGTAGCTACCGACCGTTTCTTCTTATATAACGAAGGTTTCCAGATTTTAATTCCGAAGGGATGGGTCGAGTTGATGGCATCCTGTCTTTCACGTAAGTTGAGCGACTCAAGTGTCTCTGAGGATGACGTCGACTTTACTGAAATCGAATCTTGTTCTTGAAGTTCATCGTCAATTTCAGAAATAATTGCTTCTATGCTTTCAAGTTGTTCGAGAGAGGAAGCAGCAGGCGGAGGAGCAACAGTAGAAGGAACAGCAGCAACAGCAGCAGTAGCAGGTGGAGCAGGGGCAGGGTCAGGAGCAGGGGTAGGGGCAGGGGTAGGAGTGCTGCCCTGCTCTTCGGGCTCAGGTTTTGGTTGTTGGTCGGGCACATCATCTTTGCTTTGGTTTAATTCTGGAAAGTAGCTGTTGCTGTTGCTAAAGTTACCTTGATAGGCCACTGAATTCTTGTTACGTCTGTTGTATAATGCTTTTAATGCATCTTGGTATCCCTCCAAGTAGTTCCGTTCGCTTTTGACTTCAGTATCATCATCCGACGAAGCCTCATCGACGTCATCGATATCGTCGTCGACAGAAAATACCAATTTGGAATGTGTGCTTGAAAGAAGGCGTTTAAGGTGTGGCTTTGATTTGTTTCGTTTAAGTTTAGAATTGGGTCTAGCTTTGCCTGAGGACGAATCCTCTGGTGCCATAAACGGCGATAATGCGCCCGTTTGCTTCCCTGGGGTCGGCACATCCTTTGCTGACATGTTTCAATGGGAGTGGATCCTATAACTGTTAGCCAAATACCCACAATGATGTAGAATTATGGAGAGAGTGTGTGTGTATGACGGGAGAATACTAAGAAACGTTTTATACGATTACACATACAATAGTCTAATTTCGCACACCACTACGCGCAAGGAAGGCAATTACACAAAATGTAACGCGACTTAAGTCTATGTTCCTAAACGAACGCCCTTGCCTCTGAACGGATTGGTATTGTCTTGGTAACCTGAAGTTGTGGCTACAGGCTGATGCTTATTGCGTGTTGATGTCAGTTGGTTTATGAGCAGCTCGCTGGCGTATGTTGTTCTCTTTGAGGTATTGATGGGAAACCCGAGCCACTGGTACAACTTGATGGGTGCCTTCAAGTATCCCTTGTCAAATACCGCATCACCAATAAAGTCGTCATGGGTAGTGGCCTGGTTGCGCTGTCCCACCTTTCTGCCCGTCGACGCAGCAAAACCATAGGCATTGGGCAAGAGATTGTACACTGGCAAAGTTCCTGACTGGATGCAGAGGTAGAGGTATCCCACAGAGACACCAACCATGTAGTCATAAAGCGCTTCAAATGACCTGGTGATCAACGCCATGGCACACATAAAGAGCGGAAAGTAGTATCCTCTAATATTGAAGAACAGCATGAAGTTGATATATGCATTCTTATGATGACGCGACCACACGTACTGGAGACATGCCATCATGGCAAAGTGGTGGTTGTACCGGTAATGCAGAAAGAAACCCTTGAGTGACAAGTAGTCATAGAACAAAAAGAAGAACACAATCATCGTCCCTGTTACCAACGTGAACCATAGACAGTCAGGAAAGTTGCGACGGAACTTGCCATCGTAGCCCTCCAATCGGTTGGCAAAGTTGTAGAACAGGTACACTGATAACAAGGCTCCCATGGAATCATTAAACATGCCACGAGGAATCATAAACACCACGAAAAAACGGTAGCACTGGAGCACGCTTCCTGACAACATGCCTATCCATAAAAGAGGAGACACTCGTCCCAAGCTGTTTCTGACTTGTAGGTATTCTTGGGTGATAAACCCCAAATCGATGTAGAGCAATTCAGAGAACGACACATTGATCGCAACAGCAAACAAACTCCCTAAGGTACAAATCGTGAAGTACCGTGTGACTGGTGGAATACCCTTGATTGTCTGTACCAACGATTCCATGATCTATACTGAATGAAATTCGCCGCCGTTGCTGCCAGTGAAGGAAATGTTTGTCGGATTTTGTGCAGGAGATTTCACACTGACTTCAATTTCTAAATATTTAGAACCGCATTCCCACCATCTCACATTCATCTCCAATTATGAAGCTTGTGCGGTTTCTTATGAACATGCCTGGTGCTACGAACCAGCCAGTCACAGTGGAACTCAAGAACGGTAGTTCCATCAATGGCCAGATCATCTCGTGTACGCCACTGATGAATCTCCTGTTGAAAAATATCAAACTCATACAGCCTCACCAAAATGCCCAGCTCCTACAGTTCATCAACATCAGAGGCAACCAAATAAGGCAGATAATCTTACCCGATGAACTTAACATAGACAGTGTGTTGGCCAAAAGCGTAACGAAAATTAAGGGCAATGGTGCTGGGCCTGGTGCCAACCCTCCTACATCAGGCAGAAAGCCCATGAGAGGCGGGGCAAAAAGCATACATGGAAGAGGAGGAAGACCACGGCCATTTTGACAATACATACACACAATGCAAAAAGGTTTACTTGTATAATTACTATGTACATTCAAATAGATGAAAAGACTCAGAACCACGTCTTCTTTCTTTGCTCTCTCTTTGCAAGCAACTTCTGGTATCTCGGCCTGGAAGCAGCAATCGTCTCGTCCATCTTGGCAATGGCATCTTCTCTTGCAGAAAGCTTGTCGGACAATTCTCTTTCCCATTTGTGTTTCTTCTGTTTCAATACACCCTTCATCCAGCTCTTCTCGTTGTACTTTTCCTCGTAGAACTTCTTTGGCAACGGAGGCAACAAGTCTTGTATGCCAAATTTGTATGCCATCTTGTACAAGTCGGCAGAACGTCTCAAGGAGTACTTGGCACCGTGCCATCTGCCGGTATCAGGGTTTTTGTTAGGGAGAAATGGGTTCTGTATAGGATCCATGATCGTCGATGGTTTTTCGGCATATTGCGCATATGGACGTGGCGGATACTTGATGAAGAAGTTGTGTAACTTCTGAGGAAGCTTTGAAAACGCCTCTTTAGCCGTGAGCGACATTGATGTGGGTGGACGTTTAACAGTAATGTGAACAAATACAAAAAAAAATTTCACGAATTACTTATGTACAGAACCAACTAAAATTGGTACGCTTGTTTTTTCGACTGCAAAAAGTGTGATTAGGACATTTATTACCTACAAGTTAGATTGTGGACCAGGACCATCGATAATACACTTAACAACGTCACCACCAGCTCTAACCAAATCATAGGCCTTGATGGCATCTTTCCAGGCAAATCTGTGAGTAATGAGTCTTTCAAAGTCGATTGGAGCCTTGTCGCGGCCATTCTTGTAGTTTTCGTCGAGAATGCCGACCGAGGTCTTGTAGTCGTTGTACCCGTATCTGAAAGAACCAAACAAGGTCAATTCTTTGTTGCTAAACTCGGTGATTGGGAAGCTGACGTTACGACCTGCGTTACCGACTTGGACGTAGCGACCACCAGTGGCAATAGCCTCGACCCCCAATTGGATACATGGCTCGGCACCACTGCATTCCAAAACCACAGAAGGTTTCTTTCCATCAAAAGCAGCCAGCAATTCCTTGGCACCACCAGTCTTTGAGTTGAACGTGTGTGTAGCCACGCCTATTTCCTTGGCCATCTGTAACTTGGAGTCAAAGATATCTACGACAAGCACACTGGTAGCACCAAACTTCTTTGCGGCAGCCGCAGCCAACAAACCAACAGGACCAGCACCAAAAACAGCTACAGTGTCGCCAAACTTGATATCGGCAAGACGAGATGCATGGACACCAACACTCAATGGCTCAACCATGGCACCCAATTCCAACGAAACATGTGGAGGCAACTTGACCAAATAGTCTTCTGGACTCTTGAAATATCTGCACAAGGTTCCTGGGGGGTTTGGTTCGCCCTCGGTGGAGTTGGGGGTGGCAGCAAACACCATATGGGGACACAAGTTGTACTTTCCGCTCTTGTATTCGTCACTCAATCTGGAGGGCACCCCTGGTTCAATTGCAACATTGTCACCTACTTTAAGTGAAGTGACACCGGAACCAACTTCAACCACAACACCAGCAGATTCGTGGCCAAGAACCATTGGCTTGGTCAACACAAAGGGACCAATTTTACCATGGGCATAGTAGTGGATATCGGACCCACAAATCCCTGTCTTTCTGACCTCAACGAGAACATCAGTAGGTTCGGTGAGTTTAGGCGAGTCAAAAGTCTCGAAGGTGATATCGTCGATCTTATTTAATACAAGAGATGGATTGGACATATTCCAAAAAAACAGCTGGTAGTTGTTGGAGATAGAAAGTATTTTGATAACCCGAGAATTGTTCCCCACTTAAATACCCCATTATCCTCAGGTGCAAATTGTCCCAAATTGGCGGCGCACCGATTCCCGTTACCTACAGGCCACGAGTATCTGGTGAGCGCTCGGAATGCAGGGAGCATGCACCGATAATGGTGCCATGTTTGCTAATGTAACGGTGAAAACCGGGCCCATACAACCCCCCCCTCAAAAAAATGCTACATGATCACACAACTTTTCATTGTAATGAAATCCTTCTTTCTTGCTTATTCATAAAAAAAAGATAAGTTCTAATAATAATAATATGAAATTTTTCATGAATACTGTTTTGTCATGACTCTGAAGCTATTCCTCCAAAATGTGTAAAGATAAGCCCTAGCTTCGTCTCTTTCTTATTCTTTTCTTGTTCTTCTCCTTATATGATTTACTTGGCAACACCTTGCAAGGCTTCCAAGACTTCTAATTCAATGGTAGCTTCAGCAACCACAACTTCGTCAGAGGAAGCAGCTCTCTTTTGGGCGTCAACAATCAAGTTCTTTACAGCTTGAGCATCAAATTGGTCTGGCTTGAAGGCTTCAATGGCAGAAATAGTCAACTTGTTGCCTGGTTGAACGGTAGCAATACCACCAGAAACAAAGTATTGTTCAGTTTCACCACCCTTCGAAATGATTTCCAACAAACCTGGTCTCAATTGTTCAACAATAGGAATGTGGTTGGCCAAAATACCCAAGTCACCGTTGACGGATGGCAAGTTGACTTGTTGTACTTCGGATTCCAGGTACAAGGTTTGATGTGGCAAGGCCAATGACAACTTCAAAGCATCAGAAGCGCTAGAGGCTTCAGTAGCGTAGGTTCTTCTGACCACAGAGGAAGATTGCTTAGCAACCTGACGTAAAGCTTGTCTGAACATGTTGGTTACTGTTTTTTTTTATCGAATCTGTTTCTCAGTTGAAAATTGAAAGCCGAAGTTTTTTGAAAAAACGCTCGTTCATTCTATTGGTTGTTGTCGACTGCCAAATCCAGTAATATATAGACGGCCGGTATATAATCTACACATATAAATAAAACATGCTTGCAATTAATCGCTTCCTCCAAACTGGTTTAAAAAGTTGTCTACATCAAACTCATCGTCCATAGGAACTTGATCACCAGGATTGGTACCGAACTCCTGGTCCAAGAGACTCATGTTGAGACCATCTAAAAGCAGCTCGTCGTTCCCTAACAAATTATTCATGTTCAAATTGAGATCAGAGCCATCATTAAAATTGGCAATGGAACCTGTTCCAGGTGACTTTGCGCTATCTTCTTTCTTATCGTCTGCCTGTAGACCAGGTATGTCCGAGTAATTGATGGAAGATAGTATATCATTGGGGTTACTCATATCCTTTGAGTCTGTAGCGCCCAATTCGGTCATGTTAAAGTCGAAACCAGGAGACATGAACTCCGAAAATGTATTATCGTTCGATTGAAGATTCTTCTCCTGCTCTTTACGCTGTATTTCTTTTTCTCTCTCGCGATCTGCTTCAGCCTTTTCAACGGCTTCCTTTTCAGCTCTAGCTTTGGCTTCGGCGGCAGCAGCAGCGGCAGCAGCAGCAGCAGCAGCTTCTTCTTCAGCCTTTCTAACTGCTGCTTCAGCTTCTTGACGCTTTCGTTCCTCTTCTTCTTTATGTCTCTGCTCTTCTTCCTCTTTTAGTCTTTGTTGTCGTTCCAACTCCTCCTTTATCTTTAGCTCCTCCTTTTTCTGTTGATTCTCCAACATCTGCTCAACACACCATCGTGCATCATTAAATTTGGATATGGTATCGTCTAGAATATCATCAAATTTTGAAATGTGGCTCGAAAGTTGTGCCGTTATGGCAGCACTTATCAATTGGTTGTTCGGCCCAGTGATTAAATTACTTTGTTTTTTGTTATTATTAAGAATCTCAAAGATATATCCCGACGTCTTGAGTATGTTATTAAGCGAGTCTTCCAATTTAGCTTCCAAGTTCATTTCAAAGGTATCATTTAGCCTCTTATGATGTTACAACCAGTTATGGAGATAAAAATGACTTTTGGGGGATACTATTTATGTGCAGGATACATTACATAATTACAGAAAACCAAACTGAGCACTTTTCTTTTTTGTTGCACCTTTGAGCCATCCGAGAGAATCAAGAAAAACGCGAAATTTGAAATTTAAAAGACGCGTAAATAAGAATTCTTATTCGTATCACTTCAATGTCTGAGCAGTTGGTATCGAAACAGGGTCCGCTAGGTTACGTGTGGCTAGCTGCCAACTACGAAAAGAAGTTGTCAAAGCAGCAGTTTCTCAGCACCAATATTGTCAAGTCATCCGACTACATAAGCAACCATCCCATTCAGAGTAGTCAAACGAACCAAGATAACAACTCCATCACTCTTCGATTGTCAGGACAACTCTTGTTGGGGATAGTAAGAATTTTCTCAAGAAAGACCAAGTATCTTTTAGATGATGTCAATGATATCTTGTTGAAATTGAAGACATCGTTCCGTTATGCAAGTGGATCCACATTAAGCTCCGATAGTATAGGCCGACTGGTCAACTTGCTGGCTCAAGATACAATCATCACCAACCTCAATAGTATCACATTACAAGATCAGGTCACACGATTTGATTTGTTGTACCAGGATGATCTTAACCTTGACGACGTTGGAACGAGTACCAGACAAGGTATTTTCAGCCAGCAAACCAACTCTGACTCCACTTTTGATCAGTCAATTGAATTTCCTCGTTTCGAAGATCAACAGGCTATGACTTTTGATAATGACTTGGATTTGGAATTGGATTTTGATTTGAACAATGACCGATCCATCGAGCATGGGAGAGATGCACCAATAATAAACGCGTATGAGCCAAACGCGTCGGTTCTTGAAGGATTGAACAAAGAAGACGATATGGATTTCGGAATGCCCTTGGAAACAATTGAAGAACCCAACCTTGAACTTGACATCGGTTCTGATGGGCCGGAAGAACCATTGACTCCAACTACAAACACACCACCGCACCCCAGACAGAAGAGAACAAGACTTTCTGAAGATGGTGAATTAATCACCAACAAACGAAAATTACAAATAGATTCTTTGGCAGACCTTGATGGTATACCAATTCAAACTTTGAAGGACAATCAACAGCTCTTGCTTGGTAGCATATCAAAGGACAAATATATTACTTTGAATCTCAATGAAAGGGAAAAGTTACAACTTATTTACGAGTTGTCAGCACCACTTCCAAGCAAAAGAAGAAAGTTATGGAACATGAATGACCTGCTCCAAGAAAAGTGCTTGGAATTATCGAGACAAGAGCAAGAATTGGAAGAACAACATAACTTACAATTTGAAACCGAATTCAACGATTACGAAGATAACTTGGACTTTGACTTGTCGCTTCCAGACTTCAGTGAAGCCAACGAAACTGTTGACGAACAACCGCAGGAAGAAATTAATATGGAAGAGCCAGAAAATGCTGTGCAAACAACCAATCAGATTGCGCAACAACTTCGTGGAATTCTTACTGAAAAGGCTACTTCCAGCTTGGAAGAGTTGATTGAACTTGACAGTAAGATCAATATGACATCACCTGATAAATATCCTGTGGGAGCAGTTGATGGAAAATCTGCACTTAACAAGAGAAAGGAAGCAACGAAATGTTTCTTTGAATTACTTGTGTTGGCAACCAACGATTGTATTGAAGTTGAACAGCAACAACACCGGACTGCGATAAATAATGACATTACTATCATGTCCAGAGAGAGATTATATCAAAACTTTATATGATTAAATTGTATCATACTAATTGTACATTACTTTACTTTGTTCAAGATCAGGCTAATTCCTTTGCTATTATGCTGCAGATGTAACGATTCCAGCAGTGCATCCCATATATTGATGGTTCCGTCGCTGAAACCTATGACGAGTTTACCGCCGTCAGCACTAAAACAAATTGATGTAGCGTTGGATTCCACGGGGATTTCAAAGAGGGAGTCCGACATCTTTTGATCCAAGTCCCAAAACTCAATTTTAGATGATTTCCTTGATGCATTATTCATTAACCCCAAAGTAACAAACTGATACTGATGGGACGGGCGAATAGAGATTGCTAACACAACGCACTTGGTTGAGATATTATGCAACGGTAGGTCGCTCCAAACAGTGATTGTCCAATCTAAATGAGACGAAATCATATATCTCTCCTTATCATTAGTTGGAAGAATATCAAAATCAGTAATAGGACCAGTACTTTGTATAACCTTTGCAATATGGCTCTTGGCCTTATTATCAGATAACTTGTAGATGGAACCATCAGGAGTCAGAACAACAACTTGATTTAAGAAGCTGGCTTCATCAAAATGATTAGAACTGCCATCTTCTTGAAAAAATAAAGAGTTCTGGATTTGGAGTGGCTCTGTAACAGAGAATTCCTTGGTGTTTGGAGTATTGATACACAATGAATCTGTTTTGGGTACAGCTAACATATTTGTTGACCATGTATTAATAACGCCTTCCAGGGAGTATGATACGATTGTGTCATTTCCGTCAATTTTAAACTGATGTATTGCGGTGATAGGTAAGGTATGCGGAACGTAGCTGGAGTGCAACGCAGTGGAGTATGGTGGTGAGATGAGCAGTGGAAGTACAACCACCAGGCTTGGACTACGCAGGTGGAGATCCCAAATAACAATTTTTCCATTTCCTAAACCACCAATGACTTTGTTAGGGTTATTCGTATCGAACATTATTGTAGAGATCGGAGAAGGAGCTTCAAGAAAGTATTCGGGAAACAACGTATCTTTGATACTGTAAATGATGGCTTGTCCCAACGCCGTACGGGAGTTCAATATTGAGTCACAGACTAATGAAACAACAATAAGATCGGGGAAATGGGGAGAAAATTTGATACTATTTACTGCCTTCTTATTCATGTTATAGTTGATTGAAAGTTGAAATGGTGAATTGTTGCCCGTTTTGGAAGGAGTCTTGTTAGGAATGGATGAATAGTCTGAGAAGATGGTGGGATCAATGACTTTAATCTTGTTAAGCAACTTGATTGATTCTTTGAGACGATTGTTGAGCTTATTTTCATCAACGGCCGATTCTACCTCCAATTGTCGATCCTTGGCAGTACTTTGCGGCCTGGAATTGAGAACTTGTGGTTCCCCCTTGGTGACACTGTCAATTTCCTCGGTTGCTTGTATAGCTTTGTCATAAGAATTGACTTCCTTTTCCTCTCTTTTGGCTTGTATGTTACTCGCTATTGAATCAACTTGAATAGCGACACTCACATGTCGTTTAGGCTCATTCAATCGTTCAATGATCTCATCAACCAGAGTGTCCTCACGACCTAGTCGCCTTTGCTTGAGCTGCTGTAGCCGTTGTCTCTTTCGTTCTAGTAATGATTGGCGATCTTGATCCATAATATATGAGACATAGACTCGAGCGCGTCTGATTTTTAATCGTAACCTAAAAAGCACCTCTTTTTTTTCTCTCTTTCAGCATACGAAGAAGAAGATGGAGTTTGATGATATTCTCCAGGAGTTTGATGCTTCTTCGAAGCCGGATTATTCGTCATCGCATCTATACAACAATCTAGTAACAGCTATGGTGAACGAACGAATGTCGCCAGAACTCCTTCCTTATAAATCTGAATTACTTCAACTGGTTCTCCACCAGCTTTCGAACCAGCAACAATATCTCTTGGATTCCCATGAGTATGGTGACGTCAATGCACAGTCAGGTATCATTAGTGGTGATTTCAAGCTTCAGCTTATGATAATAGAAACAGAAATAGAACGCTTGAACTACTTGGTACGATTGTATCTCCGGACTCGAATCTCCAAAATCGACAATTTTACTATTCACTACATCAACGAAACAGGAACATCACAGGATGGAAATAGACTTCTTTCTCCAGAAGAGGAAGAATATATGCATCAACACTTTAAGATCTTGACTCAATTATACAACAACTGCTTTCTCAAAAAGTTACCTCATGTGCTAACGTTGCTTGATGACACTTCTGGTGGACAGTCCATGATCGTGAAACCTGATCTTAACCAGCCTGTCTTTGTTAAGTCCGTTTCAAAGAAACCTATAATGATATATCTCGGCGACGATGATGAGCTTGAGTTGATTCACGATGGTATATATGTTGTCAAGTATAGCTTGATACGACAGTATGTCGACTTGGGGGACCTTGTTTTGATATAACCTACTATAAACTAATATAATAATCGCATCCACCTGGACATTCAACGTTTTCGTCATTAATAAACCACTCTCTGAGGCATCCAAAGTGTCCACGGTGCCCACACTTCAAACTGACAACAACCGTCAAGCCCTTGCATGGTTCATTGCAATAAATACAATTGGGCTGTCTCTGTGAACATTCATCGCAGTACCAATACCCAAAATTCTCTTTGTTTTGAGCAAATTTGCTCTTGGATATCTCGTTAACCAATAACTTTTGGCATTGACAACAAAAGAATCGAAGATCAACTTCTTTGGTTGTATGAGTCTTCAATTCCTCTAAGATATCAGGGGGTGCCTCGTTAATAATCTTGGCTGCACTCACAAAAAGCCTCTTTCTTTGAAGGATATCGACGTAAAGTCCGATCCACTCGAGTCTCGATTCTCGTGAAAACATACTTTCTACTAGTTCATGAAATAAAATGCTTAGTGTTGAACATAGTATAACATCACCCTGTGTAGCCGCAAACGCTAAAGCTTCTTGGAGCAAGTGCTTTGTTTTCCATGGTCTTGTGAGTCCACTAAGACCCTTTACCTTACTGCCGTGAAGTGCTCTTGTCAATCCTGACTGTGGTTCATCTCCCTCTTGTACATCGTCCAATTGAGTATCGCTTCTTTCGAGAGGAGAACTCCTTGGCTTCTTTTGGAAGTATATGGATGAATTTCTTCTGGAAGCATTTGAAGTGTGTGACGAATTGGAGTGTGCAAAGGAATGGTGGTTTTGGTTGAAGTAGTTTGGACTTCCACCTAACGGGACACTTCCCATGATTGCTGAGGCAGAAAAAGACCCAGAATAAACAGCTGCATTACTCAAAATATTCATATTTTCATCGTCAACATCTTCGTTAGTAACTCCTGATCCACGAGTGGAACGCTTCAGAAGTGGTCTGCTAGTTCCTCGGCTTAAAGCAATAGTATTAGGTGAAGTCCCAAAACTAAGTCGTTCTCTCATCACCACTTCTGGGGAGCCTACTCGCATTGGTGAAAGTCTGCCATCAAATTCTATTATCAGCGACGCTCTCTCATTAGTTTTATTGGATATGTTCGATGATTTTCGATGCCTGAGATCATATTTGTCATCTTCAGCATCACCATCATCGACAGCATTCTCGTTCTCGGAATTGAGATACTTACTCTTCAAAACACTGTTTACTCTGGTGATCACTGGGCTTGTTTGACTCATACTTCTAGTTCGATTCTGAATAATCATATCCATTAAGTTTGTAGATGACGCACGCTTAGAAATATTTTCTTGGGAGGTTGATGTCTCTTTGACAAACTCAGGGCTCTCCTTTGAAGATGATCCTCCGTAGTTGGTCGTCAGAGTCGAGTTTGAATTGTAAGACCCAACAAAGTTTCCAAGATCAGATTGAATCGATTTGATTTCTTCCTGTTCTGCTTCAGCTATGTCTACTTCGGGTTTAGATTTTTCGTCAATAAGCAAGTCCTCCTCAAGACTAACCGCTAGTACCTTCCAAACTTGGCAATCACGGAATCTGTTGACACTAGCTGCAACTCGAGCATTTAATAGACATACATCGATGAGATTGAACCCATCAGGGACAGATATTAAGTAGTTGTTAGCCAAGCTTTCAAAAACAGCCTCATCGTTCAAATGCAAAGGAATCGAAATTGGGACAAGATATGGTGTTGCATGATTAACCTGAAATTGACTACGAGTGTGAGGATGGTGACCACTTGAAATCATTGGCGAATTGCTCGAATAGTTCGACTCTTGTGTCGTTTGGGAAGAATTTCTATTGATTCTTGGCCTTACAAAACCAGAGGTGCCCTGGTCAAATGACTGGGTGTGGCCACGGTGCTGAAGTACCGGTGATGGAGATTTCATCGAGAGTGCAGCATTGGTATATGATCTGAATAAAGGAGGCTTCTCGACCGGTGAAGCTGTCAACGATGTGGAAAGTGCTGTATTACTAGCGATTGGAATAGAACCAACGATTCCTCTCCTTTGTGACCCGTGCTCACTAAAGATTTCATTTGACTTGTCGTCATAAAATCCTGGAGTTTCAATCTCCAATTCACTTTCAACATCATCACTAATAATGGATTCATTGTCAGTGAGGTCGAATTCGTGTGTTTCTTGGTTTACGAAAGTAAAGTTACCAATACCATTATCCCACGCAACAGAGATTTTGTTTAATTCGTCTAATGGCCGGGATATTTCTGTATCATTTGGTGAATCCAAATTGTAAGCCGAGAACACATTAGATTTTGTAATTGTCCAAATTGATCTCGACGGAGCAGTAGTTTTAGCCCAGATAAAGTTTTGAATAGCTTTACCCGAAGCTGACGTAATAATTTCTTTGGGAATATACTTTCTGTTCAAGTTGTACACTGTTAAAGTTGAATCATCATTTAAGTATGAACAGGCAAAATCATATTGAAACAAGGCCTTGTTGCTGCCATGGAGAGTATACATAGACTCTCGCTCGTCGTAGGATAATTTGTCATCGTATCGAGAATCCATGCTATGTTGGCAACTCTCTGCTTCGTTGTAATGATTGCTGTATGGGGACCATCTGACTTTCATCACAGGCCCATATGTATTTATCATGTGGTCGGGCGCAGACTTGTGTGAAGTTTCGCTGTAATTAAATATGCACATTTTCTGGTCTCTGCCTCCGGTTAGAACATATTCTCTCGTAGGGTGGATATTAAGGGACAAGGCCGGGCCGGAATGCAAGTTCCACTTACGATCAGGTGTGAAGATATTCTGCCCACTGGACGAACGAAGGTCAAAGCGACATAACGTACCCGAGTCATGAGCTGATAGAATGGTGATTTTGTTTCGTACCAGGGAATGAATTGAATATTGACAGGAACGAATGGGGTCTGAATGCGTATTGGCTTGAATTGTGAGCATGGGTTTGGTTGAGGCAGATCGAAGATCCCATACTTTCATTGAGCCGTCTTGCGAGCCGGAAAGAATCTGGTTAGGGCTCTCATAACCTGAATTTGCTCCGATAAAGTCCAATGAGTTTATGCACCGCTTATGGTCAGAGTATCTGATGATGAGTTTAGATTTGCCATTTGGTGCAATTTTGTGGAGAGAAATGACTCCGTTTGAATGCCCACATGCAATAATATCCCCCTCGGTCTTGATGGTATTGATATTAGTCATTTTATTGGGAAGAGAACGAGTGTTATACGATGAGCCGGACTCCAAGACATTGATATCTTGTACTATAGCCAGCTGGTCTTCATTTAATGCCAATATTCGTAAACAGTTTCTACCACCAGCAACAAAATGATGTCCACACTCACTTGGTCCTCTTCCTAAAAGCGGTGAGTTCAATTCAGAAAGTGTCACTAATTCTCGGTCAAAGTTATATGTAAGATGATTGGAGTTGAACACTCGGGAACGGGCCCCCATCAGCGATGCCGGTGAAACGCTTTCCTGTGACGGTGTTGGGTTGAGTGCCCCGTAGATATTGAAGGCAAACTTCGCAAGATTGGAAGTGTTGGAGGAAGACATACGCTTCTTCTAGGCTTTCGCGAATATGTTAATTTTGATCGATCTTTGGTGTTGCGTATTGTTCTCACGCACAGTCATAAATATTTGGGGTATTGTTATTGTTACCACCACTAGTCAACTCAAATGCTTCTGTCACTATTATTGGTCAAACTTTACAAGTTTCTCAAGATGTTGGCTCAGGTTGGGGTGTCGTTGGGTGCTTTAATGTTACTTGGAATGTACACTTACCAGAGCAAATTGATATATCCAGCATCGCTTAACGACGGCCACGGTTATTGCGCAACGCCTGATGAATACGAAATGCCCAACCACGAAATCATTCACTTAAAAACAAAAGATGGTGAGACTTTACAGTGTTACCTGTTGAAACATCCTGAACTGAACCATCGCTACGCCAACAAAACCATATTGATACTATCCCCTAATGCCGGCAACATCGGCCATGCATTGCCAATCGTATCTATCTTCTACAAGACCTTCGGCTACAACGTGTTTATCTACTCTTACCGTGGATATGGCAAATCGACAGGTACGCCATCGGAATCAGGTTTGAAGACGGATGCTCAACGGGTTATTCAGTACCTCACCACTGAAGATGAACAGTACCAGAAATCCTCCATAATTCTTTACGGCAGATCGCTTGGTGGCGCGGTCGCTATCTACATTGCCGCTACAATGTCAGCAGCAGTTCAGGGACTTGTTCTTGAAAACACTTTTCTCTCCATTCCTAAAACCGTACCCCACATCTTTCCCATGCTCAAGTACTTTACGTCTTTTGTCCATCAGAAGTGGGAATCAGAGAAACTCGTATCTCAAATCCCCAGTAACATTCCAGTACTTATGCTAAGTGCTCGTAAGGATGAAATTGTCCCTCCTCCACATATGGACAAACTCTACTCCTTGTTGAAAAGTGACCAAAAGAGCTTCCACGAATTCCCTGATTCGGCTCACAACGATACTGTGGTTCAGCCACAGTACTGGTCCATTGTGCACAAGTTTATCCAAGACGAGGTTAACCCCGTTGGCTACTAAAAGAAAGTAACATTTGTGTAGAAATTTTGTTATATTTATACAGAGAATCACAAGACCGCATCAATGTAGTGTAGGAATCAGCTTATAATACGATCTGTGCTTCAGAACCCTTCTTGTTGGAGGCATCATGAGAGATGAATTCAACCTTTTGTTCATCCTTCAATTGTAACACCTTTTTCAATCTTTCACCAACGACAACCAACTTGGAATCGTCACAGTCCTTGGTCCAGATACCCACTCTGAATGCCTGCTTTCTGACGTTTAAGACAATACCGTTAACTTCATCTTCGTTGTCCTCAATTGTTTCACCAATGACAGACAACAAGCCACGTAACCACAAGTCGTTGATGACTGGAGCAGCATCACGCTTGTTGTTGAAAGAATACTGCCACTTACCACCCTTGGCGTTCTTTTCATCTTCCCATTCTGGTCTGATTCCTTCCTTGAATAAGTGGTAGTCTGATTTTAATGGTAATTGGTTGGCAGCTGGAATCGAGTTGTAAATACCCCAAAATTCTTCAACAGAAGAGAAGGTAATGACTGGCTTTAACAAGTCGTGCCAATTTTCACTCTTGTTGGTTTGAGGCTTGGTATACCACAAAGTCCATCTGTTGTTTAATGGGTGCTTAGCATTGAATTCATCCTTTGAATCGAATACAGTCTTGGTTTCCAAGGACAATTCTTCTGTTTGTTTGTTTAATTCTTCAGACATCTAAAATGTTAGTACATTACTCAGCGTCTAAAATCATGATTAACTTGACTGGACTGGTTGCGGGACTAATTCAACAAAAACCAACTTCGTATGGCAAATTCTCTTCTATTGTTATATAATTGCTGTTGTAAATGCATACAAATATTACCATCGGTGCCGCTGTCCAACAAGCAAATATTGAACGTTGATTTCCCGTCTATCGGAGTTGAACATCCAAATCAAAGCTTGTCAAGTCATTTTTAAAGTTGTCCATATCAAAAAAATATCCCATTTTATGAACATACCTTTGATTCAACGTGTATTATTTCCACAAAACCCCTACTGTAGTTTCGTTCACAAGACTGACGATGAAGGACTTTTAGAAAAAAGAGAAAAATTTTTGGTGCGCGTAAAAACAAGTATGTGGCCGTATATTACAGCACTAAATCCTAGAGTTATAGCCACAATCAAGGCTTACAGAAGGGTCATATTCGGATCAAAAACTGAATACAAAGATTATAAAGTACCTAAACTACAAAAACTAACTGAACTAAAAGATAAAAAACCATATTGTGTAATAAAAAGTTAGAAGAGCTAGAGCTTTAAATCAACATACCGATCAAAGCAAAGGCTGAGCCGGCAATTCCAACGTAGACATTGTGATCGACACCACCACCACATCCTTGACTCGGAGTGGTTTGTGGGTATGATCTAACACCACCTACAGATCCACTAAGTGATCCAAGGCCAATTTCCCCAGATTGCACGCTTGCCGCAGCAGTGGAAGTAGCCATAAAACTCTGGTAGAAAGCCGATTGAACAACGGTAAGTACACCATCAACAGTGATTGTGTAGAAAGCACTAGTATCAGGTAAAGAGGACGAAGAGCTTGAGGAAGAAGCTGACGATGACGATGTTGTTTTTGCATTGGCTCTTTTTCCAAATCTAGTTTCCTTGGCGCCTCTTTTTTGTACCACAGCATCTTCAGTCACGGAATCCACGGCATTAGCAACCGCTGCTGCTGTTAATAACATTCCGATTACGTTTAACTTCATGATAACTCCTTTGGTTAAATAACGAACGTCTTGAATACACTATTTTCGTGTTCTCCGATTTGAGACATTGATATTATATAAGAAATTAAGTAATCACATACTAAACTAGACTAAAATATGTCGTAAATGTCGTCGTCCATGCAGACTGACATGACACAAAACAAGCTCGTTGCTCCTAATGTGTTTCATTTCATCATATTTCTTTTCATATCATAAATATTTCTAACCTATATATCCATATTTTACATCCCTGTACTATTTTCGTAATAGTACTCTAATCACGGCTAAAATACCCAAATTAACGACAAGAACTAAAGTTAACACGTAGAAAACCAAAGTAGGAAACGAATGTCTAAGTCCAAACTTATAAATATTCAGTAAGCCAATCGGCGCAAAGATTGCAAGTGCGTTACTCATGAGAGAAACAGCCCCAAAATATTCCCCTGTTTTTGAAGATGGAAGCATCTTCAATACTGCAGCAGAAGTGGCAGGGCCGCTGATACTACCGAATGCAGTCAACGTCACCCCAGTAAATAATTGTGCAGATGTCTTACTGAAGGAAATCAATAGCGAACTCACTAGGTCTAGAACATAGCCTAGACTGATAATACTAATGTCAATAAAATCAACATTTTGGGAGTCAGTTTCAAGCCCAACGACCTTGATGAAAAAATCTGTAATTAGAGGAAGCAACACTACTAATGTCGTAGCTCTGAGTACTGAAGACGCAGAGAATATTGATCCCAACATCTCGGTTCCCCAACTAAACATCAATAGTCCATATTGCAAGAAAATCAAAATAAGACCAGAAATTACAGCGGAGTATACAGCTGACATAATAAGCAATGAAACCACAATAAAACGATTTCTTGTGGCATGACCTTTAAATCTGTCTGGGATTATTTCTTTTGGATAAGTCAAGAAGTAAAGTGGCAGGAACAATTTTAATATTGAACCAATCCTATTTGTTTTAGATGGTCTGGCACTAGTTACTGGAGCAATGGTTGATAAAGATCTTTCTCTGGCTTTGCTGCTTCTTGACTCAGGAAGGAAAAAAATAGAAAAGGTTAATATAATCACCGTTAGTAGAATATCAGCTTTCAAAGGTGCCAAATCTTCTGCGGTAATTTTCTTCTTAGCCATAGGATCCGGTTGAGTTCTCCTGCGAACAGCAGCAATCAAAGCATTAGCTAGAATTGGACCAACTGCTGTACCTATGTTGGCTGCTGCTGCTCCCAACCCTAATGAGTATCTTCTTTTGTCTGGATGGACTACATCTGAAATATAGGAATTTGCCAAAGCCATCAAAGCGTATGGTCCTCCACAAACGTTAGCAATCGAAACAATGAAGATAAACCATCCAATATGAAGCTTGTGGTACCAGGAGAACATTGCATATGCTAAAATCTTTGATGAAATCGTAGACACAAGGAAAAGAGTGATAAATAATTTCCTTCCATATTTGTCTGATAATTCACCAATTTTGGCTGCACCTGGTAATGCAACTACACTTCCAGTAATGGACATACAGAGAGCAACATTGGAAATCAATATTTGTGTGCTAATTGGGTCACAAACCCCGTCAACTTCAACTGTATTGCATGCGAGTTTATTGATAATGGTAAGAGTAGTTGGAGTGCTTGCACTATCACCAACACAGGCCACAAACAAGATAGTAGCGGCCATTGCTACTGATGGCCGTTTTGACCAATGTAGTACCATGTTGCTAATACGGTGTTCTTCGTCCTCATCCAATTTGTTGGAATCCTCGCTGTCGTCAACCGCCTCCTCTTCTGCCAAAATGTCTTCATCATCATGGTGAACATACTGATACATAGCTGGGAGAACAGGACGTAAGGCAGATTCTTCATTGTATAGGATTTGTGCCTCTTCCTCTACTTCGTGAACCATCGCGAAGTTGAAATTTACGAAATATTTGTCCTTGCTACCCCCAATCTATTTATATGCTACAACCATACGGCTCCATTTTAAATAGGAAGGAAGAAAAAATCTCTATCCTTATCGCTAGAATAAAGATGCACAGAATGGGAATACAGTTTTTAGGTGGACTCTCGCCTCGAAAAGGGCCACAGCTCGAAAAAAGCCCCATCAGCTTTTTGGAATATCTTATATAGTGGGTAATCAGCATATGCAGCTGTACAAAGCAAAGTTGGGATAAAGATTTATCGGTCATATTTTGAATATTGGTAGTGAGTAAACGAGCAATTTGATAAACTTTAAATAATTTACAACCTTCATTTTAGATACTTTTTAATAATTCCCTCCTTCTATTGGGAGAAAATAATTTTTCGTTACTCGGTGCGCCTCTCTTCTTATATTGTCTCTAACAATAATAAAAAAAGTCGTTTCAGTATTATTATGAGTGGACTACGTTCATTTCTAGTCAGATCTAGGCTATCTATTGGACTTATTTTCGAAGTATTCGAATTAAAATTTAGATACAATTTATTATGTACTAGAAAGTAAATAGATATATTACGTATTTAGTGTGGCATTGGTATATACTTTGAAGTAGTTTATCTCTCAGTAAAGGTTCACCACTGCCCAAAAGAGGTTACGGTGAGCGCAAGTCTTTGCGGGGCACCTGCAGGATAGTATTATTCTACTTATTAAACCCCCGCTATTGCGCTTGAAACAAAAAATGAAATGTGAAGGTTTATAAGTACCTTTGTGAAGGAGAAATATGTCGTTCAGAAATGATAAAATAAAAATTTCTCTCTTGTCTTAATTCCCAGCTCCCGGTTTGTAAATGCGTAGTGCTCGTGAAATTTTTAGAATCTCATTCCCATCAATTAAATTCATAGCAAAAATTCGACGTCAAGTTTTTCATTTCGTATTGAAGCACCAAAAGCCACATAAAAAAAGAGTTCTTTTTTTTCAATTTCTTGAAATAAATAAATGATTACCTTCCTTTGAAAGATAGGATGACGAGTGAGTACTCCCTAACATACCAACATTTTCCAAACCTACTATTGCAATGTGTAGCTCTGTTTTTGAGGATGGCAACAACTTACTTTTTATACAACTATACGAGTTTAATTGATAGAAATAATATTCTAATCGGTTCATTAACAATTCGTATTATTGAAGTTGAGTATTCCTTAGTAAAACAAGAAAGCATTTTCATTTTATCATGTTTCACCGACAGATTATACTTCACAGAGGTATTATTTTTGGAATACAGTACACTGATTGCTATTGTGAAGATATATTAAAATGTAGAAAATAATCAATAGGCACTCCGACTAGTTACAATTAACAATCAGTTACTGGAACTTTCTTAAATAAAGCATTTCCTGGATTATTATTCCATTTATCAGGTAATCCTGGGTCAAACTTAACATTTCTAAAATTTAATCAAATTAGTCAATTTACCAAACAACGTAAAATTTTTTCCAAATAAACCAACTTATTCAAAGTTTAAGTGAGTTTTAAAAAGAAGTAATTGCAATATTAAGACAACTTTTGAGCCGCTTATAAGGTCATTGTAAAAAAGTTGTCCATCATTAAATTGCAGCAAAAACACACATCCTGCATACAAATCACGATGTCTCGAAAAGATTTCAGATTCGTGATGAGATAACTACTAATCGGATATGGGTAAATCATTGGCAGAGCAAATTGCTCAGCTTACTAAACCAAAAGCAGAGTTTGATATTGAGGATAATGACTTGCGTGATAATGTTTTTGATCAGGATGAAAGTGAACAATCTGAGGCATCTGATAACGAGCACGAAAGACACCATTATGTGGATGTATCCAAGTCCAAATTAAGACTGAATGATATTAATCTTGGTGCCAAATATACAGGCACGGTGGCTAGTCGTAGTCTGTTGTATGGTGATCAGCCACAAGAAAACGAGGATGATGACGATGACGACGAAATTGATGGCGACTCAGACTCTGGTGTCTCAATGAGATCGAACTCTGAAGATGAAGTTTCTGACGACGAGGAGGATTCTGAGAATCAAATCGAAAAGGAAACAGATGAAGAGTTGGAACACAAGAGAATGAAAGTCAAAGAATTAATGTCAAGAGAGAGAACCCATATTGTCAACAGACTCTCACAGTCCGCCACAAACGACTCATTGAAGGGGTTCGCTATTTCTCAGCAACATAAAATCTTTGACAAAGTGATAGATAGTAGATTAAAGATTCAAAAGTCATTAACTAGTTCCAACTTATTACCACCAAATGTGGACACACTCCAAGCCAATAATTTTGAGACAAAGAAAACCTCCAAGTACTTGTCCAAGGCCAAGGAAGAATGTTATGAATTATTGGATAGCATATTAGCATTAAGATCACATTTGTACACCAAGGATCAATTGGTGTCGGAGACTACATCTCTGGAAGTTAAAAAGAGAACTTTCCTGCAATATTCAAAGGCATCTGCAAAGTTTGATTCTGTGTTAGATCTGTACCGTTCGATTGTTTTGACTAAATGGTCCGCCAAAGTTCAAAACTCTTCTGGTTCATCTGCAATCAATGCCGGTAAGTTTAAATCAATCAACCAGTCATTTGATCAACAAGTGAATAACAATTTAAGCGACTTGGATCGGTTGGTAAAGAGAACCAAACTCAACAGACGTCAAATCGTTCCACTCGGCTACGAGTATTACAGAAAGCACTTCGAACAAGTGACAAAAGAAGAAGAAGAAGAAGAAGACAATGAAGAGGAAGATAATCCAGATATTCCAAAGGAAGTTAAGACAAAGCAAGACTCCATTGCAGAAATTGAAGTAATTTTTGATGATGAAGATTTTTATCGTGTTTTACTAAACGATTTGGTTGACAAGAAGATCCAATCGAGTAACCCAACTACAGGCTTAACAATCAGTCTAAGAAGTGCCCAACAAGCTCAAAAATTCAAGAAGAACGTCGATACCAAGGCTTCCAAAGGACGTAAGTTAAGATACCATGTCCAGGAACCAATTGCAAACTTTGAGACACCAAGTGATGGATGGAGATGGGACAATCATCAAATAGACGAGTTCTTCGCTTCCCTTTTGGGCCAGAAGGTTAACATGAATGAGATAGATGATGATGCCGAAGCTGACAACGAAGAAGAAATAGAAATTGAAGCAGATGGTATCAAGTTATTTGGTTAATAGAATAATAAAACACAAAATTAGCTTTAAGCATGTGTATATATTATATCTTGATCTACATTTAAGCAACGTTTGTTAGGAAAAGATATGTTATTGACTATTATATTTACAAACACTTGAAAGTTAGTAATGATCAATCAAAACATAATGATATGATTCAGACAAAAAAAATAAGGTAGCTTGGTTTTTTCCACAGCGACAAAAAGTCTCGAGCCAAATGCACTCTTGTCATCATATAATATCTATTCTTTGTACATACATTTAATGTTTGATAATTGAAATAGGTAGTTTGGCTACAATTTTGTGTGGGCATCTGAGTCCTTTTATATAGTAGTGAAAAAAATTTAAAACCAAAATATTACCCGGCCGAAACAATTTACCCGGAATTCAAATTGTTACCTCCACCTTGGTATAGGGTTTGATTCTATCAATAGAGAAGTTTGTCAAATTAACAGAATGTCAATCGATAAGTATAAGTATCGTATCGAAATTCAACAGATGATGTTTGTTTCGGGGGAATCAAACGATCCTCCTGTGGAAACCACATCCATCATTGAGGAGATAGTACAAGGTCAAGTTATGGAACTATTACTCCAGGCTACAAAGACCGCAGCTACTCGAGGAACTAAATCAATTTCTCCAGAGGATGTCATATTTTTAATAAGACATGACAAAGCCAAAGTGAACCGGTTAAGAACATATTTATCATGGAAAGATGTTCGTAAAAATGCAAAAGACCAAGAAAGCGGGGGTACAGAATCCTTGATGGAAGGTGATGCTGCCGCCGGTGGGGCTGGTTCCAGCACTCAGAACAACGACTCGTCGAAAATGCTATCTCGATACAAAAAGTCAAAAATCAGGCTACCCTGGGAACTTCAGTTTATGTTCAGTGAACAACATCTTGAAACTGCCGAGGAGTCTGAACAAGTCGACGATGATGAAAAGGCAGCAACGATAGCATCGTTGAAGAGATTGAAAATGGCTGATGATAGAACAAAGAATATGACTAGAGAAGAATATGTGCATTGGTCCGAATGTAGACAGGCATCATTCACTTTCAGGAAGGCCAAACGGTTTAGAGAATGGGCACAAATTGCCGCGGTCTGTGATTCGAGGCCACACGACGATGTTATTGATATTTTGGGTTTTCTTACATTTGAAATTGTCTGTTCCTTGACCGAAGAAGCAATGCAAATCAAGAACTCTGAAGAAAGATTACTTCAAATACAGTCGGAAAAGGAAAAGAGTCAGAATGCTACCCAGCAAAAGCAACAAAAAAGGAAATATCTCTTTGATAAGCCAGATGAATTAGAAAACCCATTGATGCCATACCATATCGAAGAAGCATGGAGGCGATTACAATCCACCGACTATAAACACAAAGCAATTAGATCTTTTGGAGGCGGCAGAATAAAGACAAGAACACGGTTAATTTAATTGTACGCCTATTTATGCATTATGATCCGGAAAGCAAGGAATTGTTGATAACAATTCAGGTGCACAGTTTTGGAAATCACGATAGTTCAAGTATTTCTTGAGACTGGCTTGTCCTTTCTCTAGTGTATCTTTCTCAAATTTATCCAATGAGAATTGAAATGAAACCCAAAATCGGCAATATGGCATTAGATCCAAGATAAGCTCCCTCGGATTAATATTATGAATGAATGAACTATCAGGTATCCCTGTTACATCAGGTGTCCACGTATTATAAGATAAATCAGCAGAATCCAGGAGATCATCTGGCTGTGGAGTAGATGTGAATGACCTTGTACTTCTCCTAGCAGTTTGAAGATCCTGTACATATTTTGGAAGCTTCTTTGATCGAGAACCAACAAAGGAATTAACTTGCTCTCTCAACTCTCTAGATTGAAATTTAGGTATGGGCACTGAAATTGGGATAGTGCTGGAATAATGTTTCTCCATGTATCTTCCAATATCTAGTTCAAATGGTAATCGTGGTTGTGTTAGATGATGGGTGTTGTCTAATAATTGGATATCTATAAGCTCATTTTCTTGGAATGAATGAGGCAACAGCGACTTGCTATTATTGGAAATGATATCAGCACAAGATAAATTTTCAAAGCTCCTCAGAAGTTCTGTCAAATCGTCCTCAACTGAGTCCTCAACATCCACCCGCATTGTGATCCGAGTTAGTTGACCTTTATCCATGGAACCACATATTAACTGACATTCCATCAAACACTTTCTAATATCATAATTATGTCCATTGAAGGAATTCTGAACTAGTTTTTCAAGCAAGGCATCGTCAAGATCAAAATCTTGTGAAAAAGCACATATCCAGATGTATTTCTTCACGATATCTTTAGATACAACATGTTCATCCACGCAAATGATCGAATTTTCTTCTGCAGCATACTCAATCAACTGTCTTGGAATGTTAAGTAGTGATTCACAAGTGGCAACTACCGGACGTCTTGATATGTTTAGAATATCTTGAATTGCCAGCCAAAAACTTTTGTCCTGTTCAAACAATATATTGACCTCTTCTAATAGCACTATTCCACGTTGGAATGATTTGGCTTCTTGCTGTTTATGCACTAGTTGTGTAGTGCAAAATTCTTTCAAACTGCTGTAAATATCTTTACGACCCCGGTCCATTCCAGTATTAATTTCATGGACATATCCATTCAATTCACGCATGGCTGCGTAAACTGCCGTTGACTTACAAGACCCAGTCGATCCTTCCAAGATAAGCAATGGTACAAAAATTTCTTCGTCTGTTTCTGATTCATCAGGATACGCATCATCAACAATAAAACCGTTTAATTGCTTTCTTTGCTGCCGTCTTTTTTGTTGCTGAATCAATACATTTCGAGGGTTCTTTAGAGATTGGGCCTTCAAGCGTTGGAATGAGTTACGTATCCAAGAATCTATGCGTTTCTTAACACTATTTTCCATAAGAAGGTCACCAATTGATTCTGGTTGAAAAAGCTGAATCCATAGAGCAGTCTTGTCAATTTTGCGATTCACGATGAACTTTTCATAGATGGATACTAATTCTGGATAGTTATGGAACGTACCGATCTTGTTTTGTATATACTCTCTCTTGTCAAGTACTTTGTTCACTGTTGAGATGTATTTTGAAGATTGAATATGGGTATTGCCTGTTGTAAACAATGGTTTCATTTCAGGTAAAATGCTGGTAGGATCTACCCTTTTTCTAGTTGAAAGGGTAGTTATGCTAGTAAAATCATACAGCGGGGTTTCGTAAATATGAAACTGCTCATATGAGAGATCAGGAGGAAGTAAATCCTTTAATTTTTGTAAAGGTGTACGTTTGACTGCATTTCTCGAGGCTGTCATCATCGAATCAAACAATTGGTTAGACGCCTTTGTTGGCTTTGGGGTAAAAAAGTCAGAATTGCTTAGCTCCATAGTGGTAGAGTTTATGAGCATTTTGTTTCCCTTCGTTTTGAACGGGTTATCGTATTTTTTTATTTCACTGAGAGCTTCCCGGTTTATCTTCAATGTAACAAACAATGACTTGACTTCTTTCCTTGGTCTTCCTCTCTTTTTAGGCTTCGGATCTTTGGATTTTATTGATCTAAAAATGTCCATCGCCGTAGCCCGTTTGCTATTATTGTAGACCTTAGCTTCAAGCTCCTTCATTTCATCTACTGCTTCTCCATCCGTCAATTCCATCTCCTCATCAATGAATATTGTTTGTTGAGCAGGCTTGTTGATTCGATTAAATATATCTTTGGCTGATACCGATTTCACTTCACCAGTGTAAATTTTCTTTTCAAGTTCCAACACGTCATAGTCACGTCTATACTGGTTACTCTTGGTCTCAGTAAACGAGCTGTCAAATTCAGGAATTTCATCACTGGTATTCTCTAAACTCTCTGTGGTGCTGGCTACCACGGTTTCTTCTACTGTAGGTTTCTTTTTGATATTCCCTGTTAGGATGCTGCGTAGATCTCCAGATCGTATTTTGAACAGAGAGAATGATGACGACACAAGTTCTGGATCAATGTCAGTCAAGTTCTCAATATCACTGCCAGGCATATCCTCCGACATGTTCTATTTTTCACTTGGAGGATTAAACAACTATGATGATTCAGACGTGTTTTTCCAACCGCGTTACGATATGTAAACGAAATATTGCTTTTGTAAGCGATGTCAGGGTTTCTGTTTAATCTCAAGCGGGCCAACACGCTCGAAAAGGCTGGCTCTATTACGAGACAGAAGAATATTGACAAGAAGGGTATAGAGAAGAAACAACCAACAGGATTTGATGATTCTGAGTCTGAGGACGACACGAAAATCAATACTATTGATGGGTTTGATAGACGAGGTGCCACAGCTGGTTCCATTGCCATCAACAGCAAGCCCGAATCAAAGCCATTGGTAATCACACCAGTTCATTTAAGTAAAACTATTTCCAAAACCTTCTCAAAACAACAATCGGTGAAAGCGGAGGAGACTCCCAAATTACAATACGGTGTAACCGAGTTCCTGCGACAGGACAACGAATCAATAGCGCACCAAGAATCAGAGACAGAGGAGATACTTACCAAAGACGAACGCATCAGGATGTCCATTATCAACGGCGTAGAGCCCGCAAAAGATACTGATTTTGTTATACCGATACCGATGGTGCAAGATGTGGAAGAAGACCCACATTACGATGAAGTCCCAGTCGAACACTTTGGTGCAGCATTGTTACGGGGAATGGGCTGGAAACCGAAGAAATCCAAAGTCACAAAACCAAAACTGCTTGAAAATCGCCGCAGGGGTGTGCTACTAGGTATTGGAGCTAAGGCAGTGGAAGCAGATGTCATGGAAGATCTTCAAGGACAACATCATGTAAAACATGCCATACCGCTTATCAAAAAGAATAAACAGACAGGTAAAATCATACGGGATTAATAAGTCGTTAACATTATGTACAAAGTAATAAATAAGAGCGTTAAACGATAACACCCAACCCCAACAACAACAACTGACTGGCCAAAGAATGCGACCACATCGATGACTTTTCGTCGATGATTCTCTTCTCATTCAACTTAACCATCCTCAACAATTCTTCGTAAATATCGCCAACAATAGAATCATAGAGCTTTGCTTGACTTAAGTTCTCTATGTTATGCAAATCCGAGAGACGTTCAATGACCGTCGTTTTAACAACAATCGGAGTAGCAGGACCCATGGATTCCACTTCATCACTATTGTTGATAAATGAAATCAAGGATCTCAAATTGTGCAATGAGATATATGGTATTCCAGTAGATGATGTCATTGGAAGATGCCGCGGAAGGCTAGCCTTCAAATCTGTAAATTTCACCGTAACATTAACCAATGCATATTCGGACAGTGTGTCATTAGGGTCCATACTTGGCTTGGAAAATGTGTGGTAGATTGCCGACAATGCTCCCTTCAAAAGTGGACTGTTGGAGTTATCCACGTCGTCATAGTTGGGAGAAAAGAATTCATTATAGAGCTCCGTCATAAGGTGACTAACTCTTTTGTATTCATTAATTAATTGATACTCATTTTCATTGAGGTTGGGTAAAGTGATATCTGCAACCACCTCAGCTTTTCCGTCAACGATCCAATTAAATTTTGAGTAAGGATTGAACTTATTCATCATACCCAAGTTGATCCCGTCCATTTTGAAACGAATTATCTTGTCATCGTCCTTGTCCCCTTCATAGTGTCTGATTTTCTGACGTTTATGCAAGGTGAACATTGCATCGCCAATAGCTCCACTGGCATTGTTTGCATTAAAGAAATCAATCAAAAAACGATCCCCACGAAGCTTTGGCAACTCACAACCAAATATGGTTACTCTCAATGGTTTGCTGGTCTTGGATTCACCATTATAGAATTCAAGATAAGAATCATGGATTTTAACATGCTCAAACTGGTAGTTTGAATCAAATGAAGCCTCATATTTGATATCTTTCTCTTTGTAGATATCCTCCTCGTTTTCCAAGTGGAACTGGTAATGCATAATATCGTCGTACTTCCCGTAAGCAAACTGCTGAACTTCCTTGAGTGCTTCTACTTCTGGCTGAATATTTCTCACAACTTCACCATGAGCACCAAAAATCTCCATATCGTAAATCAACCCGGTACCTTCGTACCATTTGTTGAAAGATAGTGAAATTTCCATCGCCTCAATATAGGCCAGGAATCTGACGGCTTTCATCTCGGGAACTGAAACAACCTTAAAGTTCTTAAAGTGAAGTCTGCCATCTTTCAATTCAGGTAATATCTGACCTTTCTGAAATTCAATATTTAAACCCAAGCCGTGGGACAAAATGGAACTAGTCAAATTACCAAGAATACTTGTGTCCGATACAAATTCATTGCGGTCAGGCACCTCGTCTTTGCTGTCGTTACCTCGAATATGGTCCCATAGGTTGTAAAAGTAGTGAACGGAATACATGGTGACCAAACCAAACGTAGTTGTACCGAGGATTATCCACAACAAGTTGCCCATAACAAGCCAGGATGTAAATGCGAATGCTACATCTAATAATGAGGTGGTGCGCTTCCCTCTAAGAAGTGGCCATTTGACGTGCACGAGGAGGCGTGAAAATCTAGAGTTAGCTTCGGAAAGGAGTGTGGCCTTGGTGACAGCCGGGAGAGATTCTTTGGCTCTCTGTATGTGATTAAGGAGAAAGGAAGTTGAACTGAAATGGCGTGCAAGTTGTTGAGGTTGGAATGTCGTGAAATTGGGGCGATGAAGTAGGATGCTGCTGGAACGAGCAGCAGCGGCTGCGGAAGGCCTCAGAGAGACTTGCAGTAGTGTACGGATTCGTAGCATGAATGTCTATGGATATGATTATAGTACTAAACTCTTGAAGAACATTAGGCGCTGCTGCGGATAGAACTGGAGATGTTGCGGAAAGGAAATTTTTATTGAGTGGTTTTGCGGATGCGATTGCGGATGCAAACGCTAAAAGCCGGTTTTCGCGACATTATATTTCTTGCTTTTTTTTCCAACCCTAGGGCGTTTTTTTTGTGTAACAATAGTCATATCAAAGATTCTGGGGTAGTACAATAAGGCAAGTGTTCCGAACAAGACTATTATTGTATTGCTATCCGACCGTAGAATCATGATTGGTAACCAATTTGTAATCTTTCTATCATACTCCTTCTGTGAGGTATTGCCATTCAGATACCCTCAAAACACTGTGAAGTTCAGACACTAGTTTCGTCAGAGCCACTAACCAGTCGCGTGCTGTTTACTAGACTTCATTTTGACATAAAAAGCTCTCACTAGTTGTGTGATCCAGATTCAGCGGGAAAGATCACGAAGACTCTCTTGCATGTCAACGGCACATCATCACGATTAAATAACAGTGCATCGATTAATCAATAGGATCTGTGAGATAAGACATAACCAAAAAAAAATTCACAACATATTCAATATAATGCAACAGCTGAGCTTGTAAGAGAGAGACATGCATTCCATCAAGACCACGGGGGTGTTTATGGGGCTCGTTGGAACTTACCAAGTAAGATTAACTATTGCTCATCTTCAATAGCAGGACTTTTGCGTTGGTTTGGTGTTCTATGGTTAGAAATAACTATCATCAAAGAACCAACCAAGAAAATACTTCTCTAATCATAGCAGTCATGGAGGAAAAGAGTTACTTATGAATAATATTTACTCCGTCTGACAAAAGTACAATGTTGTCATTTTTACGTTGGGCTCGATGTCCAACAAATCTGAATCAAAACACAAGATAATTATTTTTTTGCTATATTTGATCTTTTTTTTTTTGGAACCAACTCTATCTCCTGCACAGGGTTCCGTTACATTCATATCTCTTAAGAAAGCTCTACACAGAAGCACAAATAAACTGTCGTCAAGATGGTGCTTTTTGAGGACAATGAGGATTATATTAATATAGATCATATTAAGTCGTTTGCCAAAGCATTAGTATATGATGATGATGCTGATGATGAACTAACAGAAGACCCAATCCCTAAAAAACCAGACTTGATCACATCAAAGAGTGACTGGTACCCTCTCACAAATGCAACCACTTCCAAACAGTACAAAAAAAGAGTGAATCCCGAAAAGCTACGCAATGAATTCCGGTCCAGTACAGCATACACTCTACTCAGGTGGCCCATACTCATCTTAACAATCGGTTGGATTCTTATACTATGTAATATTTATTTGGGAATACGGATATACGTTGCTCTCCTGGAATACTTTCTTACTTGGGTCGGCGAACGCAAAAGATTACGTGGCAGATTGAGAAGTTCCAGGACATATTCTGAATGGGTGGAAAATGCGTTGGCCCTCGATAAGTACTTGGCCTTGGACAAGTGGTCATTAAACCCAAGATTTTCGTACTATGATTATAAGATGGTTCGTCGAACAATTACGCGATTACGCCAGTTGCGTGGTCAATCTGATAGAGAACTTATGCTCTTTTTGCAGGGATGCCTAAAGAAGAATTTTGCCGGAATTGAGAACAGACAGCTTTATTCCCATAGATATATCGGTACCAAGGACTTGGTAGAAGAGTATATTTCTGAAGTAGTGGTTTGTATTGACCATATTGCAGACTCCGAGTTGGTAGACCCAGTGTTGAAACGTAAGTTTTTTCGGATTGTCCTGAAGAATTACGGGAAATCAGCTTTATGCTTGAGTGGCGGTGCATGCTTTGCCTACACTCATTTTGGATTGGTTAAAGCATTGATTGATAACGATCTAATGCCGTCTGTTGTTTCTGGAACTTCAGGTGGTGGGGTAGTTGCAGCCTTAACGTGTACGAGAACTAATGATGAGTTGAAAAAATTACTTGTACCGGAACTAGCACGCAAAATAACTGCATGTGAAGATCCTTGGTATATCTGGATACCCCGGTGGTGGAAGACTGGTGCTAGATTTGATGCTGTAAGCTGGGCTTGCAAGTCCAACTTTTTCACAAGAGGATCCATGACTTTTGACGAAGCATTCCGACGTACTGGTCGCAAGTTGAACATATCTACGGTGCCGGCAGACCCACACTCACCCGTAATTCTTTGCAATAACATAACATCACCTCACTGCATTATTTGGTCTTCACTTTTGGCTTCTTCGGCTGTTCCTGGAATTTTGAATCCTGTGGTATTAATGATGAAAAACCCTACTAATAACGAGGTTGTGCCATTTTCGTTAGGCAATAAGTGGCGTGATGGATCTCTTAGAACTGATATCCCCATTGAAGCGCTTAATACCTACTACAATGTAAACTTCCAAATTGTGTCCCAGGTCAATCCTCATATTTCGTTATTCTTTTTTGCACCCAAGGGTGCAGTTGGTAGACCAGTGTCTTTGCCACGCAGAAAGACTAGGCGTGAAAACTACGCTTCGTTGAGAGGCGGGTTTATTGCAACCGCACTAGAACAATTGTGCAAACTTGAAGTTTTCAAGTGGCTACAAATGATAAAGTCGTTGGATTTATTACCTCATTTTATGGAACAAGACTGGCTGAATATCTGGTTGCAGCGGTTTTCTGGTACTATTACTATCTGGCCCAAGATCAAGCTTAAGGACTTTATCTATATTTTAAGTGATCCCGACGAGGAGCAGCTTGAACAGATGATATTAAAAGGTGAGAGATCAATGTACCCCAAGCTATTATTTATAAAGCACAGGTTATTGATTGAGCGGGCTATCGAGCGAGGCCGCCATGCTTCCAAATTGTCATCCAAGATTTTATCCAGTAGTGTAACCGAGGCATCTGATGCAATTGAGGTTCATTCTGTCGATTATGCGGATGATAGCGATGATGATTTTGAAGGGGAGATCAGCGATTCCGAACTTAGCCAATTTAATGCAGGCATGAATACTGCTACTTTCGTAAATGAGCATGATTTCCACCATTCTAGTGATGAGCTGTCAAGCGAAGAGAGTGTACATCGACGTGGTTTTGTAAGCGCTTCTGAAGACAGCGATATCGAAACAGATTATCTCAAGAATAGACGCAACACTGTTACATAGAATTTTGAATCATTACCGCAGAATATTAAACATTTTTTTTTTTTGATTATCTCATCTGCAGGGTAATTTTTATCTTGAGATGAGGAAAGATTTTTAGGATCAAAAACAACGATATACGAATTGATGATGGCTGCACCAACTGCTATCAAGAACTTGTTACCCGTCACCAAACCAGAGGAAGTGGAAGATGACGAGGAAATGCTTATAGACGCCTCTTCTGTTCCAGTAAGCGAAGAAAAGAAGGAAGAAGATGAGGAGCCAAATGCTACACAAGAATCCAAGTTGGTATTGGATGAAAGCGGAAAGCCCAAATTTGCTTCTGCTGCACAAACTAGCATGAAGGTGAAATTGGAAAGTAGAAAAGTTCCAGTTCCACCTCACAGAATGGCACCATTGAAAAATGCATGGACTAAGGTGTATCCACCATTAGTTGATCATTTGAAATTGCAGGTGAGAATGAATTTGAAGTCCAAGACTGTTGAGTTGAGAACGAACAAGCACACAACAGATGTTGGTGCCTTGCAAAAGGGAGCTGATTTTGTCAAAGCATTTACATTGGGATTCGATGTTGATGACGCCATTGCTTTATTGAGATTGGATGACTTGTATATCGAGACATTTGAAATTAAGGATGTCAAGACATTAACCGGCGACCATTTATCCAGAGCCATTGGTAGAATTGCTGGTAAGGATGGGAAGACCAAATTTGCCATTGAAAATGCTACCAGAACCAGAATAGTATTAGCGGACTCCAAGATTCATATATTGGGTGGATTCACTCACATTAGAATGGCTAGAGAATCCGTTGTTTCTTTGATTTTAGGTTCTCCCCCAGGTAAGGTTTATGGTAACTTGCGTACTGTTGCATCGAGAATGAAAGAGCGGTACTGAAGAGGTACAGCATGGCCATTTTTTTTCATTTTGTACATTAATATACTTTATAATTTTATATCAGTCTAAAAGATCTTTTGATAAATCGTCTTCTACAACATCCTTTAACTTGGTAGGAAGCAAAGCGTCCAATTCCAAATCCAATCTCATGGCGTATGCATCTTCTCCGTCTTGGTAGTATGACTTTTCTATGGAAGTGACGGCAAAGTTTAACGAGTCTCTGTATAAGTGAAGGGCAGCTCTATTAGACTTTCTTACATGTAATGACACGTATTTAGCACCAAAAGATTCACACATGGCGTACAATGACTGACGCATCAATTTCTCAGCTAACCCCATTCTTCTATACGTTCTCATTACCGAGAGCGAGGTTATATGACCATGAGGTGTTTTATCTTCGGCACCCGGGTCGTCTTCCATCTTGCCCAACACGTATCCCACGATTTTCTCACCTCTATTTATATAAGACGAGTCTCCCTTCGGGTCTGAGTGTGCTTTGAATTCTTGTTCAACTTCGGAGTCATTTATTCCAACTATGCCGTCGTAGGTCGTTGCAACGAAACTGGCTTGGGGCCACGACAAAATATGATACATGTAATATTTTAATTGGTAGTTTTCAGGTAAGTTCAGCAAATTGGCATTTTGCATCGCCTGTATATCATAAATGGTGGCCTGTCTTATTGTTATCCCCATTGCTACTTAGTTGCTGATACTGAGGTTGGTGAAAAATCGTCGATTCAAAATTTACCTTTGGGCCTGCAGACAGACTTAGACTATATACGCTAGTTCCGTAAGTTCTCTCTTACCAAAACTCGCTCCTCAAACTTGATTAAGAACACAGTTCTCAATGGGAAACCTTCTGTGGCAACTGAATGGGCACTGACGTGTGCAAAAAGGCCCGATGAGTCGAGGGCACCTTCAATTATTCCCGCTACAAATGCCGAACAGTTCAAGTTACCATAGTCTTTAGGGATACTGATAAACTTGGCAACTATGGGAATGTTGTCGGTGATCATATACTCGTTAGGGACGTCTTGTGACTTTTCGAGCTCGTTGGCAGTTTTGCCAAATATGGATTTCCAAAATGGACCGTGGATAAACTGTAATACCTCTATGATCTTAACTTCTCTCTTACTATTTTTAAAACCTTCTCTATGTTTTACAAGCTCCAAGAACCGTTGTCCAATTTGATACCCCAATCCGTTCAATCTATGCTCCAAATCCTGAATTCCCTTGGAGTTACGGTGTGTCCAGCTGACTATTTCACAAAAGAGGAAAGATAACGACGATAGATTTATCTCATTACCTTTCTTGCTATTAATATTCTTATCGTATATGGAATCATCTGAAAAAGGGGTAAGGGCTATCACTCGCTTGTTCATTAATATGGTTGAGCTCTCGGCCGTAATGCCATTAGATATCAGTCCAATCGCAGGATTGTACCCGAATCCTGTTCTTGAACTATCCGAAATGGTCAACGTCGATAGCGAGGATGCAGAAGGTAGTATTATATTGTCAATGGACATGATAGTGGATTGTGTTGTTGGAATCTCTTTTGTTAATCTTTTTTTCTTTTGAAACTCGCGCAATTTTCCCCACTACAGCTTTTTGATTTGCAACCAAATAGATACTCATGAGGAAGAAATTTGTCATCGTCAGCACTGAAGGTGTTAAGAAAAAGCCAACAAGAAAAGAAAGAGTTACTTCAGTCAAAAGAAAACGCTCTACCAAAACACCCAAAAAGCTTGAAGATATATTTAACGAAACAGAGGATGATTCCTTTCGGAATTCATTCCAGGCGACATCAACACCATCCAACTCTTTTATCGCAAGCAAAGTGGACACTGTGCAAGCTGAAATAATTGCCAGTATTCAAAAGCGATTGCGTCCAAAATCACAGAGACGCCGTGCGCCTGTTTTTGAACCAAGATTAACACCAGTTTCTGAATTGGCTACAATACAAGAAGAAAATGTGGAGAATGTTCCAATTCACATGGCAATAGCAAAAGATACAACCAATCTCACTTATGAGGAACTACTTCAACAATGCACACATGGCCCTGATCCGTTATGTCTTTTGAGTAACGGAAACTACAAAATCTACAAAAAGAAAATAAAGTTTACTTCTATTAAAGCATAGGATTGGTAGTAATTTGAAATCGACCAAGCCTCATGCAAGCACATAAGGTTATCACGTTACATGAAATCATCATCACCAAAATCGTCAAAATCATCTTCTATGGTGTCCTTCTTAAATCCTCCAACGTTTGGTCTAGCAAGTGGCTTGGCCTTCTTCTTACCGGCACCACCTGTGGCAGTACCACCGGCCTTCTTTAATCTTGCTTGTCTTTCCAATCTTTCCTTATCCTTAATGACCACATTTAAGGTAGATAACACCTTTCTGAGATTTTCAACAGTTAATGGTTGGGCCAAATCTCTGATCAAGTCAATGGCTAAACCAGAAGAATAGTTCATTAACGAATCTTCAGCCAAGCCTGTCAAAACAGGACCAAGAGCCTTTCTCAATTGTTCGAATTCTGCTTTGTTGGCTGGTTGGAATAATGGATGGTTTTCAATTGGGGTATCTTTGGTTAAAGGAGCTGGTCTTCTAGAAGCAGCCAATGCAGCAGCCTTGGCTGCTCTTTCTTTAGGATGTTCATTGATATCGATGTCACCAGCAACACCCAAACCACCAAACAAGTCGGCAGCATTGTTTAAATCAGCACTCAATTCAGCTTGCTTTAACAATTCACGTCTGGTGTGCTCATCCATTTCGTCAATTTCCAATATGGCCTTGCTTCCAGACTTCTTAGCTAACTTTTTTGCCTTTGCTTCGTCTTGTTTTTTCTTTAATGCTTCCTTTTCCCTTTGCTTTTCCGTTTCAGCTTCCTTCTTTTGTTTCGCTACTTCTTCTTCATCGATGTCCCATGATTCCAAAACTGGACCTTCGTCTTCTTCATCTTCCCAAGAAGCAGAAGCAACATTATTTCCCTTCGCAGGTATATCGAAATCTTCGTCGTCCCAAGACATTTTTGCGATGGTTTATGAGGTACAGGGATAAATCGTTTCGCTTCGAAGAAACTTTTTTCAGCATCGACTTTTGTGACACAATACCAAATTTTCATTAGAAGTCTTACTCGCCACAAGAAGTGGCAGTTCACATGAAATGAAGGTACGCAATTGACCACAACAGGCAGTTATTGGTCTTTGTGCATGCATGTGGCCAAAAAAAAATGTTGCTGCATGACATAAAATCATAAAATTAATTAGTATTAGAACATCAATTTTTCATCTTAAAGATCCTGTCTGTCAAGTCTTTCAAGGACAAACTTTGTGTCTAAATAAACCGGGAATAACCAAAGAAGTTTTGGGAGGGGTTTAGTTTTTGCTCCGCAAGAAATGGCGAAAAATTCGTTGACAATATTCTCTTGATCGACATTTCTGCAGGCATTTTTATGAGCTCGTTACATAGCTAATTTCAAACCAACGCAAAAAAACAGACCAGACTTCTTCTCATATTTGCTCTCTAATATGGGTTTGTTTGCTTCAGAGAATTTGGTCATACCAGGTATCTCTAATGAGGCAGCATTAGCCCAATGGATTGAACTGAACGGCATCAAAATGCACCCCAACGTGAAATTCTTCCAGAGTAAATTAGGAGGAATAGGTCTCCTGTTCAATAAAAACGAGCCAAGATTGACTGACATCGAGTTGCTCCGGATACCGTATGTTTCAGTGCTTGATTACAAGAATTTGTTGAAAGTTTTGAACGATTTGAAAGTAGCTGACGAAGACACTGATACGCCTCTCCGGCATTCTCAGATAATCAAAGATGTTCTAACTCTAATAAATCCAATCCGTGAAACTGAGATTTTGATTTGCTATGTCATGGCGTTCTATATTTTGAAGAAACTTAGAACCCCACTATACGAGCTCTCTCCAACGGAGTCGATTCTTGCCAAGTATGATATTTACCTCGATATCTTGATGAGTACAACAACTCTAGACTATCCATTACATGAAGATAGCTCAGATCCTTTTATTAAGAAGTTAATAGATTCATCTCGGGTAATAAAGACAACATTTCAATTGTTTTGGAAGGAGTTTTCGCTCATTTATCCTGAATTAGAACATATGATCTCATTTGAAGAATATTACCAAATTGTGCAAGCAATTCGCTCGAGAACTTTAGAGATTCCACACGACGAAATAAAGCCCTTGGATGAACAGTTTGATGATTTAAGACTTGACGACGATGATTTTGTGGTTAACGTGAGTCTTGTTCCTATCTTGGATTTCTGTAACCACCAACACGAAAATAACTCATATTTTGATGTTGATAGAAGAAATGGTGATGTATTGTTAAAGTTGAAACAAGATGCGAAAAATATTGAAGAGGTCACCATCAGCTATGCTCCGGTGGAAAGTATTCAAGATTTTATAACAACTTATGGATTCATCCCTCCCTGGGATTACGATGACTACCAGATATTTGAGTTCACTTTACCAAAAATTGCAGTAGTTGATGCAAAATTAATCAGTAAATGGTTAGGGGTAAAGCCAACGGTTCAGTTAATAAGAGGAAATGAAATCTATGTCAACACTGCCGACTTGCCACTTTTGTATGTCCCAGGCTTACAGTTGAATCACCATTGGGAAGAGGATTGTCGGAAGATTGGCTTTACTGAAGAGGATATCTATGCCCTTAAATATTTGGGAGATTACTCGGATATTGTCAGAAATATCCCCATTGGTGTCATGTACAAGGGTAAGCCACTTGCAGATATCGAACTGTTGGTAGCTGCAGTCGACGAATCTGTGACGGAAGAGTGTCTTGGGGATCTTATCACCCAGGCAAAAGAAGTTGTCGGCCGTTCCTACAACAGAAGTGCAAACCTGTTTGATGAGATGGCTGTAACTTATTATGGGTTGCAACAGAAAGTATTACAATTATTAATAACCAAATATGAAGCTGCGGGACACTTGCCACTTCCAGACGGTCCAAAGGAATTAGCCATCATTGACAGTTTCCACTGAGGACTGATATCAGTCAAGAAAAAATATCAAACGAATTAGAACTCACTAGAAAACCTTCGAAGCATTTATGTAGTAAGCATTAATCATAGCTGTGTAATATTCTTATATAACATAGTGACGTCACGTGCAATTCAATGAGATTGAATTAAATGATTTGTCATCGGAAATCTAGCCACCCAAAAACACTGTATAAATATCTTTGGCCCGCCGCACTTCGACAAAATGATTAATCAATTACAAAGTAATCCTAATAATCTCCTAAATACAATGGTTGCCGAACTCGCTTCTAGACAAGAATTTGACACTGCTTTAAAGCACACCGGTTTAGTCGTTGTTGACTTCCATGCCACTTGGTGTGGTCCATGTAAGGCTATTGCCCCTGTCTTGACCAAGTTGTCTGAAAAATACACAACTGCAAAGTTCGTCAAGGTTGACGTTGACGTGTTGACTGAAGTTGCTTCTGAATACGAAATTACTAGTATGCCAACCATTCTTTTCTTCAAGGAAGGTAAGGTTATTTCCAAGGTTATTGGTAGTGACCCAAAGCGTATCCAAGAAACCATTGCTGCCAATGTTTAATTTTAAACATGTTTTTAAGAACATACACTATTATAGCGCAGTTGGTTCTTGTTATAATATGTAAACGTTCAATGAAAGATGCTATTGATTTCCAAGTATTATTTAACCTATTAAATCCAGTTAATAGTTAACAATAAAGTTGGTGACTATATCTAAAGTCGTTAAATTTTCCCAATCGCTCTCATCTGTATTAGAGTTACCCTGAAGATAATTCAATACAACATCGTAGATTAAATAGTACTGTCTCAAATTCTGCACCATTGATATTCTTTGCTTCCGGAAATTGTTTACTATTTCATAAACCGGATCTCTTGGAAACTCGGTTGAACCATTCCTCTTCATAAGATTAATGATGGTGTCAATAGTGCAGAATGTACCGGTTCTGCCGCATCCAGCTGAGCAATGTATGACAGTGGGGTAAACCGTATCTGATAACAGCAAATCCTGTAAAACCTTGTGCTTTAATTGGACTAACTGAATCAAATTCAGAGGTTTCATTATTGTTCCCATATCCGGCCAGGACAACAAATGAATTTGAAGAACCTTGTGTTGTCTGGTGTCCTTGCCTACCGTCATGTAAGCAGTAAAGGACCTGAGAACAAGGTAATCACTGACAGTAACTTCATCGTCCAAATTGACCTCAACAGTTTCAGTGTTTGAGGTGTAAATCCCTGCCTTCCAATAAGGGGCACACTTTAAGACACCATTCTCAATCTCTTCAGTCAATGACATAATGATGGGAGACTTCAAGTTGATGATGCATTTCCAAAAATCACCAATTGTCTGTTGTAATGGACCTTGTGTGGCGACAAACTTCAAGGCTGAATCTAGTTTGGTATCAACAGTGGTAAAATCTTCAATGTTTGGGATTGGATTCAAGTACGATGCATTGATGTAACCTGAGTCATCATAAGGGGATAATGTATCATTCAACTTGACCCTTGAATGCTCGTACAAGAATATGTCCTTGTATCTGTTTTTGTGACCATATTCAATACCACAACTAATAATTGGAGCTACCTCATCTCGTAACGGAGAATGTATGTCGTTACTTTTCTTATTGAGTGATAACGCTGTGATTAAGCGTTTTTGCTCAAACTTTTCCAAGCTATAGAAGCTATCATTGAGAATTTTGTTCGATTGATTTCCTTCCTCGTCATATAAAGATTTCATTAGCCAGAGAGGCAATTTGGTCATGTCTTCTGGAATATAGTTCAATTTAAATAAAGTGCAAGCATTTTTACTTAACGCGTGACTTGACATATTTTCAAATGGATTGGATCCTATATTGTTTAACTCCTCGTTATGCCTTAAATTGAAGACTTGAGAAGTAAGCTTGGGTAATGAAAACTTTGATAATATTGGAGTACTGCTAACAAGGTTGTCATTATGCAAATTACACTTTTTAGGTTCCACCTTTAATGGAGGTAAGTAATTGTTGAGATTATCTGCCGAATCAACACTCACCGTTGTGGTACCACTTTCAAATACAAAAGGTGAACTTGTCTTTAATTGATCAAAATCAACATCAATCAATTTGATGGAATAATTGTCAGATGCATTTACACTTCCATTAACCAACTTGGCGCACATATGGTACAAATTTGAAGAATTGTTATTATGATCATACATCAATATGGTACCTGTGGGTGATTTGAAAAAGTTCTCTAATTGGACTCTTTCTGATGATGGTAATGAATTAATGCATCGTGAAAACGTAAAGTTGGGTCTCTTTAATAAAGTGGATGGTAAGCAAATGTTTAATGCATTTTTCAAGTGGGATTTAACAAATTCTGCAAAGGGTCGCACATCAATGATGAGTAGAAGTTTGTCAGAGAAATTAAGTTCGGCTACATCAATCGAATTCATGTAGGATATCCTTGGTGATAACTTCTCTATTTGGTGCTTGAAATTTGTAGATGGAATTGAGTGTAAACGTTTGAGTTGTTCCTGTTTGATAGAGTTGATTGAGAGATCTGTTGTTGTAAGTTGTTTCTTCAAAGAATCTAATTTTGGACGGTTCATAGTTTGTGACAAACATTGTTGATTGAAAACTAACTCGGGAGTTATGTCGAAATGGGGTTGAGGATGGTGTTGAGATATATCTGATGTATTGTGAAATGGAAATGATGTTTCTATAGCCGAGGAGGCCTTGGTTCCTTCTTCAGCTTCATTACAAGGAAACTTAATAAATTCGTTTGCAGAAGTGGCAGATAAAGATAAGTTGTATTTGCGTTTTGGAACATTCAATTTTAACTCTAACAGATTTTTCTTTTGTGAATGTAATGATGGGTCATGATATGGCTCTTCTTGCTCATCGACCAAAGTTTCCGTGGATAAGACGGAGTCGGTTCTGCATGGCTTCTTGTAACTTGAAACTGGTTGGTCATAAATAGTGAGGTCTGAGGTGTTGGATGTAATGGAACTGATAGAGTCATTTAATGTTCGATGAGAGTTTGTAGGGGAGGTGTGTGAATATTTGAGTTTCAATGATGGCTTTCTTGGTTTGTTGTGGAAGAATGGGTTTGTTGGTTTGGAGACCTGGGAACTTGAGGTGGAGATGGTAAAGTAATCCATATGAGGTTCCGAAGTGGGTGGGAAGGTGAAGCCAGGCGATGTGCAAATGGAAGGAGAAGTAACCATGTTTACACTGCTGACGGCAAATGGGCAAGACCGACTTTGTATATGTAGGGACAGAAGATTACCAATAGCCACCAGTTATTTTTAGAATTCAGATGGTGCTTAAATATACGGCAACTTGCGACAAAACTAGTTATGACTATTGGAAAGGGGCATTCAATATTATAATGTCGCTACGTTTGCTATGGTTGAGAGTGTGTGACTTAGTTTGAACTTGTAATGTTGGTGTTTTTGTTCAGTCCTAAATGAAAAAAAGCGTAAACTTAAGATGACAAGCTTTCAAAATAGTGGCTATGGAGATAGATAGGTGGGGTGTAATGCTAAGAAGGGTTGATGATGTTCTTAAAATAAATATAGTGTTAGCAAGGGGCGTTAAGGAAGGTACGAAGGAGGGAAAGTTGTTTGGAACGGATGTATCAGGCTTTAAACTTAGGCAAGTCTAGACCCAGCCAAAAATGTCCGAAACGGCATCCTCCCAAACAAAGAAAAAAAAAATTAGTTGCAGACGTCATAAGTAACCAAGTAAAGTCAGAAAAAATCTGCCTAATGTGCTATTCTGCATGTAAGTTTATGTAAGCAATCAGTGTTATGTACACCCCAGGGTGCGTCATTTTGATCATTTTGATACCAACCTTCGATAACCACCGGTTAGCCATCTCTTCACCGCCCTGTAGAACTGGCTTACCTCTAATCGCCCACTAAATCCGTTCGTTGTGTGCCGTCATAATTGCTTCCTTCTTGCAACTAGTGTAGGGTTTCCAAGGCTTCGAAAGGTCAATTTTCTGGAACCCACGTTTGTAGCGCGCCTTGACAACCACAGGTAACATTTGTCCTGTTTTCAAGCTCCACAGGCGATGACCGACAAGATCCAAAAGTGACTTGATTAAACCCGAGTGGGATACGATGGAAACTGTCACGTTCTGGTCGTATGTAAAAATATCCTGCAACAACAACTGGGCCCGAAACTTGCGATGATCGTGCGATTCATGTACGTCATATTGCCACCAGGGATCAAACTGTGTAAATCCGTCCTCGAAACGAACAAAGTCAAAATTTCTCTCAATATATTCCCGGCTATGACGTTTACTAGAAGTACTTATACCATATGTCTCACGTGCAAGTTCCTTGACAATTGGCTGCACTGGATACGATTTCCATAACAATTCCCAAGTCTGTAGAGTCCGCCGCATAGGAGACACATAGTATGATTCGGGCAACGGTGTGTTTGTTTCGGTCCATCTTCTCGATAAATTGATGATTTGTATTTTGCCAGTATCTGTTAATTCCGCATCGTACCACTCAACGGAATCATTACCGTTTTGGGTTTTCCAGAAACACTCCCAATTTGCCTCACTGTAACTTGACGGTGCCACATTATGGAACCCTTCGCCGTGGCGTTGCAAATATAAAAGTTTGTATTGCGTGTTCAAGTTTTCATTGTTGCGATCGTTAAGATTTCGTATAACTTGCAGCCAGCTATACCCTGATTTTAGCCCAAAATCATCTAAGATATCAAATTCAGTATCATTGGTGTTAATATCACTCTGCTTGAAATACTTATCAACGCTAGAAAAATGCCATGACTTCTTGTGATGCTCAAGAATTTCTTGCTCTGCTATCACGACAGCTAGTAGACACGATGCAATGAGCGAAATCAATTGCCACATTACTGCTCATCTGGAAACATGGAATTTTCTGCACTTAAGTAACATCTTGAACTATAGTAGTTACACGTGTATGAAGTGATCCATAGTACCCTGAACCACATGTCTATTGTGACCATGTCAACCCTTTTGACTCATTTAACACCTGTATGGAAACGATGTTACATAGTTCTCTGACATTGCCGTAGTTATTGTGAATGTGGTTGATAAGATCATTGATGTGTACAAGATAATCATTGGTACTGACACGCTAAAACTTCATTATCCACACCATGACCCGAATACACAACGATACAAATATCTTCTGCCCCGATTCAGACTCCTCTAATCAGCTTGAAGATGTCAATCTCAATGACGTCTATCCCATAGCGGAATTATACTTTTGCCCATCATGCCAATTCCACAAATCACAAGCTGACTGTTACTACAACATTGAAGGCCGTTTCTGCTCTGATTGCTTGACAGACTATTCTTCTACACAAGCAAGGAAATGTTCCAAGAACTGCTTTGAGTGTCCTTCTTGCCTGTCTCCGTTGACCATCACGGTGGCTGATGGAACGTTGAACGGAAAATCGGGGAAATCATTTAAATTTCAATGTCTATATTGTTCTTACTTGTACAAGACCCAAATCATTACTACACCCAAGTCATTAGCATCAATTGTTGCAGCTGAAAGCAATCTAAGGAATAGTTTTTACAAGCAGCTTCAGACTAAGCTAAAAAACCGAAACGAGAAACATGATATCGATTCTACTCTCTTGAAAAACCTTTCGCTTTCCAAGATCCAACCTGTTTCACCACAGGAATCCCCATTTTTTCTGGAACAGGAACCCCTATACCCAAGATCTAAGCCCTTGACAATTAAGAAGTCCTTGAAGTGTCTAAATTGTAATACATACTTATTACTTTACAAAGATGACCCAAAGCAATTGCCTACTGTCAACAAATTTATTTTCAAATTCAATGCTATTGAATACATGCCTATGATCAAGGTTGCCCCTTATGGTGCCATCACCAGAGTCGGAGAAAGTCGAAACTTCATCATCAATCTAATGAACCCTTTGTCCACTGATATGTCAACAACCATCTCCACGCTACCATTGGTACCAGCATACTTTTTGGGCAAATTAGACGAAAAGTACCTGATTGAATTGACATTACCAAAATCACAATTTGATATCAGATCGGAACAGTCTAAAACAATAATTAAGTCAATTCCTACATCACTCTTGACATCAAATACTGCACAATCACGTAGTGAGCTTCTTCTTCGAGACACGGGATCATCCACTGAAGATTTGGAATATCTTATTGCCCAGGGAAATAACTGGTACCTGATACCACTTAACATGAATATTTCGCTTAAGCCAGGCCAGAAAGCATCAGAAGAAAGCGTTTTGATAAGGATCCCAATATATATAGCCATCAACACTGCATTACCTCTGTCGATTCAGGAATTAAAGCTTTCGAAACCAAACTTATCCTATGGTTTCTGGAACATACTACTTCTCAAGCTCCAAATCGTACCATAATTAGAAATCCAACACTAATACACCAGCTATCTTTGCTAAATGACGCGAATCAATCAGATCAGACGTATCATCACCAGGAGCTTTGCTCAATTGGGCCTGGGTATTAGACTCATCTTCGGGGACATCCATATCGTCATCTGATCCAATTTGATCATTGCTATCTTGGTAAGGTTCTATGTTATCTATCCCATCAACTTTAGTTAATGAATCACCCTCCAAACGACGTTCGTCATTTGCACGTATCACAGCTTCATTCACAAAGAGCTTTATATATTCCAATGAGAGAGCAAGAGTATTAGCAGTGATTTTGGTTTCATTACTCTGGAACGATGTTTCACGGAATATGCGTGCAATTAAGGCTGCCTGTGTGTTTGAATCCATGTCTGCAAGTGGTTTGGAAAACGTTTATGCAGACGCGTTTTCATCGATTTTTTGATACCAGCGAAATTTGCAGCTATTTAACATATCCAGAGTACGAAACATAGCCAGATATTTTTAGTTATAAAATATATGCATGGATACAGTAACTATCAACCAGAACAATAATTAAATTTCTCCTGGAAGCTTCATTATTTATAAAATTCTGTTTAGTGATCTAGCGACCGATCCTCCTCAGGATCAATGCGAAAAACCTTATCAGGATTCAAGATTCGGTATGGATCCAAGGCAATTTTGATTTGTCTCATTAAGTCAACTGGCCTTTCACCAATCTCATGAATCAAAAACTCTCTTTTACCAATGCCAATTCCATGCTCTCCAGTACATGTTCCTTCTAGATCTATGGCACGTTGTACCATGGCATCCACAACTTTTTGGGCAATAGAGTGTTCTTCAGGATGGTACAAGATAAAACTATGAGCATTTCCATCTCCAATGTGAGCCACAAGCGTATTCTTGAGACCATGGGCATCGATATCGGCTTTCGTCTCGGTTAAAAATTGGGGTAAGTAAGACAAGGGCACTGCAGCATCGGTAGTCCAAAGCTGAATCTCAGGATCATGACTTCTTCCTTCATCAATAGTGGACCAAAGAGCCACTTTTCTTGCAGACCACAACTCGGTTTTCTCCTCAACAGTAGTGGCATACTGGAAATCTTGAGAATGGTTTGCGGAAACAATGGTGTTGATCTGAGTAGTTATTGAATCCACCACCTCTTGGTTAGAGCCACCCAATTTCATAAAAAGGGTAGGTTTCTCTTGCCACTTTCGTTCTGTTTGACCTGACTTGTTGATAACGGCCATCATTTTATCGTCCAAAAGTTCAATTGCATTCAACTGAATACCCTCCAAGATAATCAGATTAACAGCTTCGGCTGCGGATTTAATTGATGGGAAAGAAACTACTACAACCGATTCGTGTTTAGGTTTAACATGTAATCTCAACGTTGCCTCGGTAATTATTCCCAACGTTCCTTCACTCCCCACAAACAAACTGTTTAAATTGTATCCAGCACTTGATTTACGTGGTCTTTGTTTCGTCTTGATCACAGTACCATCGGCGAGCACAACCGTCAAATTAAGAATATTCTTATATGTTTCTCCATATCTGCTAGCATTTGTACCGGAGGCATTGTTTGCACAACATCCGGAGATAGTCGCACCCGGTCCTGGGTCTGTTGAGAAGAGAAGATTGTGTTCATCCAAGTAGTCAGCCAAAGTTTCCCATCCCACACCTGCTTGAACATGAATATCCAAATCAGTCTTGTTGAATTTGAGGATCTCGTCCATTCTTGATAAATCGATGACGATGCCGCCTCTGGTCGCTATAAAATGGCCCTCTAACGATGACCTTCCACTCGTGGGAATCACAGGAACCTTGTTCTTATGACACAACTGTAACACCTGAGAGACCTGTTCTGTCAGCTTTGGATACACGACGTACTGTGGTCTCTCCTCGAGTGTTGGATGGTGGGTGTTGAAGTAGGTATCTGAGTGTTCTTCCACATCTTTGACCTCGTTACTTACCTGTTGACAATCAGGTAATAACTGACGTATTTGAGCTACTACCTCATCGATCTGTTTCTTGTCAGCATAATTTGGTGGAGTCAATTGATTCAATGGAAGCGTAGATCTCTTGAGCCCAGTCTCCACCATGCATTGATACGTAACAAACCCTCCCACAATTGAACCAGCTAAAAAGAGTGCTGGTCCATATCTTGCAAGTGATTGCCTAGCAGTGGCATATCCACGTGTATGTCTCGGAATCTTTCTTAACAATCTTCGAGCAAACATCTTTGTACAAAATATGTTTGAACAACTGGCATCGTGATCAAAATAGGAGACGCGAGCTCAATAAATGTTGTCCCAAGCATTACAAGTTTACAAATAAATGTAAAATATTCAACAAATTGAAAAAAAAATAGACATAAACATATCTTAATAAGTATCATGAACTATTATTAATGAGCTCTGTTTACAAACTTCTGCATTCTTTTCAATTGCCTAGATCAATAAACAGTATCTTTCTTTGGAGTTTACTGGCGATAATTCAGATTGTCGCAGCACTAGCAAAATATAAATTAGGTAAAAAAGTGGCACAAAAATACAAGACAAAATTAAACACAAAGAAGAACCAAAACATCAGAATTCACTCATCTCCTATGGTTCTTTAGAGGAGATGACAGAAGAAAGACCAAATAAACAGATACAGGAGGATAATATCCATCTACAGGATACGTCTCAAACCTCAAACGACATCATCCTTAAACGATTGAAAGATATCCCTCTTGACCAGCTTAAGGAAATCCTTAACAATCAACTAGACTTGGAAATACGGTTGAAACACCGTGAACTAAGCTTAACACAGAGGGAAATCAGCAAGATCGAGTCGCAAATGCTTGTATTACGCAAGTTCTTTGATATTCCAAATAACCTCAAGATAGGAAACGAACCCAGCGATTTCACTATCAAGTACTTTGACATCCTCAACAAATCACTCACCTTGAGCTACAACCAATTAAAGTTAAGAAGTGAGGAAGCCAGCTACGGTGGCAAAAATTATAGTTATGAGATTTTCAAACCCAACTACATGGGCCCAGACCGCCAAGACTCGTTCGATTCCATCCCACCCCTTCAACAGGGATACAGAACCAGATCAACAACCTCTTCCTTACGACCATCTATTCAGGTATCTGGAGCAAATCATTATGCTGTGAAGAATCAAAATCTCGGGTGCTTGTATCGACGTACAGATGGGATAATTGTCCGACTCACTTGTCCCGATTGCCACCGCAACAATTTTTCATCAGCTCAAGGGTTCTTGAACCACAGTAGAATTGCCCATTCCAAGGAATATACGTCGCAAGATGCCGCAGCGCTCAAATGTGGAGAAATTCTTCCAGAAATTAAGCAAGACCTCGAGGGAGAAGCTAGTCTTCAACAACTCAGGCAAAAGAATCTCGATCCCAACAAGCACTTGAATGTTAACGAAATTTACTTTGACGGCTTGAGTAATTCGTTAAATACAGTGCACGATAGCGTGGCACCTTCCAATAAATCTAGTTTTAGTGTCTCCAGTTTCTCCAGAAGCAGCATAAGTTCTGACCTTTCTTCTCGGTCAGCATCTGCTAGCGATGGGGAGTTGAAGAAGTCAGAGGCTCCAGAAATGAAGAAAGGTTCAGAAGGAAGCGAATTGTTCAAGAAACTCACTAAAAATGGCAAGATGAACAAAGAAGAATATGAAGAATTACTAAAAGAAACAAGGAAACCAACTTTGAATGCGCATTTGTTTGATAACGAAGTTGAAGAAGAAGATTGTGATAAAACAGATAGTAATTCACCAGTGCCTGCAGAAATCAAGCTATGCAAACGCAGAAAGTCACGTGGAGGCATCAACATAAATTTTTCAGTCTCCCAAGAGACAAACACAGCGACTGACGAGGAAGTACTGGATACTAAGAGACGCCGACGTTAGGGAGGAGAGGGAATGAGGCCCATTGTATGTATGTATATTAATTATTATTTGAAACCTGCACATAACACGGTGTATGGGCATCGAAAAAATTTGTAAACCTCATCTCAGTTTGAAGAACTTATCAATCCACGAGAGATAACATTCAAGATGTCAGGACCATTAATTTGTTCCCAATTTGATCCAAGCAATACATATTTGGCATCAGGACTTGTTGCCTTGGACAATCATCTTGTGAAGGTACAGTCCATAAATCCTTCACAAGGTTCATTAAACACTTCGTTTAACTTGGATAAGTCTTGTCGATTGACCAATATATCATGGGTTCAATACAATGGACATCAGGTACTTGCGTTGAGTTTGACCAAGGGGTCGACTATGATCTACTCACCTTTGACCAATGAAGTGATTGCTGAATTAGTCAGTCCGTTCAACTTACCGATCCAAGACTTTCACTACTCCAAGTACACTCAGTCGGCATGGTCCGCAGATAACGGCGGAAATGTGTTTGAATGGAACTTGTCTACATTTAAATTATTGCATAATTTCAAACTTGGTGATGTCTTTGAAAACGCCGAGTCCATCACCAGAATCAACAGTATCATCTACGAGGAAAGACCACACTTGTTGTTGGGATCTCATTCTTTATATTTATTTGAAATATCTTCGCAAAAAGTGGTAAAGTCATTTCCCGGTCATATCAATCCAATCAGCACTATCATACCCGTGGATAACGACTTGTTTTTAACCAGTGCCACCAGTGATCGTTTTGTCAACTTATTTTCGATCGCGAAATCAGCTACCAAGTCCGTGTTTGTAGCTCAATCTTCTATCCTGAGTGTTACCTTTTCTAGTTCCAACAATAGATCAGTGTTAATTATTGTGAACGAAAACGGTAACTTGGAGGTTTTCAACGATCCATTAGTTGCTGAAACAAAAGAGTCTCAGCCAGCTTCAAAGAAAAAGAGACGACAAGTAGCTGCAGTCCAGTCAAAGTCTGCCAATGGGACTCTTCAGCTTTCTAGACCAGAATCTGAAATTAAGAGTCCTGCAGATGCTAACTTAGAGATCCATTCGGTCTCAACTAATCTCGACTCGATTTTGTTCTCGTGGCTCGAAAATGGAAACTTACCTTCATTTAGATCGATCAAGTGGATAGATGAAGCCGGTGAGTTCACCATAACAAGTGACCAGAAACTCTTTCAAACCAAGCCAGATTCCAATATAATTTCTCATGACAACAAGGGTCACGATATTGCTTCTGCCAATCATTACAACGAAGGAAACGCAATCATTAGTGATGGGTCGAACTTTAGAGATCTTGAGATTGACAGCGAAGATGACCAAGATACTTTGGCTGAAAAACTTGAAAAGTTAACGGCAGATCAAAAGCCTCAGACACCAAAGAAGAAGAAACGAATTGGTGGGAAGAATGGTACATTAACCATCATCTTATCGCAATCATTGAAAAACAACGATCATTCTTTATTGGAGACTGTGTTGAATAACCGTGACCCTATCGTTATCCAAAATACTATCGCCAAGTTAGATGCTTCGCTTGCAGTGGTCTTGTTGGATAGATTGTCAGAAAGAATTCAGCGTCAATCTTCCAAGTTTGATCAATTACATTACTGGTTGAAGTGGATCGTTATTATCCATGGTGCAGTATTATCCTCTTTGCCTGACTTGAGCATCAAGCTTTCTAACTTACATTCTGTCTTAACAAAGAAGTCCAATACTTTGCCTAGATTATTGGAATTACAAGGTAGGCTCACTTTGTTATACCATCAAAATGAATTAAAGAAGAAGATTTTAACCGGAACAGAAATTCAAGACTACGACGACGATGACAGTGATGTCGATTATGTCGAAGAGATCGATGATGCTGAGTTTTTAGGACTTGACGATGATGAAATGGAAGTGGTGGATGGTCAAGATGATTACGAAGTTGATGATATTTCTTCGGCTAATGAAGACGAGGATGAAGATATCCCTTCAGCACTTGATTTAGAAGAGGATGAAGAAAACTACAGTGACCTAGAGGTCGACACGAAGTAATGTTATAGACTAATGCATAGCTACAAGATTTATTTGCTTACCTTTCGATTTTATCATATGAAGTGACGGTGGTATAGATTGCGTCCAGTATTTATAGTTTCACACCGAGTACTGGCTGCTGGCATTAAAAGTCAATAACAGCTCTTATACAGTCACCAGCCTTCATGTCTTCAAAAGCGGTGTTAATGCCCTCTAATGGATGTCTGTGGGTGATGAATTCATCAACTTTCAACTTCCCTTGCATGTAGTCTTCAACTATACCTGGTAATTGCGATCTACCCTTGACGCCACCAAAAGCAGCACCCTTCCAAACTCTACCAGTAACCAATTGGAATGGTCTCGTGGCGATTTCCTTACCAGCTGCGGCAACACCAATGATAATGGATGTACCCCAACCCTTGTGGCAGGCTTCCAATGCGTTTCTCATTACATCAACATTACCAGTACAGTCGAAAGTGTAATCACAACCGCCGTCGGTCATTTCAATCAATTTGTCAACAATGGTGGTTCCTTCTGGTAAACTAAGAGGGTTAACAAAGTCAGTGGCACCAAACTTTTCTGCCCATTCCTTCTTTTTGTCACTGATGTCGACGACAATGATCTTGGCAGCATTTCTTTGCTTAGCACCTTGAACAACTGACAAACCAACGCATCCAGCACCAAACACGGCAACATTGTCACCTTCTTGCACATTAGCGGTGATTGTAGCAGATCCGTAACCTGTAGTAATACCACAACCCAACAAACAAGTTCTGTCTGGCTTAGCATCTGGGTTGACAGCAACAACAGAAATGTCAGCGACAACAGTGTATTCAGAGAAAGTGGATGTTCCCATAAAATGCAACAAATCTTGACCCTTGCACTTGAATCTGGATGTACCATCTGGCATAACACCTTTACCTTGAGTGGCTCTGATCTTACCACACAAGTTAGTCTTACCAGACTTGCAGAACTTACACTCCATACACTCAGGAGTGTATAATGCTACTACACTGTCACCTACCTTGACGTTGGTAACACCCTCACCCACGGATTCAACAATGCCGGCTCCTTCGTGACCCAAGACGACTGGGAATGCACCTTCTGGGTCAACACCACTCAAAGTGTAGGCGTCGGTGTGACAAACACCGGTGTGTAAGATCTTGATACGGACTTCATGCGCTCTTGGAGGCAAAACTTCAATCTCTTCTATGCTCAAGGGCTTTCCAGCTTCCCAAGCAACAGCAGCCTTGCAGGTAATGGTCTGATGCAGTTAGTATTGTAGCAGATCCAATTGTAAATTTTGAAACGACTTACCTTTCCAACAGTAGATTCGGACATGGTTAAGATGGTGTATGTGGAGATTGCCTGGCAAAATGTTCTAATTTATACTTTATATTTGAATTCGAAAATTTTATCCAAAAACGGCAATGAATTCCCTAGCTATATAAAATGGCATTGAGTTAATCCCGCGGGAAATTGATTACGTGAAAAATTTCAACGTATGTTTTATATATTTCCGCGTATCTTACAAGACAGCCCCAAATCCGAAAGTGATCTTGATTGATCTAACGTAGTAGTCTTCGAAGTTACCACGGACTCTATCTTCTTCACCAATTGGAATTCCTGAAAACTTGACAACCATTTTGGTTTCTCCTTGTCCTTGAACTAACTGGATATCCAATTCAGCGTAATGACCCAGTCTCCAATCATCCAATCTCCATAACTGTACAATGTGTTTGTTTGGAACCAACTTGAGGAATTTACCAGAAACTGATCCTCCAAAAAACTTGTACTCCGACCCGACCGATGGAGGGAATTTCTCAATAAGTGGTTGTGAACGTGCCCAGGCATTGATCCTGTTCTCGTCCAACAAGGTTATGTACAATTGCTCAGCAGTTGAGTTAAATGTAGGCTCCAAGTGTAAGGTGGACGTGTTGTATTTTGGAAGCGATGATCCAGATGTTGTCTTGGATGCCTCATGCGTAGATTTATCTTCAGTTGGAGCAGTAGTGGTCTTCAGACCTGTTTGCTTTTGACCAGAAACGACACCAGCCTTAGTAGAGGCTTCCTGGTTGGCTTTTGTAAAAGTAGAGTTAACCTTTTCAGAAGATAACTGGATATCAGAACTATGTGTCGTGATCAAATCAGTACCGAATTGAGCCAATACTTTTCTCAAAGCTGGTACCAATTCCTTCTTGGCAAGTAATCTAGCCTGTTCAGTATCCTTGTTTTCATTATAGATGCTGACCTCAAATTGCAAATCTTCCGCTGTTGAATCGTAGGCTAATTCTGGAACGATGATTGAACCCTTGACAGGAGCTTTGGCATCACCAAAGTTTTCACCTCCAATGTCCAAAACAAGCTTCAAATCAAATAAGGATATAACTTTGCCCTTTCTTTGACATACTTCGACGTCACCTTCGACCGAGGAAACCGATTTGACAGTCACATTTTTGTCACCTTGGTTAGCAGATAAACCAACGAGGTTTTCGTTGAAGTAATTTCTTGTCCAGTCAATACAGTTTTTGTCGACCCAGTGCCAGTTATTTGGATTGTTCACAACCATTTTTCGTGTAGTTTATTTACAAACGTTCGTACTTAATTACTTAATGATTGTCTTCAATCAAGACAGACAGACTATTCTAGAATATTCTTAATGTTACACAAAACCCACGAACCTACAAAAGATGTGTAATTATTGAATATACCTCTTTGTGTGTATCAATGTAGTTTATGAATTTTATGAAAGTTACGTCTTAAGCATCAACTTCCATGGCATCATTAGTGGAGTTGAAGGTTATGACTTGTTCCTCTATGTCCAAAATATCGGTAACCTTTTGTCTCAAAACCGCAGTGGTTCCTCTTGGGAACTTGTAGGTCTTTTGCTTCTGTGCTCTAACGTTAGGAGTCAAGTAGTTTCTGTACAATTCAGCATCCTTGCCAACTTCCATCACACACAAGTCAACGTTAGAACCAGAACCTAAGTCATTCCAGATACCAGATTCGATCGCATCAGCACATAATTTCATAGCCTCTTCCTTGGTCATATCTTCCTTGAAGTGTGTTTCCAACACAGCCATTGCGGCCAACGAACCAGAGCCCAAGGATTGGTACTTGCCAATATCAGTGGATCCATGTGCCTGCACAGACAACAAGTGGGCTCCAGTAGGATCAACCCCAGCGACAATCAAGTATGCACCCAAATGACCTTGGTACTTAAACAAATGCTGCTTCAACATAGTCAAGGCGGTGATTACACGTGGTTGCCTGTTTTCTGAAAGGCCATGGAGCTCAAGATTGGATGCTATCAATTGTGTTACCATCTCGGTATCAGCAGCGGTACCGGCACCAGCACACCAGATCTTTGGTGCCAATCTGTGCAACTTTTCACAGTTCTTATCAGCAACAATATTTCCTGCTGTGGCACGAGTATCGGCGGCAATCACAACACCACCTTTGAATTTACATCCAACAATGGTCGTACCAGTAGAAGTCGCAGTTGGAGCACCAAACCCTTTGGTAGTTAAGTAATGGTTTCTTTGGTAATTGTCAAAACTCAAGCCAGGCATCGTTTTATCTGAAAATTTTTAAGGCACCAAGTTGGCAATTCAGATTAAGTCTTGTAACAAGTAAACCACCTTTATTTGCCTTCGAAGGAAATCAAGGTTTGCGCGCACGACTTTTGTTTACCAAAAAAAATAAAAGAATCCTCCACGCATACTTTTATTGATTCACATACAAAAAGTCACTCACTCCAATAGAATATATTGTGTGACATATCCATTTGCATTTACATGCTACGTCATCTATAGACAATGACCGATAGATACAGCTATATTGCACCAGCAAAGGTGAAAGTGTTGCTTGTCCCGATCAATAATTGCACGCAAGACAACTTTTATCGCTATAGTGATCTAGTACGATTGAAGACTAATGAAGTTCGATTACTGGATATCACCCCTGATTCATCGCTCCACTATTTCAATCCACAAACATTTCCATCTGGAAGAATCAACTACGATTTTTCAACTTCCTCATTAGATGTTGATTCCATATTTCTACACGATTTTGAACCATATCGAAAGACTTTTATTGTCTTGGGAATTGGGAAGTATGAAGTTGATATTGATTCCAAACACATTATATCTTGTTTAGAGAAAATGTTCCCAAGCTCAATTGTTCATAATATTATTCTCTTCGATACCCCGACAAGTTCCCTCGCTGACTTGATCCAACCGAACAACCATAACCAAAAGAACACTTTCTATCATGAAGGGTCTCTTAAGCATAATCTCACAGCATTGAATACTATAATGTGTGATGTCAGCAGAAACTTTGTAACCTCTTTGGATAATTATGCTTCCTCTTATTTGAATATTACCTTGAGGTCCCCTGTTTCCATCACTGACAGCAACACTCTTACCAAAACAATTCACCAGGCACAGAAACGCTTAAGTTCCGGCACAACTTCTTTTAAAGTATCGTTCAATGGCTCCTCTTCGCCAAACTCTGTAGACTCAAAAACAAAATTTCATCAGAGACAGGCTGGAAGACAAATGAAGTTGATGGGGAATTTTTACCTTCTTGCAGGAAAGTATTCTGACGCCCTTAATTCATTCATTGAGTCATTAACAAACCTCAAGAAATGTGATGATTTCCTTTGGCTCGGTAATGCCTTGGAGGGTATCGGCATTTGCATTATTCTTTTACATTTTGTTGATTCACCTTATCAGTTACCAAATCAATTAATTTGCAGCATATTACAAGTTTCAAGAAGCAAACTACAACAAATTACATCCACACCCTCGGGTGATGCATCGTCAAGCAGATCTTCTAACGAAGGATCACGTCCAGCTAACCTGGTTAGTAGCAATGGACATTTATCAAGACCAACAGGGAATAATAATAGAAATTCAATTCATTCACCAAGAGCATCTACCAGTAGTGCGAACAGTTTCAATTTTAGTTTGACACCAGATATATCATCCCTTCCGTTGCCTGAATTAATTAAGCTTATTTCCCATCGAATGTTGCACTTTTATCAGTTAAGTACTCAAGATTACCAAAATATGGTTCCTGACATCATTTACGTTGAATCCATATTGCGTTTTGTGAAATACATGATTGTAATTCACTTGAGTTTGGAAGTTTCCAGTTTGAATAATGCTGACCCTGTTGTGGTCAGCACAAGAAACAGGAATTCTGATAGTAAACCATTTTCCAGCCAAGACATCATAAAGGAAATTGATCGAATCTTTTCTTTGCAATTAGTAGATATGTCAATTACAGAGCAGTGCAGAATTTACAGTTGTTTAGCTGCAGTGTATACAGATTTGGGATTAAAGAGAAAAACTGCATTCATTCTAAGGACTATGCTCGTTGGACTTTTACCACAGCTTGAGGCAAAGGTCAAAGAAAATAGTGACACTGAATCCGTATTCTTTGATCTAACACGAATTCGGGATTATTCCACTAGTATTCGGGACATGTTTGACTACCTTTTTCACATTTATCAAATTGATTTAGAAACAGAGAGTTCAAAGGTTGCTGCATATTTCCATTCACAGGGTAGTTGGACCTCCTTACATATTCTGTTGTTAAAGCTATGTGTGAGTGTGGCTGATGCAATCAAAGATTATGGTTACTTGCTAAAATTATGCTCAATTCTTTTAACAAGATATACACATTGTTTACCCTCTGACGACCAACTTAAACTAAAGAATAGAATTGATGGAATAATTTATCTTTCCAATAGGAACAATCTTGGATTGAGCACTCCATATTGGGACCCTTTTATGGTGAGAAATGCCATAGTCTTGAGTAGTAGACTGGTTGATGAATTACTTTCTTTTGTTGATTATGAGAAGCATTCTCCTAACAACAGTCACTCGGCCGTGGGCACAATGACAATGGAAAACTCAAACAATCTGGTTCTTTTTGATCCATTCGCCAAAGTAAACGAAAATACAGCTGGAAAGGAAGCTTGTCTCATCAAAAATGAAGTTTACCAATTAAAGGTTCAACTTCAGAATCCGTTTGCTTTTGATTTGGAGATTAATGAAATTAGCATTGTTACCAAGGGTGGTGTTGCAGTACAAACACTTAGTTCATTGACCAGATCTTTTGGTAACTCGGCTCAACCCCCCCAGTCGTTACCTGTTCAAGGCAGGTCTAATGGTGTTGGCAACAAAGTTAGATCCAGCACGGTATCAAGAAAACCACAGGTTGTTGGTGGAGAAGTTCTAAACCAATCCGCAACTTCTTTATATGCATCAGGGCCAACTAGCCTCATCATATCTGCTAGGTCTATGGATTTTATTCTGGTGGCGTTCAAACCTCTTCTGGACGGGGAGTTGGATATCATTGGGTTTAACATAAGAGTTGGCAACTGCAAGTCTCAGTTTTTTCATATTATTGAAGAGGAAAACTTTGTTGACGAGATCAATATTAAACCTGTAATTGAAGAATTTTCGAAAGCTAGTACTCTTGATAAAATTAAGACAAATTTGGTGGAGAATAACGTAACTCCTAGAGTTTCAACTAAAAGTTTAGTATTAAATGTTGTCCCACCGCAACCAGAGCTTTCCTTAACAAACCTTCTGATTTCCAATGCTTGGATCCTGTTGATGGACGGAGAAGAGTACAACTTCTCAATTTCACTCACCAATCATTCCGAAGAAATAATTAACTTTTTAGCATTTTCGTTTTGGGACTCTACAATAGAGCCGTTGACAAAGAAGTTGGCATCCAGCGTTGGTAACCAAACATTACCAGCCAATGAAGTCTACGAAATAGAGTGGCTCTTGTTGAAAAATACACCATTCAAAGTTTTGAACAAGGAAGTAATAATGGAAAAGTACAAGACGATCGATCCAAATACAGACATTCAGATTGATTACCAATTGACAGCTAAGCGAGGCATGAATGAACTGAAGATTATATTGGAGTACGCAAAAAGACATCCTGATGATTCCTTGAATAGTTTTGTTAAGCAAGTTCAAGTTCCATTAAATTTATCAGTTATGCCATCAATAGATGTGGTTGGTTGTGAAATCGTCCCATTGTTCTCTTCTTCTTTGCAAGGATTTAATGGAAGTACTGGAGACTTGCACTATCAGAATTTGGAAAAGGTTTTGAAGTTTATAACAGAAATTATTGATTCTGAAGTGGAAGAAATCACTGATTATTGTTTATTAATTGTTGATTTGAGAAATTCTAGTTATGAAAAATTATTGACTTCCTTATGTCATTTTCTTGACGGGGGGAATACTTTTAGTGTTGAGGAAAGCATTGAACCTGGTAAGACAGCCAGGCTCTTGTTACCCATGAAGAGGGTTTCAAATAAGCTGGTTGATTTCACCAAACCAATTCCATCTCTTAGAAACAAACAGTTTGTCAAAAATTACCTGTTGACTGAGCAAGAGGAAATCAAATTAAGACAATATTTCTGGTTGAGGAACCATATTTTGGATAATTTGAAGGGTATTTGGAAAAAGGATAACACTAGATGTGGTAATATTGACATGAGAAGCATAAGATTAACGTCAACGTCGGCAAATGTATTATACTATAGCCCTATCAGACTTGTGACATCCATTATCTCAGAATCAGAGCCAGAAACATTGATTTCAAAAGTCGGGAATCAGTATATGCTTACCGTGGACAAATTTTATATCTTGCGGACTACCATTGTCAATGAAACAGACCAGTCTATTAGGGGTATTTTGAGACATTTACCATTCCCTCTGCAGATGGGAAACACAATTGCTAACTATTCTCAGACCAATATTGATCGAAAGCTCCTTGTGAATGGTCTTTTACAAAACAATATAGAGCAAGGAATTTCTGCAGGAGATCGGATCACGTTGGATTTAGGATTTGTTATTCTTGAACGTGGTGAGTTTGAATGGGGTTCGCTTTTTGACGTTTTCAGTCAAAATAACTTGCAAGTTGTTGGCAGAGAGCCAATTTATATTTCAGCATCATAGCATTCTACAAAAAGTATGCATGAAAATCAGTATAGATTAAATATGTACAACTTATTTTTATTTACAGTGGAAAGCTGATTCACTTGCGGTTGTCAAGCTTGAATGGAAGGGGTTGGGCACCCTCAGCTTGCAACTTGGCGATGTATTTTTCTCTTTTCAAATCATTAGTCCTCTTTTCCTGAAAGTGCTTAACCCAACTGGCTACGCAACTACTCTCGAAATCCTTGAGAAGGTTGCCACAGTTGGCTGTAACATTGTGCTGTTGCTTTGCGTCCAAAGAATCATCAATATTGTTCTTTAACAAACAATCAAAGAACCTATCACGTGCATCCCAACATTCTTTCCGCTTACTCTTGTTAGGGGGCAACTTAGGGACTTCTTCAGACTTGGAAAACAAACCCATACTTTCAAAAACTCTCTTTTGAATAAATCACCAATTGGCTTTGCAATGCGTACGAGATTTGGATTTTGAAATAAATGTCTCGAGTTCCTGAATCGCGACATTAAACGGGTTTATATTTTCCACGACATTGTTCATAGGCATTTTTGTTCTTAAGTGTGCTAAAAGCCGTGAAGAAACGGTGAATGAAAATACGGTGATATAAAACTGGCATAGGTTCTCGATTTCCATCAACCACAATGTCACCTAATTCTAGTTATGTTCCTTTGTCGTCATTGCCCGATCAAACACCATATGAGATTCATCATGATGTACAAAACGTAGAACATCCTATGTTCAGAATCAGACATAGAACGAACTCCTTTGTATCGACGGGTGAATTTTCTGATGCCTCTGGAATTGAAACATTGCCCACAATCAAAGTGTTAGGAACCGGAGGCACCATTGCGTCAAAGGGTTTGACCTCACTGCAGACGGCAGGATACGAAGTTGACTTGACAATCGAAGATTTAATCAAGACAATACCCGATATTTCAACTACATGTCTCTTGGATTATGAGCAGGTATTGAACTTGGACTCAAAGGAGATTGGCACTAAAGAATTGTTGGTGTTATACGAAAAACTTAGGGATGATATCAATAATTACGATGGAATTGTCATTACTCACGGCACGGATACAATGGAAGAAACGGCTTTCTTTTTGCAATTGACCATAAATACTTACAAACCAATAGTTATGTGTGGGTCCATGAGACCATCTACTGCCATTTCTTCTGATGGTCCAATGAATTTGTACCAAGCGATTATTATTGCAGCCAGTAGAGAATCAAGAAATAGAGGGGTATTGGTTGCATTGAACGATAGAATTGGTTCGGGATTTTACATTACTAAATCTAATGCCAACTCACTTGATACTTTCAAGTCGATTGGTCAAGGCTACATTGGAAATTTTGTTAACAATGAAATCCACTACTATTTCCCAGCTGCCAAGCCATTGGGGTTATCATACTTCAACATCAAATTACCATTGAATGATTTACCTGAAGTTCCTATAATATATGCACATCAAGGGTTGAGTAACAAGATTATTGATGTTACTATTCAAGCGGTGGAAGCCAAAGGGCTAGTCCTTGCAACTATGGGAGCTGGTTCCTTAGCCGACAATACTAATGAATTCATCGCCGAGTTGTGTGCTCAAAGACAAAACAATTTTCCTGTAATTTACTCAAAGCGTGCCATGGATGGAATGGTACCTAAAGGATCTCTACCTAAATTGCACCAGTACAATGGCACATCTGAAAAAGCCACAAGTGATTGTGCCATCGCAGGCGGTTACTTGAACCCGCAAAAAGCAAGGATTTTGTTGCAATTGTGCTTGAACGATGGGTTATCCATTACTGAGATTAGAAGCAGATTCAGTGGAGTGTACGGGGGATAATTAGTTATAGATTCAAAACCGTAACTTTGTTCCTGTGACTGAAAAGGAACTTTTCAAACACTAAAAATGCTTTCTGTGTGTGGAGATAATAAATCTAATCCTTTTCTTAAAGTATAGTAGCAGCCATGCCAAGCTCTACATATTAACACTTGGGGTTGTGTAACCTAGTTGTAGCTAAATTGCATGATATTACAGACACAAAATATTTGTGTTCAGTCTAATATCGGATCCCCCACGTACTTAAGTAGACGATTGTTTCATGCACAGTACTTCCTGCCAAGGAAATATATATTCTCTGGGTAAATCCAAAATCAGATCTCGAGAGGTGGGACTGTAATATCTTATGGTACATACGATGAAGTAGACATCTTCACTTTTTCAAGTAAGATATAAAATACCAAACTATAGGGTATTTCAAATGCTACTTAGTTGAAATGATTCTAAAGCTCATTTTAGTGTTTGGAGAGAAGTGGTTATTTTACCACGAACACAGGAAAATGGGATTACCCTGAGCTTCCACCCCTCATTCCCCTCACTAGGCGTAATTGTTTATATAGAGTATAATAATTACATTAATGACTAAACATAGAAAGAATATACCAAGCGCAGTTATGGAAAAATAAATAGAAAAAGTGGAGCAGTAGATAAAAAAATAATCATAAGCACCTTGGGATGAGTTTAGGCGTAAGCCTCGTCAACCTTGTCTTGGTTTGCAGCCAAGATCTTCTTTCTCTGCAACTTTTGGGCGGAAGTGACATAGCCGTTTTGCGGAGTCCATTCGTCATCCAACAAAACAATGTTCTGAATCAATTCGATTCCCTTCAATCCTTGGCTCTTACCAGTAGAGACCAATGACTTGAGTACTGCCTTGACCACCTTCTGGTCAGCAACTAAGTGACTGAGATCCTTGTGAGTCAATTCAGATTCAGAATAAATCCTTTCTTCTGCTATGAATTGCTTAAGGTGGTTCACGTTTGGAATAACAATCGCAATTGGCTTAACTTTGGTCTGGTCGGCATAAGTACACAAGTTAAGTACCACGGGGTTGGATCTGTAGATTGATTCAAGCTTTTCCAAAGCAATGTATTCACCATTTAAAGTTTTAACCAAGTTCTTTCTACGGTCAATGACTTTAAGAGCACCATTGGCAGCCCATTCACCAATGTCACCGGTCTTAAACCAGCCATCTTCTGTGAAAGCATCAGCAGTTTCCTTTTCATTCTTGTAGTATTCCTTGGTAATTGAGTTTCCCTTTAATAAGATCTCACCTTGGTTGTTCTTCGCAAAATAGCCAGCGTCTTCGACATCAATCAACTTACAGGTGACAGCACCAGTTAAGGAACCAGCAACTCCATATTCAAAGTGATCGATCTCCGAAACAGTGGTGTTAGCACAGGTTTCAGTTAAACCATAACCAATCAACATTGGTGCAATCAAGGTACTGACAAAGACTTGGGCATCCTTGGAGATTGGGGAACCACCATTAAGGACAACTCTCAATTCACCGCCAGTAGCAGCCTTCACCTTTTTGAAAACAATATCAAAGATGGAGCCACCTGGAATACGGTAGTTCTGGAAAGATGATTTGGCTTTGAAGGCGGCCCAGAAGATCTTTTGAACAAGAGGACTCAACTTCTTGACCTTAGCCAAAACACCCTTTCTAACTGATTCCCATACGGCTGCGACACCCACCATGATGGTTGGTCTGAATTCCTGCAAATCAGACTTGCAGTTTCTGCAGGAGTCTTCAGTTAAGGTCTTAACGTTAGCGTAACCCAAGCATCCACCCCACCAGAATGTGATCAATTCAAAAATCATTTCAAAAATGTGAGCCAATGGCAAAAATGCTATGACACGATCAGTATTTTTAACAAGATCTCTGGTGGCATTGGTTGAAATACCACCAAGGCCAGACAACAAGTTGGTATGGGAGATGACAACACCCTTTGGATCTCCCGTTGAGCCAGAAGTGTACATAATACAAGCTAAGTCTTCCCTCTTTGGGTAATTGAAGTCGCTTTCGGAGTCTGAACTACTCTTTTGGCCCAATTCGATAACGTCATTGTATGAGAAAAACTTGATATCGGGTCTAATCGCCAAGATTTTTTCCTTAGCAGCAACTGCTTCTTGGTATAACTTACCCTTGACACGTTTGTCGCTTTCAATAATTGGATCGGTGTGAATAATGTATTTGACGGAGGTGGCCTTTTCCAATGGCTTGATCAAAGTGCCCAACAACGCGTTATCGGTAAAGATAGCATTAGAATCTGTTTGAACAAGCGAATGAGTCAATCCCAGCTGACCCAAAGTGTCATAAGCTGTGACAATTGGAATAGATTGGAAGGTAGCGGCCAAAAAGGTTTGCATCCACTTGTGAGAGGTGGCAGCATAGATGTGCAATTTGTGTTCATGAGGTTTCAATCCCAAAGTTCTTAATCCAATTGAGTAGTTCTTAACCAATGTCAACAAGTCTGGGTAGGAAATGTAATTATAAGGGGAGTATTCGTAGAAGAGCCATTCCTTATCAACCTGGGTCTCTTCACCATTGACAAACTTAGTGACCTTCTTGATATCGGAATGGATTTCGATCAAGTTTCTCCAACCCATGGCATTTCTAGCACCATTTCTTTTGACAGTCTCTTCCAAAAATTCCGGGATAGTTGTTGCCTTCGAATCCCCTGGTCTGTCAAGGGCGCCGGCTTTTTGGGAGGCCTTTCTTCTTGGAGCAGTTTCACCTGGCTTGGCTTCGCCTACGGGAACGTTTAAAAGCATTTGTTAAATTTTGATTTGTATAAGGTATGTGGAAAAAGAGGCGAATTCCTTTCTCTAGCCAGTTGCCTATAGGAAGCAGAATAGTTACTAATATATTGGCGAAGAAGAGGAGACAGACAGGGCGAGGGAAAAAAAATATAGTTACACAAACATGATCAACAAAAAAAAATATTAATAATAATAGAAGCTGTAGGTTCGTCATAATTTAAGCAAAATGACACAAAAGGTTTGGCCCAGAGGTGTGGAAAGTGTGTTTTCTCGATACAGTAGTGTTCTGCAAGATAATAAGCTTACCCCATACGTTCGCATTAAGAGGCCAAGCAATTAACCGCCTAGATAAATTTATCAGACAAGATGCCATGAATTTCTGAGCAGTAACAAATGTGCGAAGATCTCATTAAATATTTAGTTGGGTTCCAGTTATTACAGCTTCTGGCATATTTCTACCATAGCTACACATAAATGAAATGACCCAAACTATCCGTGGGTGGCAAATTTAGAAAAATAAGTGACATGCAGAACACAAATCACATTCTCCTTGTATCTTTGACAAGCCCTGATTTTGCGCGAAGCAGGAGGACCTGGTAACTGTGTCTGCTCGTGATACAGATTTGTTGGGGAAACTTTATTTTGTGTGCAGGCGACATCATGTTGGGTAAATTTCTTGGAGTTTTTCCACTATGTTGCCAAATGAACCGCGGTAGGAAAACGAACTGGCGGTGGGAAAAAAATGTTATGATAACACGTCCCAGAAAATTAGACATATGCAGATATAACATGTGACGAAGATTATTGATTTAGCCATGTGACTCAAATTACATTTTGTTACATTATCTAAGTCGTTCTTTTTTGTTATCTATATCTTCTACAATAATCTTTCTTCAAACCTTAATTCGTTGTTAATTGGTAAACCAACCAACAATCTCAACAAGTTTTCCAAAGCTTGTCTTTGCTTGTTTAAACCATTAATTGGTTGGAAACCTGGCTTGGATAATGGAGCCTTCAACCAGTAACTCAATAAAGTAAGTACGGCATAGAAGTCTTGGTACTTGCTGTCATCTTCAGATGCCTTCTTGTACTGAACTCTTTGCAAGAACTCAGTGACAACAACCAAATCAATAATTAATGGAGTAGCCAACAAAGAATCTTCACAGACATTATGAATAGAGATCTTGTTGTGTCCGCCCAACATTAATTCGGAGTAGTATTCATCCATTGCAACCTTCGAGTCGCCAACAGCTGGTAAGTACTTGATAACAATGCAGTGGTCAACCTTTTTGCCCTTTTCGTCATTGTACAAGATTTGATTAGAATCGATAATGTCATCAACAACTGATTGCTTTGAGATTTCCTTGGATCTGAATTGAGCTGGTGCAGATAAATTGTAGCCATCGTTGTTACCCAAGTGGTTGTAAGATGCGATGGAGATTGGTCTAATACCGGCGTCAACCAAAAATTGAGCCAACACGGACTTGATCTTGGTTTGACCGGACTTGAAATCATCACCACCAATGAAACTGTTGTATTTTTCAGCCAATTCAATCACACCTGGAACAAAGGTGTTTTGTGGAGAGCCGTTAATGTATGGAACTTGTTCCAAGATAGAAGCGACAGCAAAAATAGTTGATGGCGCAATTTCGTCGTGGTTGTCCTTGATGGCCTGCAACAAGTTGTCGGATGTGTCGTTGATCTTTGGAACAATATCAGCGTATCTTTCTGTGTTGGCAGTCCACAACACAATAACCTTGTCCAAGTTGTTCTTTGCCTTGAAGTCTCTGATATCCTTTCTGACCTTTTCAACATCGGCCCACTTGTTGTTGGTTAAAACTTCACCAGAGGCGCCAGAATTGAAAACATTGTCGGCTCTTTCCTTCTGGTTCAAAGCAATGAAATCAGGGTAGTAGATGGACGACAATGGTTTGTATTCCTTCAAGTATGGTGTCAACTTTTCTTGTAAAGTGACATCCAAAACCTTAGCTCTCTTCATGGCAACATCCAAGCTCAGCTTGCTGATATCCCAGCCGCTGACAACCAAGTCATTTGGGTTGACAAATGGCACCAAGGAGTTGAATGGAGCATAGACATCGTTTCCCGTTTCGCTATCAATACCAATCTTAACGGTAGAAGATTGGGTGACTGAACCATAATAGTTAGGCTTAATAACACCTTCTTTGGTTTCAAAAGAAATATTGTGCTTGTTGGCTAAAATAGAACTAACCAAAGTGGAACCATTGTTACCACCGAGACCAACCAAAAGTAACCCAGTCTTTGGTGTTTCTAAATCAACTTTGAATTCGTAATCAATGGCAGTTGGAGTAACCTTTAAGCCACCTTGTGCATCCTTTTCGACAACAGAGTTTTCGTAAGTGAACTTGGTGTATAACTTGTTGTCCTTCTTGACAGTTTTGTTAGAGTTGAATTGGACTGACATTTTCTATAAATTGCTTAGCAAGCTTGTTGAAAATAAAATAAATTGAAATTAGGGATATTCTTGGTCTATTTATACCCAAAATTTTCGGAAGTATAGGGGTAAACACAAACATGAGTTTTGACCGCAAGATTGTTGCTAGTATCACCCGCCGATATTTCGCCGAAAACAAAAAAATAATTTCTCTAAGAATTGCACGTGGAACAAGGAGTTATCCTATCTCGGAAGAGATTGCGCCTTGCTGTCCGAAAAAAAATCATGGAGTCGTCGGCTGCCTGTTTATGATCAATATAGATAAGGAAATGTCAATACATTGGTACCTTACAGGGATACATAGAGAGCTGTTGTCCAACAGAAGCACGTCGGTTACTCGTATCACTGTGGCACAAAAATTTACAAAGGATTTATTGTTGTTTGGCCAAAAGAAGATTATTATTTAGGAATCATAACGAGTTTCGTATTTGTGATCCATTTTTCTCTGTGAATTATGCTGAGTAATTAACCATTGGCCAATCGCTGTTAGCGGCTCGTCGTATGCCTCTCAACTATTGGCTGTTTGAATCGATACCGAATTTCCTGGTATTTGTAAAACTTTTTTTTTATTTTGAACATCTATTTTAACTGGAGACTATCTTTATTATTGTTTGGAAAAGATTTTCATCATTGACGATGAACCCAAATTGTTTAATACATTTTGTTTGTTAAAGAGTCTTGTAAATATAGATTCCAAAACAAAACGTCTCGCGATAAATTTTTGTAATAAGTTTACGCGTATGTGTTTCTTATTTCAAATCAAAACTATTTCTTCATACAACCCAATATGAAATAGAAGGTATCTCATGCCTTCATTACATAGATGATTGGTAATTAGTAAGGAGTGACGATTTTTTGACTTCTGTGTTTATAGATTTACGGCAACAAGTATCTAGAATATGATTCTGACACCAGTCAAATCACTTGTCAAGGTTACAAGTATATACTCCTATTATCAAACACGGTACTAGTAATTACTTGCAACAATCGATTACTAATCTATTCCAACTCCTAGCTGAATATTCATGTTTTCGCACAATGAATACACGTCAAAAGGTTTTTTCCGCCCTTGTTGTGTAAGGTGTTGTTCTTCTCAAGAACGCAAAATTCCTCATACTGAATAAATTTGCCACTCTAAACCAAGCTCATAGCTGTGATAATTGCTCTGGTAAGATTGTTTTCTTCATTATTGAAGAAGGCTACAAATCCATAAAGTCGAACTCAGATTTGCATATACCAATAACTTCTTAAGTTCATTTGCATTGCCGTTATCATTTCTGCTAAAAAATACCAACACTTTTAACACCCTCTTTCACGAATTAGTTTGGTAAGGATTGGAAACCAAAAAAGTGCAAATAACTTACTGTTGTCATTTCTATGCTGCTAAGACTGTAAGCAGTTGCTTTATCATTTATTACAGGTGTTGCTTTTATTCCAATTATTGATCAATTTAGATTTTAGTAACCTGTGTGTTTCGATTATTATTAGGATTACGTTGGGTATACCGATCAATGGCTCTGGTTACCGTTTTTACAAGGCATAAAAAACAGCAAATGTAATTTGATTCGGGTATCTAAAATTTCAATAATGGTTGACATCATCATGAAAATGAAACATCTCTTTAAATTTTAGCGGAAAAAAACCATAAGAACGCTCCTCATCAAGTAAAAGCAGCTTTGCTATTAAGAAAAGACAACTTAGTGCTAGTTCTGAAAACCAACTTTTCAAGCATTTAGGTAATTGCCAAATACTTTAAAAAAATTCTGACACTAAATATTCTTCAAAGAATAAATAAAAATTGCAATGAAAAAATTCATTACTTGATTTTTTTGTTATACCGAAGCAAATGACTTGCTAAGTCATTCTATCAATAATTACCTAGTTGCTGGAAATTTTGCCTCCACGTTACCAAAAGTTTCTGTGAAATTGGTTGATCGGTTCTTTGATATGAGGAGCGAACACGCGCCCAGAATAAGACTATAGTTGGAATATAATTCCAACTCTTGGATCATATATGGAAAGGGACTGTGCATGGCCTATAGAAGTTTATTCGGAAGGAACGGATCCTATTTCAATATGTGCGGTTTTATTTCTGATATTATATTGATCTGTTTTCCAGCTATTTTATTTCATCAATATAGCTCCTCTATGTTCTGTTCTGGCGCTTTTGTACCTCGCAATCTGGTTGCAATTGTAAAATTGTTCGAATTGTAACATTAATCGGTGTTGTAACCCGGGGTAGCCTTGTCAATAATTGATTGTTGCAATGGTTTCACTGCGCTATATTGTATCATGGTTGAACCTATATTGATTCTAGCCTAAACCTTAAAACAAAAAGAGCGCCACACCACTTCGTCCCGGTTATTTTCCCAATACATATAGACATCTTGTTTCATTTAGAGCACAAGCAAAAACCCCTATGGAATTTTTGTTTCTTACATCTCCTCTTGAACCGCGTTCTTCAATAAGGGATGGGATTTCAAACTGGTTGTCTACGCACCAATCATTGTAACCAACCAAAAATATTCTTGTAATCATTTTTTAGCTAGCTAAAAATTTTGTATCAATCAACTAATAATATCTAGGGCTCAGTTTATATCAGAAATGAGTTCAATAGATTGACCATAGGGTACTCTGTTTGAGGTGCAGCACACATGTTGAACGGATTAGTCTAATTACCACAAGGTGCGGAAAACCTGTTGTTTTCATAAAACTAGTGGCACGACATTTGTTCTACAATTTGAAACGTGGATTAATATGCGCAATCAGGTATGTCACAATTCGATTAGAGACTCCTGGCTTGCCGATTCCTTTTGGACAAATCCTTCCCAAATAAGACTTTTTTTTCAAGAGTGGCGCTGGCTCGCATTCCAAATTGTATTATTTTGGCTGTTTAGATCTAACACGTGACATATTTATTTGTTTTTAATGAACACTACGCCGACGTTTTTCGTATTTTTAGGCTCAAAATACTAGTGATGTGTTTTTTAGCTTGAATTTAGGCCCATTTGGGTAATTAAGCACCTTGCGTGAGACTTTTTGGTATATTTTGTATACTGAAGAATTACCCAAGTCTCATTCAGTTCCAGACTTGGGCTGAATAACTACACTCATACAAGACAATCAAGAGATTCGTGAATAGCTTCCATTATTACAATTATGTGAAACAATTCACGAACCTGTACCCCACATTTCCTATTTTATATCTCACTTCTAGTTAACATATGTTTCAAGATGCGCTATGTAATGGGATTGCAACAGGATCAATGTAGAAAAAAAAAGTTAGCTGCGAATCTAATTGTGAGATTATGAAGCTGGCTTATGCGTACTAAAATATTGTTTTATTTTATTTTGTTCATGTTGGACCAACTACACGTTGTATTGGGGTTCTTTGACCAGCATTTTAGATTCAAGTGTTATTAAACTCTGAATATATCTCAGAAAAAACGGATGGTGGATAAAATAAACCATATTGGGAAACCCCTAATTTCTTTTCGTTTCTACGGAGAGAGAAAATAAAGCCGATACTACGTCTGTGTTGCATACATGAGAAGTCTGGACATCCCAATCGTGTTTATTTTTTTATAATGGAATGTCTATCCTCCTGCAACATTCCCGTTCGGGGATTTTTGTTGCAGTATTTTCGCGATCACCTTTGGTTGCGAGGGTATATATTTGCCAGATCTTCCGCTATACTGAGTAAATTCTTCAAGTCAGACAATTCAATCTTTTGTTATTCTTCGAGCTTTGCTCTAGTCATTCCTTACTTACTAACCTACTTTCCTTAAATCCAGCTATAGTCTTTCCTTAATCAACCATGTGGACCATGAATATTTTTAACCTTGTTGCAGCCGTTTTCCTCAACTCTGTTTTGAGTGCTGCCTTTTCTCCTACTGCTAACAATAACGTTGCTATGTACTGGGGTCAAAATTCTGTCGGTGGCCAAGAACGTTTGAGCTACTACTGTGAAAATCAAGCTGCTGACATCATCATTATTTCTTTCATGGACAACTTCCCTCACATGTCCTTGAACTTCGCTAATCAATGTGGTGGCCCTGTTAATTCTGAAGGTGTCTTGACATGTCCCCAAATTGGTGACGATATTATCACCTGTCAAGGTCTTGGTAAGAAAATCTTATTATCAATGGGTGGTGCCTCGGGTGCTTATGGTTTCACTTCTGATTCTCAAGCGACTGATTTTGCTACTACTCTTTGGGACAGATTTGGTGCAGGTACTGGTGTTTCTCCTGACCTTAGACCTCTTGGCCCAGCAATTTTGGATGGTTTTGACTTTGATATTGAAAACAACAACCCTCTTGGCTACACTGCTTTGGCTAATGGTCTTAGAAAACTTTTCGCAACTGACACTTCCAAGAGTTACTACCTTTCTGCTGCTCCACAGTGTCCATACCCAGATGCATCTACTGGTAAAGTCTTAGAAGAAGCTGACATTGATTTTGCTTTTATTCAATTCTACAACAACTATTGTAACTTGAATGCTGGAAGCAACTTCAACTGGAACACCTGGATTGAGAAAGTTCAGACTGATATCTACAATAAAAACATCAAATTATTTGTTGGATTACCTGCTGCCCCTCGTGCTGCTGGTTCAGGTTATACCACTCCAGATGAAGTAAAGAAACTTCTTACTAGTGATATTATGAACAATGCAAACTTCGGTGGAATTTCCTTTTGGGATGCTGCTGCTGCCTGGAGTAACGTCAACAACGGTCAGAACTTTGCGGAATCTATGAAGAGTATTTTGGATCTGCGTGATGTGGATGAATCTATTTCCATGTCTATTTCATCTTCTTCCATGACTTCCACTACTACTTCGAGTAGTTCTACTTCCTCCTCGAGTGAATTAACCTCCTCCTTGGCTCCAGTTACTTCTTCTGTTCCAGTTTCCTCTTCTGCTCCAGCTACAGAACCATCTCTGGTTTCTTCTTCCCAGGTTTCTTCTTCCCAGGTTTCTTCTTCTGCTCCAGCTTCTTCAACTCCAGCAGAATCATCAGTTCCGGTTTCCTCTTCTGCTCCAGCTACAGCACAAGCTCTGGTTTCTTCTTCCGAGGTTTCTTTGTCCACACCAGTGGCTTCTTCAGTTTCCTCAAGCCAGACTATTTCTTCCAGTGAACCCTCCTCTGACTCTACACCAGTTTCTTCTAATACCCCAACTCCTGTTCCAAACACTTTGTCAACTGTATTCACAGTTGTAGCTACCAGTTACTTCATGTCTACCGTAAGTGGTCACCCATAAGCAAATCATCAAAATTATGATTGATTTTCTTCGAATACCTGTGATGAAATTTTATTTGAAATGAAATAAATATGAAATGAATGTGTTTTTAATGAACTAATTTATTGTAAAAACAAAGTTCTATTTGCATGGACTATCAGTAAGGAATCTTTTGTGCCTATAATTTACAAGACATGGTGCTCATATGATTGCGATTATTCATGTAAAGATAATTTTTTGCAACAATTTAAAATTATTTGAAAATATTATTTGAGAAGTCGAAACTGAGTTTCTAAGTTTAAACCATCCAACAAGCGTCGAGCAACTGGTCCGAGGTAAACATTTTCAACGATCCCCCCATTCCAACTATTTATATCGTAGAGATCACCGTCATGATTGGCATATTTAAGAGATGATAGGACAATGTGCAAAGCCGGAAATTTTAATGAATTAAAATGCGTCATTGCCTGAGGAGTCAAGGGCGTGGGGCTAATGAGAAACAAGAATGTCGTCGATTGAGAATCTTTTCCCATTACATGGTAGTCATATATCCCTGATAATTCTCGTATAGTCTGAGCCCCAATGCGTTTGCTGAAGTTCTTGCATTGAGCAAGAATCCTAATATCATTTTCTAGTGAGATTAACTTTCCCGAGCCTCTATTGAACTCAATCGATCGATTTACAAGCGACGATGATAAAGGAACAATGTTAGGAAACAACTCTTTAGCATTATTAAAAAAATTGTGTAGTTGCCATTTGCCCATTATATCTATTCCATTGTCGTAGGATCCTCCTATGATAGCCAAATTTGCTCCATGGAAGTGTGATTCCAAAACCTGCTTGGCGATCAATTCGTATAGTGTGCCCCGAAACACTGCAGTGTTAATTTTGGCATTGTTTGATCTGCAATACGAAAGGTATTCCTGTGGCCCACCGTTTCGGAAGAATCGCACAAGCGAAGGACGGAATTGGCGAAATCCATGTATTCGTATCATCTATGTTTTGAAGAATCAAACTAAAACATTTCTTGATCACCTGTGTATAATCCAAAAACAATTTTTAATATATATCTTTAGGACAGAAAACTGTTCGATATGTTGTGGAACTACTATATTGTTGCTGCTGCTATCAGTTTAGTGTCTGCTGAGAAATTCACCATATTCTATAATGATTTGGAAAGTAAAATCATAAATGATCTAGCTATCTTGAACTACAATCCAGCCACCAAACTGGCCACGGTTGATATAGTAGCCGGAGAGCTTCCTAGTGGAGACTACTGTATTGGTACAAATCAGCTTGAAAACCAGCAATGTTTCACGTTCATGAGCAGCAACATCGGTCATGATATCAACAAGAAAGCATTCCACATATATTTAAACCAAGATGTGGTGGAACGGATAGCTGTCGTTCGTGGATCAGGCGAAGTTGAAGTACACCAGCACGAACAAGCATCAGTTCCAATTTTGAACCCAGAGTCTTTGAAATCTGTCAAAAAGGCGGCAAATGAACCAAAGACAGAGAAGGTAAAGCAAAAGAAAATTATCAAGGAGATCGATTCCGAAGGTTTTGAAGTAGAGAGAGAAATAGAAGAGGAAGTTGAAGTTGAAGTTGATGAAAGATCATGGATACAGAAGAATTGGATGTATATAACACTCCCATTGTTGGTATTTATGTTGGTATCCGACAAGCAAGAGTAGGTATTAGAGCTTAAGTACAGGAATTCAAGATTGATTTTTTAGATTTGCGACTGTGATTTTGTCTGACTGAATCGGTAGACTTTTTTCCACTTTCGTGACAGAGTTACCCGCCTGAAAAACTCAACGAATCAGAATGCAATAAAAAGCATTACCAAACAATCCTGCACACTGTTACAAGCATTCCGAAAATTGTTTACTACGACAATCTAAGTAGACAGAGCAAGAAACAGCAAATAGCAGGTACTATTTGTAAAAGTAGAATCCGAGTAGATCTGGCAACATTAAAACTAGTACATATCTCAACTGTATTTTCATATATTTGAATTTTTTTTACCAGGAAACACCATATTAACCACTACCTAATGTGTACCACAAATCGGTTTGGAGGTTTTTGATTTTTTTTTTCAACCATCCAATTGCAATTCCCAAAAATAATATACATTTATACAACCTCTACAAACTTAGAAGAAGTTTTTATTTATTGCCAGAGACGTTTATCTTCGAGTTACAAATAAGATGTTGAGATCACAGGTGTCTAGACGTTTTATAGCCGCTTCTTCTAAGCGTTACATATCTGCTTCCTTCAAGAGATTGGCTGAAGTGGATGTCACTATCGATGGCAGAAAGGTGTCCATTGAAGCAGGTTCTTCTATTATCCAAGCCGCCGACAAGGCTGGTGTCACCATTCCTCGTTACTGTTACCACGACAAGTTGGCTATTGCTGGTAACTGTCGTATGTGCTTGGTTGATGTTGAAAGAATGCCCAAGTTGATTGCCTCTTGTGCTATGCCAGTTCAGAATGGTATGGTTGTTCATACTACTTCCGAAAGAATCACCAAGGCCAGAGAAGGTGTAACAGAAATGTTGTTAGAAAACCATCCTTTGGACTGTCCTGTCTGTGACCAAGGTGGTGAATGTGACTTGCAAGAACAATCCCAAAGATACGGTTCTGACCGTGGCAGATTCAAGGAATTGGTTGGTAAGAGAGCCGTTGAAAACAAAGCCATTGGTCCCTTGGTTAAAACCTCCATGAACAGATGTATCCACTGTACCAGATGTGTCAGATTCATGAACGATGTTGCCGGTGCCCCAGAATTGGGTACCGCAGGCCGTGGTAACGACATGCAGATCGGCACCTACATAGAAAGAAATATCAACTCGGAAATGTCTGGTAACATCATTGACTTGTGCCCAGTTGGTGCTTTGACTTCCAAACCATACGCTTTCAGAGCCAGACCATGGGAATTAAAGAGAACTGAAACTATCGATGTTATGGATGCAGTCGGTTCCAACGTCAGAGTTGATGCCAGAGGTATTGAAGTCATGAGAGTCTTGCCAAGATTAAACGATGAAGTTAACGAAGAATGGATCTCCGATAAATCCAGATTTGCCTGTGATGGATTGAAGACTCAACGTTTAACTACTCCATTGATCAGAAATGGGGACAAGTTTGAAACTTCTACTTGGGATGAAGCTTTGTCTACCATTGCTGCTGCTTACGCCAAGTTAAGTCCAAAGGACAACGAAATCAAGGCTATTGCTGGTGCCTTGGTCGACGCCGAATCCTTGGTAGCATTGAAGGACTTGGTTAATAAGATGGGTTCCGAAAACTTGACTACAGATGTCAAGCAAGCCGTCGATGCTCATGGTGTTGATTTCAGATCGAACTACATTTTCAACTCTACTATTGATGGTATTGAAGATGCTGACCAAATCTTGTTGGTGGGTACCAATCCAAGACATGAAGCCGCTGTTTTGAACACCAGAATCAGAAAGGTTTACTTAAGACAAAACTTGGATATCTACTCTGTTGGTCAAGAATTTGAATCTACCTTCAAGGTTAAGCAGCTCGGTAACGACGCTAACGCATTGAAGGCTGCTCTTAACGGAGAGGTTGGTAAGAAGTTGGCTGCTGCTAAGAATCCCTTGGTTATTGTTGGTTCTGGTGTTGCTGACTCCAAGGATGCCCAATCCATTTATAACTTGGTTGGTGAGTTTGCTAGCAAGAACACGAACTTCAACACTGCAGAATGGAATGGTGTCAACTTGTTGCACCGTGAAGCTTCCCGTGTTGCAGCATTGGATATTGGCTTCCAAACCCTTTCGCCAGAAGTTGCTGCCACCAAGCCTAAGTTCATTTACTTGTTGGGTGCTGATGAAATTCACAACAAGGACATTCCAAAGGACGCCTTTGTGGTTTACCAGGGTCATCATGGTGACTTAGGTGCTTCATTCGCTGATGTCATCTTACCTGGTTCCGCTTACACCGAAAAGTCTGCAACATACGTCAACACCGAAGGTAGAACTCAAGTGACTCGTGCTGCCACCAACGCTCCAGGTGCTGCACGTGAAGATTGGACTATTATTAGAGCTTTATCTGAATACTTAGGCGCCCCCTTGCCATATGATGACATCATTGCTGTCAGAACGAGATTGGGTGAAATTGCTCCACACTTTGTCAGACATGATGTTATTGAACCTGCTTCGACTGAAATTGCCAAGATTGGATTTGCCAACTTGGTTTCCAAGAATAAGGGTGCAAAGATCTTTGGCGAAGCATTGAAGAACCCAATTGACAACTTCTACTTCACTGATGTCATCTCAAGATCTTCTCCAACAATGGCTAAGTGTATTTCTGCATTTGGTGCCAAGATCGATAAAACCAAAGATGAAAAGCCAGATATTAACTTTTAAGAAGTGAATATCTCCTTCCAACTTGCATAAAACATTGTCATTATTTAATGTACCTCATTGAATGTAACACAACTTTCAAAATATATACCTTGCGTTGCTAGGTAGTTTCATCCTGATTAACATACATTATCTCGTTAGATGAGCGTTAATTAATCTTTTGTCTTGACTTGATATCTAGAGAACGTGTCGTATTTATATTTTTGTTCTACAAGCAATCTAACTAATATATAGTTGAATAGCACGAATCTTACTTGTAACCCTTATATATATACACTAAAACTTGAAGTTAGTGGACTCTTGCTGGTTATTTACATCAAGTTCGTAACCTTTATCCGTCGTGAGTAGTCCATTTCCTTCTGATTTAACGTCCTTTGATTCCTTGATGACAGTGTAGAGGGTTTTGGGTTCATCAGAAGAAGAGGTGAAAGAAGGTTTGCTAAGAGTAGAAGGTGGTGCTGCATGACCAACTTCGTGAATGGGTACTCTAACTGGTTGATTGTCTTCTTCGTCTGCCTGATTCTCCACGTTTTCCAGAGAACTATTATTTTCAACGTCACTCTCTTCTTCAGTGCCATCTTCTTCCTCCGACTCTTCATAGTTTTGTAGTTTCCCCCAATGCTCTTGGATTCGAATATATTGATGGTTTTTATCCTTATATCCCAAATTATTGTAGGAAGAGTCCAACCCAGGAATTAATAATGCCTTATACGAGGCAGACTTGCCCGTTTTCTGCATCACAGCTATCCACGGTGGAGCAATTTTAAAATCATTCGGTGGCATGTCTAGAGCCTTTCTTAATTCCGATGATACAACACCAGGCTTTATGGTTGTAATATATTCTGCATAGTCGTCTGATGCTTCTCTACCTTCAAAGTGCATCTCACCAAATCCAAAAAGACGGGGCGGTGTTTGGTGTTTGAAAAATGCATCGTGTAGGCGTTGATAGTCAATATCAAGGCGTCCCATTTTTGGCTGAACTCGGTCTCTTTGCTGCTGTCGTAAATTTTGGTCATCGGTTTGTCTCATCTCTTGGATTCCAGTATCACGAATATACTTGGGAAGTTCATAAAATGCTCTGTCCAGACTCTTACGTGCTGATAAATATTCGCGTTTGGCCAACCAATGCGTCGGTACTGGAATGACGTTAAATTGGGACTTCATCTTCACCAAAAGGAACGGATCCTGAGCATCAGCATCGTACCATTCCACCAACTCTGGTCTTTCTGCTGACGCTTTTAAGGTAGAAAGAGGTACTTTGCTGCGGAGACGTTGCTGTCGCTTGGAAAGTGGCTGGTCTTCAGATTCAGATTCTTCACTGGAAGATTCATTATCGTCACTATAGAACAATTCATTAGACACTTGTTTTTCGTCAACATCTTTTTCAGGAGACGCTTGAAATTTGTCGAATATACTTTGGTATTGCTTTAGAAGAGTATTATCTTCGGCATCGTTAGTTATCACGCTACTGGTTAAGCTATCTGACGATGTCTTTGGCTCCTGTTGCTCCTCAGCCTTCGTTTGTTCTAAACCTTCAGAAAGCTTAGATGTTTCATGCTTTTGTTTCTTAAGTCTCTCTCGCCGTATTTGATTCTTTGATCGCTTGACCATGTTGCTAGTGGTCAGACTTGGTGATGAGGTGCGTTTGAAAATGTACAGGAAAGTTTGGCAAAGCTTGCCCAAATTTCAATAGATCCAGTAATTGTCCGGAAATTAGATGGAATACCAACTAGAATTGTTCCTTTATACTGGCTAACATGTTGGATTTATTGGTACTAATAATATGCTAAGTATGATGGTTTTCACAATTTAGTTCTTCAAACTATACATTAACTAGGATGACTGTGACGATCCCGATTCTAGTATTTGAACCTGTTTAATTACCTTATCAATTCTTTCATTCACTTCTTTCTCGCCCTTATTTACCAGCTCTATTAATTCTTGCAACTGATCTACTATTGACAGCACCACTTCATGTACCGATTTTTCTTTCGGTTTAGAATCTTCAGGAAAAACTTGTGTAGAGTTGGCTGTATGTTCTCCACCTTCTAACTGCAGTGTGGTAAGACCAGGAACGGCATTTTCAATTGGTGTCGATGTCATTTTTGATTTATGTAAGGTTGATTTAATCCTTATAAGGTTCTTTGAAAAGCGTGAGGTAAAGATGTAATATGAGTGCGGTAAGGCACGGTCAAGGTTGAGATATCTATCAAAACGCTATGTGTCTCAATATTAATTATCCAAGAAGTGAGTCGTCTTGTTCAAATGTTTGACAGGGTGGTCGAGATTAAATTGGTTGCGCGTTTTTGAATACAATTTGATCCAAACCTACAGACCATGCGATACATACTGCTCTTGCTCTATGCTTTGATAGCTTCAGCAAATTCCATCAAGTACCAACAACACATACAGGACACTCGATTGTCTCAGGATGCTGTGCAGCAGTATCTCGAGATGAACGGTAGACTCGATATTCCAGGAGAATTTGAAACTGTTAAGCTGGCACACCAAGACTACTTGTGCTTTGTGCCACACGTTAACCTGCCGAGTCAACCAGAATCTACGAAGGTTAATGTCATAGATGAACACAAATTGGCTGAAATCGGAGTTGAAATTCTTGAGAACCTCTTCTCACGAGAACTATGTGTGTTTTCCTATTTGTTGAATGGAGGTTATTGGACCTACGCTTACTGTTTCGGTGACAAGATCATACAATTCCATCTCGATATCGAGCACTTTGCACTTACCAAGGAGCATGTGACCAATTTTCCTAATGTAGTTTACACTCTTGGCCGGTTCCCTGGAGCCCCGTTGCAAAAGCCTGAGATCGAAAACCAAGCAAAAGGAATGAATAATACACTCAAACCGCGAGACTTTGTGATTGGTGAAGCCAAAATCCAGGTGACCCAGTCGAATTCGCCATCGAGCTCACAAAAGGTCTTACAGCATCGGTTAACGATGGGTGATACCTGCGATTTGACTGGTCAACCTCGCTCAGTGGATGTAATTTATAAGTGCGATCCTAGAAGCAGGGCTGCTCAATTTTTGGAGGCACATGAGTTGGAAACTTGTCGATACGCCGTCATGATTAGTGTGCCGCAATTATGTGAGATAGAAGAATTCCGTCCTAACGATGTTACCGGAGAAGTGGTAGATATTGAGTGCAAAATAATCGATGAATCAAGACTTCAAAAGTCTCAACACCTTGTTACTTTTGAAGACTTCTTCGGTGTGGATGAAATTGACCTTCCAGATAATTTCTTTGGTGTAAGGCCAGGAAGTAAGATCAACTTTCAGGACTTCAATTTCGTACCATTTGGCTTCCACTTCTTTTCAGCCCAATGGAAACAAGAAATGAATTCTACAAATGAATACTGGAACAATAGACATATTTTTGCTTATTCTGGAGAAAGCAATGCTTCACAAATAACGCACGAGTTTTCGCGGATGCTCCACTCCCAACTTGATCGGCGTATGGTATCTCCAGTCAAACTCTCGGAGAATATAGCTACATCATTAGCTTGGAATGATACTTTTGTTGCATGGTTTGAATTGTATGATTTTAATGGCAACTTTCAACACTTAGTGCGGATTGAGCATGATGCCTCCCTTGGCGACCACCAGTTTGATATAAGAACCGTTGATCCAATGACGGGCAGTGATGCTGATGGTACGCTTGCCCCAGGTTTGCCATATGAAGCCGTAAAGGGGAATTGGAATTTTCAATACTTTTCTAGAGAAGGTGAAGGAAATGAGCAAGTTAATTCAGAAACTGCGGTGTCTACTGTTGTGGTCACTATTACTAAGGACGCAGACGAAACGGCTGCAAAACCTACAGATGTTGGTGACCTTGAAACGAAACTAGCGAAACTTGTGGCCAAGCTTGGTATCGAACAGAACGATATGCTAAAATTATTGGATATGATTGATTTGGAAGAAGAAGAAGAAGATAATAATAATAACATTGATCTTAACGACGCCGCTTTCTTTCTCCAAGGTCTAATACATTAGCATTTGATATATCATAGTACTGTAAATTACACGTAGCATATACAACTTAATGCGAAATTCTGAGTACGCAAGAAAAACTAAAATTTCAATTTTAGGTATCACCAGGTTTGCAGAGGGTTATCAACAGGTATAGCATTACAGCTGGTAGCGTCGCGCCACTCTCATTTAGAACCAAATCTACACAGACAAATAGCGGAGTAACAAACGCGATCATTTCTAGAAAATAAATGGCGATGCTCAATATCTTAACTCAGCGGGCTTTGCAAGTACCTGCCTGGTCACCGGGCAGAAGAAACTTGTCCTTTTTTTGGAAGTTATTGTCGTTAGATAACCCAAAGGATATGGAAGCTGAACTCCCGCTATACAAATGGGATGAGTCTCCATATGAAGATATTCGTACCCGTGCGGCGTACATTAGAACGAAAGCTCTCTGTCCCGTCACAAAGAAATCTGTTAACTTTGTGTGTCCATACTCTGGAATACCTACCCATCATTCCGAAGAAGCATGGGCACAGGATGAAGAATATCATGCCAAGAAGAAGTATGAATTATTGAAAAAAGTCAACCTTTATGAACACGATATTAGATCTGGCCGGAAATTTGACGAGTTTGTATTTCCAGGGGAACAACCACATGAGTTTGCTACTAACTTGTCTAACTGGGACACTTACTTCTACACAAGAGATTTTGCTCCGATGAATACCGAGTTCAACTTGGCTGCTGCTACCAAGGTTTTGACATATCCCATCACGATTGCTGCAATCTTGCACAAATTGTCACCATACGGCGTTGCCCCAAAGGGTCCGGTAACTATTGAAGGGTTGAGATCCTTGGCTGCTTTGAGATATTCATTGTATCCACCCTATACCAAGGCCACTGAAGCCGTTACTTTCAAGGAAAGACCCCTTAGAATATTTATCATTGGGGCCAAGATGGAATCTATGCTTCCTGGATACGTGTGGAAGCAATTTGGTTACTTGTTTCCTGAATCTCAATTTGAGGTTCATTTGATTGGCCCTGAAGCATTCTTTGATAAAGAAAATAGATCGTTTGGTCCTACTAACGAACCATACGGTAGACCCTTGGTGACTAGATTCGATGATCAAATCACAGTGCACTACCATACAAAATATTTCCACGAGCTTTACAACCAGGGTGACTTGTTTCCGTTTGACCCTTATTTGGACATGTTTTTCTTGTTCCATCCTGGTTTCCAGACCGCAGACTCTATTTACTGGGACAAGGCCTTGCCAGGATTGTTGGAATCTAAATGTCCAATCTATGTGACAGGTTACCACGACACTGACATCTCCAGAGAAATGGCTTGGTTGCAAAACCATGAATTATACGAAGAGTTGGACATTTTAATGAAACCAACTGAGAACTTGTTTGCATGTACCAAGCTTGACTTGGTCGACATCAACCCTACTGAAACTTTCAACAGTAACAGTAAAATATTTGCCTTCAGAGGCAAGAGATACCATGCTATTAAGAAGTAGATATCGAATGCCCGTTGACTTTGGTTCTGTTGGACAGGTACCATTTATTTCTCGTATATAGTCTGTTCTTCTTGTACATACACGATATTACGCACCAAAAAATTAAAAAATACGATTACCGAAACGACCAACAAGTACTAAAGACGATACTGGGTCTGCATCAAAATGGACAATCCAATCACGATTCGGCTCAAGGTGGAGGAGATCAATTATTCAGATCCTTCTATATGTTTGAATTGCGATGAATACAGCATTAATACAACCTTAAATCACAAAGTATACGATATTAAGCACCTGATATGGATCAATTCTGAGGATCACAAATTGAAACCACCCCTTTTTAGTCTCTGGTATGATGGCAATAAACTCCGGGAAGAAAGCCGTCTCTGTGAAATATTTACCGAAGTACCCTGGATTGGTGATATTACCTTGAAAATTGATTATACATTGTTCAACAACCGTGCTCTTGGAAACAGGCCTCCTGAAATTCACTCTTTCCCTATAATTGTTGACTGGGACGGTGTTAAAATACGTTTGAATTTGTACCTTTCGTCCAAAGTTTCTGATATAAACAACGCATTAGCCAGAGATATTTCCAGGACGGAGAAGGTTGATGCATCGTCACTACGTTTGATGAAAAATGATGATGACAGCATGTTGAAAGCTGATACACCACTTTCTGAAATTTTAAACTTGGATGTCAACCCGTTGACACCTGTGGAGTTTAGGGTTACTTTTGTATGGGTCTGGGCAAAGACACGGTTTCATATTAACGTTGTATCTGATCACTTTGAACTGCTTGGTGAGGGCCCTGCTGACGGTAAATGGCTATTTGAACTCAGAACTAAAATGTCTGTGGCAGAGGTGAAACAAATTATCATAGAAAGTATGGACCGTAACTCAGTTACTCGAACATATCCTGAACAATTAACACTATATTACAAGGATCATGAGATCCGAGATGTCCAAGATGGTTACTCGTTTTACGATATGCTTAAGCTGTATAAGGCTGTATGGGGGAACCCGGTAAGAGTGATACAGATTACGATGAAAGTATCCAAAGAATTTGGTGGTATCTTTAACCGTGAATTTGCCAACGATCTACTCGGCAATGCCAACCCTAGCTCTCAATCCAATCATGAGAGAGAGAGAGAATCTCATCAAGATAATAGCAAGAGAGAGCCAGACCTGACTACACAGGGGAGTTCACAAGACCACGAGACGAGTCTGATTGATTTAGAAGATGCAATTCAGCCCTCTGAGACCAAGACCAATTCTTTTAAACATAACGACGTGAAATGGTTTTTAAGCGGGATTTCGTATTCCCAAGTGGTATCTGGATCCGATACTGCTTTTGTGAATTTGTCTGACCTTTCAAGTTATCAGTATGATATGAGTATAGATGTTGACGGTCAGGCTAAATCAGTCAGTCTAAACAGCTCAGAATGTATTATTGTTGAACATGGAACAAACGAACCCTATTTGTTATTGAATTTGACGGGCATGGCAAAACTCAATGGTGAATTTCGACTGAAAGATGGAAACAGTTTAATTAAAAGTACAAAGGTCATTCATCCTACCAGAACTGTTCCGATTCCACACACCATCAATCAGACACAAGGTCACCAACCAGAAAACAATGCAACAGAAGCAAATGGTCAAAGAGAAGCTGATGCTCCACCAGTGAATAACCAGCCTGATAACAGAATTCAAGGTGGAGCAGGACAGATTCTTTGGGACATGGTAGGAAGGGCAGCTACAGCCCCGGTTTTTCTTAATGCTATCAAGTTTCTATTGATAACAATATTTGCAAGTGGTGATATGTTACAGTATTGGAAATATTTTCTTATCCTAACAATTACCATATTGCCAATATATTTGGTCTTGTTCACTGGTGAGCATATTGCTAACGAAGTCCAAGCCAATTTTGGGGGCGAAAGACAATTGGCACAAACTCCATGGTTACATAACATGGTTAACCTCATACGGACCGTCAGCATGACCCGTCGTCAATTATTCTTGTCTGTTGTAATGGAGTTGATCGGAATAGCTATTACCAGAACATATGACTTCGAGTATATTTTGAACTCACAAGGTAACTGGTGGTTTAAGATTACTGATACGTTGACCAATTTTTGGAAAGATATCTTGCTTGCATTGTTGTGCATGTTCCCTTCTTTGCAACCTATTGTGGTTGTTGAAGTGGAAAAGTGGAGAGCTAGCGAACTTGATGCCTTGAAGGTGAAGGTTGTCTTATACGATGAATTAATCGATACTTTGAGAGAGACATACAGTGCAAAATTCACATCTCAGTTTGTGCCTCCAACAGAGTATGCTTCTGAGTTAAATGCCATGGCCCCATTAATGGAACAAGCTAAGGCCCTTAAAAATATGACTAGACAAACTGAGGATGAAAATCAAAATCGGCAGATTGAGAATCAACCTTTGGAAGGTGACTCAGGGTTATCTGCGATTGAACAACAAGAGAATCAATATAGACAATTCATTATGCATCACAACCTACTCGAAAAGGTATACAAAATTCTAAACAGGGCAATTATCAACGATGTCCCACACCAGAGTGATCAGACGATTCCCGAGTAAATAATAACAATATACGCGCTCTTATCGTTTCAGCATTGTGGCTAAATGTGAAATCATTGTACTCGAGTCTGCCAGATCCAAGGGTCTGGAACCTTTGAACTGGTGCTATTTTACACGCGGATGCTTAAATAGGGGACTAGACAAAAATGATAATAAATTGTAACTAAGGCGGATTTTTTCCTTGTTGTTTGTTATTGTTTTGTGGTTCTACAGCAGACCGCGTTCTGGAAGATTAGGCGCAGTGTATATTACCCAATCAAAAGAGGGACTTCCACTACGAGAACGTTGTTGTATTTTCATTTATTCCCCATGCGACGGCAGGAGCCAAAACTGTTGCGGTCTATGGACAGCTACAGCATACATGCCAGAAGGTGGGCATATCAGTGTCTAACTTTGATTTTTGTCTTGGTTTCATTTTGATTTTTAAGTTGACGAAAAAATCTTTTTGGAAATTTACTTACCGAATGTGGTACTGAATTTCCCAAAATGGAATCAGAATGCATGAAAATGTGCTATCTGAAAACTTTTAAACTCGTCTAATGCAACTCGTGAACTCGCCCTGATTGGTTCCAGGTTATCACACATAGAAAATTTTTCCTTTTGGCAGCCACTGGAAATGATATAAAAAGGGTAGAAGAGGATCACCCAGTAAATTCTTCTTTTTCTTCTCTATCATACCAGATCTCCAACTACTAGTCTTTCGCTTATATCTTAACAATGCAATTCTCCACTGTCGCCATCTTCGCTGCCGCTGCTGCTGCCGTTTCTGCTGAAACCTTGACCAAGACTCAACACTCTTCTGTCGAAGTCACTATCACTTCTTGTGGTCCAGAAGTCACCAACTGCCCAGCTCGCGCTTCCGTCTCCGTTCAATCCAACTACACCGTCCCAGCTAACGTTACCTCTTACTCTGAAGGTTCCGCTAACAAGTTGGCTGTCGGTGCTGCTGCTTTGGCTGCCGGTGCTTTGTTGGCTTTGTAAATCTGATTTTTATCTAATTAATTATTGGAGTCTTTTGACTCTTGTGTATATTAGTATGAATACAACATCATGAATTACATTTTTTTGTATGCTTTTATAGGTTTTAAAATGATCTTTTTGTTTCAGCGAGAAAGATTCATCGAAAAAACAAATCGCGCTTACCAATGAATCTTTCTGATGAGAGTAAGGCATTCCACTACAGCGTGTACACGACAGTGATACAGATCCCTTACGGTAAGGTCACAAGCTACGGCCATATTGCTTATCTCATTGGCAGACCACAAAATGCACGTATGGTTGGATCCTCTCTTAAACATTGTGATCTGATCATCGAAGCCTTAGCTCAAGAGAATGAATTACCGTTTAACAAGGAATCGTTGCCGTGGTGGAGAGTCATTTCCAGTGCTGGGAAAATCTCACCTCGTGAAAATTCATCAGGTGAATACTTGCAAGCAGTCAAGCTACGTGAAGAGGATATCGAGGTCCTGCAAGCATTGCTGGTAGATATTGATATGTATGGTTGGTTTCCCGATGATATTTAATTAATTTCTATTTAGCGAGCAGCTTTGCACTAGGTTTACTGGACCTCCTTTGAGTGTTTGACTTCCTCTTCTGTTTATTATTCCGTTGGGCGTTCCGATCATCGTCTACTTTTAATAAACCCATTTGTTTCTGAACCCGTTTCGTTTCCTCATCCCACCATTTGGCAAATTCTTGCTCCTGCTGAATTTCAGCCAATGACTTTCTCCCATTCTCTTCATACCTAGATCTCTCTATTCTCAAGGACTCTTCTATCATGATCTCAGCCAACGTAGATGCAAAGCTTTCACCTGAAGAATTTAATGAATTAGTTGGTCTAGAGACAGGGGATTCCGTAACCGGTGACTTTGAATTGCTGGGCTTGCGTCTCTTCTCCAACTTCGAAGAGCTTCCCAATTGGGGAAGTTCAGAAGCTATATTGTTAAGTGAAGTATTGGACGTAGAGGGCAAAGTTCCCCAAGGATTAACAGATTTTCGAATTAATTCTTCGTTTGACTTTTCCGATTTGACATCTGTAGTTGCTAGCCGTTTCCGTTCCTTTTGAGAGAGCTTGACCATAGGACCCATTTTAATTTTGGTGCTAGGTTTTCTTCCCCAATCAGTAACATTTAAATCAATGATGCCATTCACTCTGGGTAGTGTAGTTGATGGCTTTTCAAAGATCAAAGGAGTGGCTTTCAGTTTTGAAGCCCAGTTAGAAAATGGACTTAAACCATTAGTTGAACTGGATCTCTCAACTTTGGTTCCTAAAGCAGGAAATGAGTCCCCGTTAAAAGAAGTCACTGAAGAACTTCTAGAAGAAACTGTTGAACTTGGTGCTGCTACTGGTGGGGGCGAGAAATTAGGCTTTTCAACTTTAGATTTCTGCCGACCATTGCTTGAAACCGTTTCAAATTCATTATTGTCTTCCACAGCATTTTCGACTAAATCAGGGATTTTACCGCTAATACTATTTCTGAAATCAATCACGTCAGTGTTTAGTGTGGAACTTTTCCTTGACTTTTTACCTTTCCTCTTTGGCTCCTTTGCTGCAGTTGAAATATCCTTCTTCATTGATTGAAATTTGAGATCAATCAAAGGTTTGAAACCTACGGACCCCTTTTTGTCACTAATAAATAATTCATTAAATCCATCGAGGTCATTCATAAAATTGCTAATAAGTAAGTTCGATTTATTTTCAAACCAATTGGACAACATTTCCTCATTCAATAAACCCTGATCATCAGAAAACTTTATGTGCTTGCAATTTTGAAAAAACTTGATATGCTTCTCTAATTTTTTAATAAGGTCATATGGTAGATCAATAAAGGAAGTATCAAATAATAATACTTCCAAATTATTGTATATGTACCAGCAACAATTCATGAATAGTTTATCAGCTGCTAATTGATCTGCATGCAATAATAATAGGATAACATTGTCTAGAGAAATTAAGTCAATGATTGCCAATTGACACAATGCTTTTAATTGGAATAATAATAGTTCATCTGAGATTTCAATTAATTCCAATAATTGATTAATAAACTCGTCACTCTCCTGAAAGGATAAATTGAATGCCGTAAATAATTCGTAATTGTTGCAACCGTATAGATGTGCCAATATTATTTGAAATTGATTCTTCGTCAAGCCACCAAAATCAATAACTCTAGAGTTACCGGTTTCCCACCTCGACGATAATATGGTCTCAAAAAAAGCAGATCTAGCTTTCAAGATATATGACAGGCACCTAAGTTCTCCGTCGCTTAAAGAAATTATAACATTACCTTCATGTTCATCAAATCCTTTTTGGAACTGATCAACGAACGACACAATATTGGTATCACGTAAAGTCACATTAACGTTAAAGATCTGAAGAAGTTCATCTAAATCCTCTTTAATTACTTTGTAATTATCTGAATATTCAGCTCTAGAATGGAAATGTTTCCAAATATCTAGCAACTTTCCAGTATAAATAAAATGTAATAAAATTAATACCAGGACTAGTTCGACTTTTGTGTGAAAATGAAGTCGATCGTGACTAAAACGGCACTTCATCTTATTCCAAATAAAGTATTCATCAGGACTGCTTAAGAAAACTTCCTTAAACCGTTTACTTCGACATTCCAAAATTGCCCTGTGAACTCCAATCTGAACATTCGGAATAAATTCAAAGGTGATAAAACAATCGTAATCCTTGGAGTTATCATCTTTGGATGCATTATTCAATTTGTAATAAAGATAATTTGGACTTGATTTTAAGAACTCTTCAACATCAATCAAGTCCTTTTCTGTTACCATTTCAAACGTATGCCTTACTTGAATATTTTTTGAGCCGTCAAACCGATTATTGAAATTTTTAAGAAGAATGTCCTCGTGTTCATCGCTCAACTTTTCGGGGGTATCTTCGTCTTCATCTTCCTCTTCTATAAAAACTGATGGTTGAAAGAAATTGGAAACATAAGTGTCATAGTTGTGATCCAACTTCAATAGCTGTTCTTGTTTTCTGTATAAATCGACTTCAAAAACTGGACTCAAATATTGTATATCCTTCAAAAAATTATTTTGCTGCAACTTCAAAGGTAAGGAATCTATATCATCTCTGATAAATCCAAATGAGAGAAAATTGGACTCACAAGAAACTTTCATCACCTTGTTCAAGTTATCAATTTTCCTAAACTTATTTTTCGTGGTAGGGCGTGGTAAAGTTACGTCAGACACGGAATTCTTTCTCTGAGTACCAGAACTAGATTTCACAAAGGCAGACCCATTTTTTGTACAAAGAACAATTGAACCATCACTTGACACATCAATATCTGTCACAACCATATCATGGTCATAAGCTTTCCAAATAGATGAATACTTCGTATTTTTCACTTCATCAGGGTTAAATTTGAAACTCATAACATCACCATCATCTAGTAACAACACACAGAATTCATGGCTCCTTGACACAATCTTCTTTATTGAAATAGCTTTCGAAAGTCTTGAAGGCTTAAAAATGAACGAAAGATCATTGCTTGTGGATTTTTTATCCTCTCCTTTCACTGGAATCTTGGGTAATTTGTAGTGTTGAAATTGGAAATAGATATGAATGTCGTTCTTCTCAGTAACAACATAAGTGCACAATTCACAGGTGTCAACAAATTTAATGTTATCTCGTAGGCTTATCAGTTTGGGTGACTGTTGTATAAACCCTTTCAAAAGCTTATTATTCAACTTATATTCCGTATCTTGTTTCTCAGCGGGAAATCCCATTTGGCCAAGATTGAGCCCCCAAAAATAAATTTCGTTATCAGTATAGACAGTTGAATGCACTTTAGATACAGCTAATCCTTTAATAGGTCGAGAAATTCTTCTCAATTCACCACCAACCACAGTTGGTGTTGCTTCAAATAATTCCACGAAATCTTTAGTTCTAGTTGAATTCAGTGATTGGTATCCAAGCTGACCAAAATCGTTTAAGCCCCAGGAGAATATTTCATCTTCCGCTGATAATGCAAGTGAATGGTTGTTGGAAATTACAATATCTTTGAACTGCCTTTTGGAGCCATCGTACAGAATTACGACCTCATTAAAATGAAAAGTACCATTGATATCGCTTACTCCGTATCCTAAGCGACCCCTAGATCCAACTCCACATGAATATATGTATCCAGCCTGAGATAAAACAAGAGAATGGTTTTTTGAAATTGCTATTTTCTTGTATCTGGGTTTTCTCATTGTTTCCTGAATGGAGGTATCACTAACTTCATGTTTAAAGGAGTCATGTGGAACTTTAGACGGTATCAGGATGTTCTTTGAATCGCCAAGGCCAAGCTGATGATTGGTATTGGATCCAAACATTACAATTTCAGACCCCCCACGTTTCTGGTTCCAGGGTATTTGGGGATTGCGTATTGGTGATCCCTTAAATCTGTAAGTTAAATGGTATTCATTCTTTTCGTTAATGTATTCTGGAACCCATATCAAATCTTTAAAGTCATTATCTAACAACTGAAATGCAGTCATTCCATTTCGATCCTTAGCTCGTAATAACTCTAAGAATATCGGATGCTTCAAAAGTGATATATTTTGGTTAACACTTTGAGCCTTAAAGTACTCGATAAGTATCTTAAAACAAGCCAAATTCTTATGAAAAATCGACAAATGAATGCAATTCCAATCATTCTCGTAATCCGTAAGACCTAGAACTGTCTTAACATCCGGGTTCTTCAATAAGTTCCGAAGTAAGTCGTACCGATTGGTAAGAATTACCAAATGGAGAATTGTCCTTCCAAATACATCTCGCTTAAGTAATTCATATTTGCTTAGTTTGGCAAGGTTGGTTGGTAATTGCAGCTTTGATTCATTCATAATTACCACATCAGTTGCTTTATTTCATTCGTTGATCGAACAAGGCGTGGTTTATATAATTAGCAGCTATGCTTCTCGGATTCCGCTCGTGGATCATTTCCATCTGCAGGTAAAAAAAGTGCTGTGCAATACACTGAGCGTTAATCTCCTGTAGGTCTCAGCACGTGATATTGCACAGATGGTGGGAAGGAAGATTAGTAAATGGAAAAGTATATTTTACCATACAAAAACTACAACTGGATTCCACTTTCAAACGGAAGAGTTTCACGGTTATATTTATTTTCCCGAACAACACTTTCGTAGTCATTTCTAAACAAGTCTAATCGGTTACGCTGAGGAACAGGATTGGGAAACTTCCTGGAGGAATTTTGCTCACGTGAACTCCCATGCCCATCAAAAAGTAATGTTATTACACTAAACTACTAAATCCTCAATGCTCGGACTTCATTAGTAATTGTTCTCCAGAATCTGACAAGTCTGGGATACCAATTTCGGATTTAACGTCAGTTTTTTCAGCTTCGTCTGGCAAGAAAAATCCTGATGATACAAGTTTCTTCTTTACTGACGAAATTTTACCTGTAGGTGGTAATCTTGGTCTGACATTTCTCTGTTTTAATGGTAGTTCTTCATCTTCAATCAACAACAACAGACTACTGTCAGGTAATTCAGTCGATTCGCCTTTCTTTTTCTGAATCTTAATGAAATGAGTCTTGGTTTTTTCAAGAAGCTTGGTATAAAATGGACGTAATAATCCAATTTGTTTAGAGACATCACTGGCAACCAAGTTGAGCGTTTTGTATTCCTGTAAATCCTCGTATTTGTTCCTCTTATTTTCATCTCCAGAATTGGCGTACGAGTGGTGTAGTCTCGAATGTAACAAGTAAATAGGGATCGAAGAACTAATCATTCTGAACTCTTTATCCAACCCCAATTCTTTGAATCCAAAGAAATCATCCCCCAATTCACTGGAGAAATCACCCGTCATAAATTGTTCACTATTGTCCTCAAAGCTTCTTTCGTTAAAATTTTTTAATCCCGGTCTCAACAACTCTTTCAAGAAGTTAGATAATTTATATCGTAAATCTTTCAACTTGTCTTGCTGCTTCAAAATCTTTTCCTTGACAAATGTGTACAAATCATCTGGCTTGTCAACTCCATTTTCCAAAAGTGATAACAAAAGAATCTCACGGGGTGTTAGTTTGTTTTCGGAATTGGTTTCGCTGTGTAACTTTAACGATTTGATAACATTTCCCATGTATCTTTGTGCAATATGCGTCAATGTGTTAATGGCGGTTGTTTCGGTGGTTTCGAATCCTGTTTGCATGGCAATTTTGCACATGGTTCTTCGCAACACAGCAAACTGGATGTCCTTACTATACGCGTCATGATTTGAAAGCTTTGAGGCAGCGTCCACATCGACCTCCCTTAATTTTTCTATCTCAGGTTGCTTCATTTGGGTATGATGTACAAACTGTTGAGTCTGCATTTGACGGATCAACGATATCTTGAAACAAATCTTTCTAATTTCCTGAAACTCCGAAATATTGTCATGATATATCTTATTCAAACCGGATTCTGTTGGTAACACGAAAGGGGACTTGATGTTTGACGCGTCTCCATTTGCTTGTTGCAAAAACACATCAACAAGATGATTCTCTCTTCTATCTTCCTCCTCTTTATCGATACCTTTGTATTTTAATCCTGGTAAGCCACCTGTTACGTCGTATTCCATCAAGTATAGTTCATCATTCTCTAACAAATTGTTACTTTTGGACGTCACTTCCGTATTATTCAAGAATTGCCCAAAGTTACGCATATCCTTGGGTTCTCTGATTATTGCATTTGCATCTGACCTCAAATGGAAGTTTTCATCAAATAAATCAGCGCGTTGAGAGCAGTAATTAGCTCTTGATTGGGCTGTTAGAGATCTCCATGCTTGTAATTCAGGATCAAACTCCTCTTCCTCTTCAGGTCTACCTACATTTTGGCCTTCATTATCTCCATCTTCGTCCTCGTCCTCCTCTTCCTCGTCGGCCGAAAGTTGTTGCGTTTCTTGTGTAGTAGAAGTATCGGTTTCCTCAACCAGTGGAGCAGTTGCAAGTGTTTCCTCTGCTGTAGGAGTCCCAGGGGTTTCCAGGTATGTACTAGAATCTGCCTCTTCTGTGACAATTTGATCCTGTCTAGTTCTCTTACGTCCTTTCTTCACGGATTTTCCACCTCCACCACCAACATCCAGGGGTGTGCCAACCTTTGTTTCAGTATCGAGCTCCTCTTCCTTTTCAATATCAGCTCTATTTCTAATTGTAATATTAGGAATTGTTGGTGCAAGCTTCAAAGTTTTCTTCTGCATAGCTATTGCATGAACTCGTAAAAAGTGCTTTGGGTCCGCATTATACGTAAGGCAGTTTGACCAAATTAACATTAAATCGTCAACAAACCCTTGCTTGGAATTATACGACAATGACTTCAATTTCTTCATCACTGTATTTAGGTCCATGGGCTTTTTGATAATTAAACCGTAATTAGGAGCCTCCCTTTTGGAAACCTTATTGAGAAATGGTGTGGAGTGTTCAGTATAACTTCTCAACTCCAAAACTACCTTTTCGCAAGCTTCGTATAACTCTTCTTGGCCAACGCGTTCATCATTGGCCCACTTTCCTCTATTTTTCCTAACATCCATGAAAAGTGTCCGAAGTTCAAAATCATTTAATTGAATTGTATCTCTTTTCTGCTGAATTGCTCTTAATAAGTGCTTTAAAGAATTGCTTTCAGTACCGAGATTTATGGGGACATTGGAAGAGTCAGAATCACCTTCTTTATTTTCTTTTTGTTCCTGCTCTTCGTTGACTGTTGGTTTCTTTTTATTTTCCAATTTCAAATCAGACTTCTCTAGTTTTCTTCTTTTCAGTAATGTCTCACGGTCATATTCAAAATTATGGTACACTTTGTTGAATTCTTTTATAAGCTTTTCTTGATCTTCGATTGCTAATCTGTCAGTAGATACATCCTTGTTAGGGTCCAAGGACGTATTCCGTTCTTGATCTGTATCGGCCGATGTTGCTCGTACTGTTTCCGTTAATGACACGACTAGTTCTGGCTGAGATTTCAATATGCTGATTGGGATTTCCAAGACTGCTTGGTTATTTTTGTTAAATGAAATTGTGGTTTTGTGTGAAGAGGCTACTCCCTCTGTTTGTGTAATTTGGTTGGTTTTCTGATCGTCATCGTCACCTTCATCATCATCATCATCATAGTCATCTTCCTCCTCTCTTATTACCGGTTCCACTAATTGGGCATTTGTTTCCGTGGTCGCAATATTTTTCTCTTCGGTTGCAAGTTCATCCAAGGAATCGATTAATTTATAATCATTTGAAGCCTCCTCTATAGTATTAAGTGACTTGTTTATACTTTCGGAATCATAATAAAAGTCAATTGCCTTTTCCCATAGCAAATACCGTATGTGCAAGGCCAACAACTTGATCATACCGTTACCTTCATCAAATAGAACTTCGTTACTTTCAGGAACACCAACTTCACTTTTCTCGTTAGACTCCTGTTCTTGTTTTTCAATGGTACTATCTTTCATTTTTGCTTCATCTGTATTGTTATCATTCTCATCACTTGTGTTATTGTTTTCTTCTTCTTGAATTATTTTTTGATCTTCTTCAAGATTATCAATATCCATACCTTCGTGGCTAGATATTTCAGTACTATCTTGAGAATTTTTATCGATATTGACTGCTTCTATATCATCTTTCAAGAAAGTCACATAACAATTACCTTCAAGAAAATTGAACCATATATCAAACTCATTCTTCGAAATGATAAAGTCAAGTATTTTGTACTGGGACTCGCTGAGAAACACTTCAAAGAACTTGTTAGCATTTAAAAGTTTTGCCAATTCAAACAACTTTCGTGTGTTGTTGAATTGAAACGTAGATAGTTTCTCCATAGTGACTGGTTGTCTCAACAGAGATCCACGAGCAAGCGGTCAATTTGTGTTTCCAAAAAAACAAGCTTCCAGTTAGACAGCTTGATAATATATATGGTACTCTCTTGAAAAGTGCAAAGATTCAGCGTAACTGACTGATTAGTAGACTCGTTGTTTGCAAACTTCCTGGGTCTCTAAGTAGGTACGTTTTTTCAGATCTTTTTTTTTTTGGTCAGACACGTCCAAGCCTTTTTGTTGTGGTATTTACGTTTGTTTTGGCCATTAAAAATGAGAAATCTTAACTAAATCTACGCTAAGAAGATAAAAATAACAAAACGGACTACTCAAAATGGCATAGCAGAAACTGGAAATGACCGCTAAACCACCAAATAGTGGAATCCTATTTGTCAATTACTTTTCGTAAATAAAACCAACATGATCTCAATTCTAAACTGACATACCCAGTACCGATAAGTAGGAATAGTATTAACATAAATTCATAAGATACAGTTTGACAAAAGGTTAGACTGCGTATTTCTTAGTCCATTCCTTGGCAGTGGCCTCATATTTTGCTCTATCATGTTTGTAAATATGAGCGATTTCTGGCACCAAAGGATCGTCAGGGTTGGCATCGGTTAAAAGGGAACAGATAGATAACAACACTTTGGATATAGTAAGAGCTGGAGACCATTGGTCCTTCAAGATATCCAAACAGATGTTACCGTTACCATTAATATTCGGATGGTAGATCTTCGTCGTGAATTGAATCTTTGGTGGTTTGAATGGGTAATCAGTTGGGAAGTGGATAGCAAGGAAGAAAACACCACCAGCATATGGAGAGTCTGGAGGACCCATAATGGATGCCTGCCAATGATATAAGTCATCGCCAACTGGACCAGCTGAACACGAAGATGGTGGATCTCTAAAATCTGTTAGTATTACGAAACAGTCGGGATTGAAATACCGAGGCCCCATGCCCATGATCTGATCTAGCATTTTTATGACCATTTACAGATCGACAATATAACTCATCATAGCAAATTCTCTGAGAAGATACTGTGGACCACATTGTTTTGATGTATTGGGATCTGTAAACTTGGTATTGGATACGTCAACAATTTATTGGGGTGGCACTCGAGTCTGGACGGCAATCCTAAGAATAATAATATGTTACATACCTTCCTAAATCAGCTAACTCCTTGTTAATACGTTTTAAAGACATGGTGAGTAGTTTATATGAAAGATTCTATTGATTTAAATCTTCTTGATTTATTCTTTATAGTATGTTCCTTAGTAATTGTGTGTCACTGGCGAGAGATCGTCTGGACAAAAATTTTCCAATAACCTGTAAATTCTCAATCTGCAATTCTTGGTCGTCATGGAACCCTATGGAACTTTTGCGTATTGTTTTACTTGCCATTCATGCCTTTTCACGTGATAACATATATTTAAGGTATCTTGAAGCAAACTACAATTCCCTCACCATTATTGCTACAGTGTTCATGTGCAGTTTTATCAAAAACCTTCTTAATGGTCGATTACTTTAATTTACCCTTGTTAACCATTTAAAAATTGATTATCCGTATCTAAATCATCATTTGCTCCACGAACCGTAAATGCAATAAGTTTGTTCACCACCAAAGTTTGTCATCATTGTGATCCTGTATACAGAATGTTAACATGATCAATCGCGCAAAATAGATCTTCCTTTTTAGTTTTCGAGCAAATCACTTCTCTAAGAGATTAATCAAAATCCCCATATTGGTTCACATAACGGCTTGAACTATCTACAAGAGATCAGCACTTTTACTCCCAGTATTGTCCATAATTAACTTAGGGTATGTTGGTGACATTCAAGTCAAGAAAGTCTGCGAACTCTGACAAATCAACAAATCTCCCCCAAACTAAACAGTTCAATGTTCTGAAACCACCAATTAATCAAGACAAGTCGCATTCGCATAATCATATTTTTATTCCTACAGATCTATCAACTGTAAAGTTGATTAATAATAGTACGAGTTTCTACAAATTTCGAGCTACCAGAAGATCTAAGAACGGTTGCTTAACATGCAAAATACGAAAGAAGAAGTGCAAAGAGGATAGGCCAATATGTTCCGATTGCAAACGACTCAACAAGGAATGTATTTGGATAGATTATGACAATATGTCTGAACTGGAAATTAAGGATTTAAAGGAGAAAGTTGAAAAAGAAGAGAGCAATCAGAAACTCCGCAAAAGAAAGTCAAAACAATCCTCCATAGGTCCTCAGGATCTAGTTAGTGAAACTGTGCTGACAGAGCCTAATAAGTTAGATCAGTGCCTACTGTTGTCAAGCAGGTCATCGTTTGTTGGTTCTCCTACAAATCATCTTGAAGCATTTCGTTATGGCCATGCGGATCTCAGATCTATTCTTACTAAAGGTGCTACATCATCCCTTCGGTACAACCACATGGACACTAATAACATTTTACCTGGTAATATTGAAGACTTATCGACAACTCTGTCTAACTTGAACGATTCTTGGCGATCTCCGCCAACACCATCAGCATTTTTGAGTTTACTTAAAGAAGCACAGAATCATCTGGTGTCCGAATATGAAAAGCCCATGCTGGATGACTCGGAAACTGATGAAACTATACCTTCGACCCAGTTGGTCCATTCCAAAGCCAGAGAGAAAGAGTATTTAAGCGGGTTGTCTCCTTTTGCAGATGCATTACTGCAAGAAAACGATGCTAATATTTTCAACAGTTTAATTCAAGCATCAAACCCTAATGAAAGTCTAAGCCCTAGCAGCATCTTCTTTTCAATTCCACCACCCCCTCCTTCGTATATTTCAGAATTGTCAAACCCTGCTTGTTCATATCTTTACAGTTATTACGCTGAGACATTGTCACAAAAGATATCAATTGCCCCGGTTTCCCAGTTTGAGTCAAACTCTTATCAGAATGTCTTTCTACCACTTGCTCACAAGGATAAGGGTGTCCTATACGGAATTCTTGCATGGTCGGCATTTCACCTAAGCGGAGACTGGATTAATGAGGGAAATAAGTTTGTTACATTAGCCCTCGATCATTTCAAGAAAACTATTGGGCTGTCTACTGATCGACAATCGACAATTGTCAAACTTGCCACTCTCTTAATTCTTTGTGGAGCAGAGATTTGTAAAGGAGATGTGAAAAACTGGCCAGTCTTTTTGAAGTGGGCATCTAAGATACTTAGTCAAAGTGGTGGATTAACAAAATTTAACAATCTGAAGGAAGAGCATTGGTTGATTTCCAATTTTGCATATCATGAATTCTTAGCGAGCTCTTCGACTTCTCGTGGTCTATATTTCCCTCATGAAGAATACGACCACATTTTTAAAGATGTGGAAGGTTACTCTAAAGGCAACTTGAGTCCTCTTCTTGGTGTTTCCAGACTGCTCTATTTGATCATTGGACAAATAAGCGGGTTGTTATTTGAATCCAAGAGGCTTTTGCGGCAGTATTATTCGTCTGAGAATGACATCTCGTTCAACTTGGAAGATTCGCCAACAAACTCCATATTGGAACTTGACGTTGATTCAAGTAACAAAAATGATAATAGGGATGATGACAAAGATGACGCTTCCGAAACTAGTTACCACAAAAAGGTTGTCGACATGTTGTCGTCCATTATTAGAAAATCAAAAGCCATCGAACGAGAAATCGATGAATGCCGACCTAGCCCAGATGATTTGGTAGGATTAACAGATCTGGAAATTGAGTTACAACTCACTTTGTTTGAGGCGTTCCAAATTAGCGCTAAACTCTTCTTAATGCAGGCAATTTTGAAGTGCAATCTGTCTATGTTGGAAATTCAGGTTCATAATACAGATTTAATCAAATGCATTGACATTTTAATTGGCACTACGGTTCAGGCATCCTTGGTATTTCCGATATTTATCTCTGGTGTTAATTGTATAACGAAACGGGATCGTGAACAAATGATTCAGCGGATGGATCAACTCATGGAGTTATATGGTCCTTGGAATATTCGGAACGCAAAATTTGTTGTCGAAAAAGTATGGGAAGCAAATCCTGAGGGAAATGTTTATGTGGATTGGCATTTGATCTTGGAGAAGCTTGGATGGGATCTTAATTTTGCTTAGATGGGTAAATAGTTGCAAGTACTGGTTTATAGCTGCAACGCAAAGGTTAAACTAAACACATGCACGTGATATAGATGACACAAAATTGATTTTTCTTTGAAAAAAAAGTTTTGGAGATGAGGAAGAAATTTTCCCATACGCAAATACTCTAGTCGATTCATCCTTTATTAGAAATAAAGACAAGAAGATGGCTGGTTTGGATTATCTTCTTTTTGAAGAAGCTACAGGATATGGCATCTTTAAGGTTTTAATTCAGCAAGATGACATTGCATCCAGAATGAAGGAAGTACAAGAAGCTTCCAATGACTTGGGTAAATTCTCCAAAATGATTGAATTAGTCTCCTTCGCTCCATTTAAGGGTGCTGCTCAAGCCTTGGAAAATGCCAATGACATCTCCGAAGGTTTAGTTTCAGATTACTTGAAGTCCATTTTGGAATTGAACTTGCCAATTTCCTCTAAGAAGAAGATTGCCTTGGGTGTCTCCGACAAGAATTTAGGGCCTTCCATCAAAGAACTCTTCCCAAACGTTGACTGCCACTCTAACGAAATTGTTCAAGACTTCTTGAGAGGTATCAGAGTTCACGGTGACAAGTTGTTCAAGGACTTGCAAGAAGGTGACATTGAAAGAGCCCAGTTAGGTTTGGGGCATGCTTTCTCCAGAGCAAAGGTTAAGTTCTCTGTTCAAAAGAATGACAACCATATTATCCAAACTATTGCCTTATTAGATGACTTGGATAAGGACATCAATACTTTCTCTATGAGAGTCAAGGAATGGTACGGCTGGCATTTCCCAGAATTAGCTAAGATTGTCCCAGACAACTACTCTTATGCCAAGTTGGTCGTTTTTGTCAAGGACAAGGCTTCCTTGAATGACGAGTCTTTGCATGAAGTTGCTGCCTTGCTTAACGACGATTCGGGTGTTGCCCAAAGAGTGATAGATAATGCCAAAATCTCCATGGGTCAAGATATTAGTGACGAAGATATGGTTAACGTTACCACTTTTGCCAAAAATGTTGTTGGTCTTACCGAACACCGTGCTAGTATATACCAATACTTAACCGAAAAGATGCACACTGTTGCTCCAAACTTGACTGCCTTGATTGGCGAAGTTGTTGGTGCCAGATTGATTTCCAAGGCCGGTTCTTTGACCAACTTATCCAAGCAAGCTGCTTCTACTGTTCAAATTTTGGGTGCTGAAAAGGCTTTATTCAGAGCCTTAAAGACTAAGGGTAACACACCAAAGTACGGTTTGATTTACCACTCTTCTTTTATTGGTAAGGCTGCTGCCAAGAACAAGGGTAGAATTTCTAGATACTTGGCTAACAAGTGTTCTATTGCCTCTAGAATTGATAACTACTCTGACGAACCATCTTCTGCTTTTGGTGAAGTCTTAAAGAAACAAGTTGAAGAAAGATTGAACTTCTATGAAACTGGTGCTGCTCCAATGAAGAATTCTGAAGCTATTAAGGCTGCTTTGGCTTTGGGCCTTGGAGATCTTGCTGACCAAGTTGCTGACGATGAAGATGATGAAGAAGATCAAGAAGAAGAAAAGAAAGAGAAGAAAGAGAAGAAAGAAAAGAAAGAGAAGAAAGAAAAGAAAGAAAAGAAAGAAAAGAAGGAAAAGAAGGAAAAGAAGGAAAAGAAGGAAAAGAAGGAAAAGAAGCGTAAATCTGAAGATGATGAATCACCAAAGAAGAAGAAGAAAAAGTCCAAGGATTAAGTAGTTTCGCATTTCATTTCCAATTACCTCTGAATCCCATCTTTGTCTCTGTTGTAAAATACCTAAATTTTTATCGCATGTTAATATAAGAATAGTCAAGACTTGAAAATTGTACTGCATTATTGATTTTAGTGAAGGCACTGTAATAAAACAACAGAAAATACTAGAGATCTAAAAACTATTCAGAAAATGAGACGCAGACTAATTTGTGTCGGAGGAGGCACCCACAGCAACAGAGTTTGAACCTGCCACTTCAGTGTTGTCTGAAGAAGTAGCTGCATTATTTGTGGTATGTACACTCCCAGAGGCTTGGCCTTTATTAGTAGCTTTAAACATCAAATCAGTAGCAGCTTTAACTGTTGGATCAACAATAAAATTATGAATGGTTTCATTGACTTTGGTAACAGTACTGTTTGTCTCAGCAATGGCTTTTTTTATTGGCTTGGTGATGGGATTCGTCAAATCCTTTGCCTCCAACGTTTTCAAGCTTGGAACAAATCTGTCAATCTTGGTTAGGGTACTGTCAGCGATACTGGCACCCTTTTCAACAACAGTCTTGATTGGAGGAGTTTGAGTCACAAACTGCCAGATGGGCTTGGAAGTTTCGTAACCCTTTCTTGTCAAGGGGATCTTAAATGCCGCCTCTTTAGTGGAATTAAAAAGTGGGTATTCTTTGAGGTGAAGCGAGAGTGGACACTGATGCGAAGATGCATCAACGTTTGCCGTTCTCTCGGAAGCAGATACAGGGATAATTTGCTCTTCATGAATAGACATTTTTAGATTATTATAGCAAAAGAAACAGGTTAATAAAAGGAAAACAAGCCAAGGTCAACTGTAACGCCAATTTATAGCAACAGGTTTGGGTGCAAAATGATCGACATCCACAAAAGCAAAATATTTTTTTTCTTTACAAATCTGTGTAGAACTCAAATGAAAATGTTATAATATAGAACTGAAATGGATGAAATACAACTAACAAAATCCAAAATGTCTTCAATGAACAAAGGAAATACTACTCAATAATAAATCAATCGAACATGAAAATGACCACCTTTTTCCACCAAGGAGCCTTGTTAAACCTTTCCTTTTCTTCTAAATTTTCTAATTCCAAGATTTCAGGATCATAGATAAGTCTGTACAGATCAATATCAATTTCATCGGCACGCTTGAAAAGCTTCCAGTTTTTAGTCCAAATTTTATGACCAATATAGCAGACCAAGAAAAATGGCACACCTAAGTAATTTTGGAAGAATGAGTTGGCGTCAGCACCCTTACCACCAATTGGAAATAATGCAACCCAGAATTGACCAATCAAAATCAAAACGTTAATAACGATAGAGACCCACGAGCCAATAATACCAGTAGGAGCACGGAATGCTAATTCCGATGTTGAAATTCCTCTATGAGATAATGCAGCACGGAATCTGAGGTGACAGACGCAAATAGCCAACCAACAGAAGATAAAACTAAGAGCGGAGATAGATAACAACCAGTTGAACACGGTTTCTTCGTCTTTGAAGGTGGCAATAAACGAAAAGAAAGATGACACGACGGTAACCAACAAACATCTCAAAGGTCTACCTTGTCTGTCAATGTAGTTTAACCACTTTGGAGCAAGACCTTGTTCAGCCAAGGATTGAATCAAACGAGGACTACTGTACATAGCAGCCGTAGCGACTGATGTAACAGAGACCAATATGACAGCGTTGATAATGTGAGGAAGAACCTTGACACCATGCATTTCAGCGGCAAGAACATAAGGCGATGCGTGAGACGCAGAGGCACCAGAACCCAATAATCTTTCAGAATTGTAAGGGACTAACAACCCAACAAAACACAATGAACCCAAGAACAAAATAGTAACCTTGCAGTAGACCAATTTGGATGCACTTTTGATGGCAGCACGGACATTTCCTTCAGTTTCGTTCGCAGAAATAGAGATAAATTCACTACCCCCCAACGAGAATGCACCGGTAACAAACACAGAAACGACACCCTTGAACCCAGTAACGGCTCCCGGGTTGTGGTAATATTTTCCTCCAATGAAACCATTTGGGCCGGCACCCAAGTCAATACAGAGACCAAAGATAACGAAGCCTGTCAACATCAAAACCTTGATTGTGTTCATCGCAAACTCGGCTTCACCGTAGACTCGAACAGGACAGAAATTAATCGCAATCACAACAACAAGGAATATTACCACAAATGCATCAGGATTAATGCTTGTTGTCCAAAACTTAATTGTCATACTCGCTGTGACTAACTCCAAAGACACAACTGTAGTCCACTGGAAAGCATAATTCCAACCAAGAGCGAAACCCAAACTCTCATCAATAAATTTACTATAATAGGACTGGAAACCACCTGGCAAATCAGGGTATGCAATAGTCAACTCACTAAGAGAGTTTATAGTTGGAACCAACATGATATACCCTGTAATAAAGTAAGCTATCAAAACACCGGCTGGACCAGCTGTTCTAAGCTTGGCACCAGCTGCAACCAATAACCCAGTACCAAGACCAGTACTAATGGACATCAATCTCAAGTGACGTTTGGTGATAGACTTCTTCAACATGACCTCTCCCTTTTCCACGGGCTCAGCTCTTTTGAATGAATCCTTGATTCTTACCCATCTGGTTTGTTTCTCTTCTACTGAGTACGGAGAGAGGCCGGAAGCTACTCTATCCAACTCAACTCTGTCCGACGATGTTTCCTTTGTTACTGTCATAATAATAGTTAGAATAACAAAAAAGGATAAATCGACTGTTAATGTTTGCAGCTAAAATTGCGATCTGCTTAAATATAAAAAAAATCTGGGGAAAATGATGGTATTTAAACTTAGCCTAAATCGTATCGGAGTAGTCAGCGCATATGAAGCTCTCGCAGGCAATGGTTGGGGTTCTCAGCTAATCAGGTTGCAGATTTGCAAGATACAAAAATTTACAATGACGTGCAAGGGAAAAATTTTTTGCTGTTATACGGCAATTGAAACTTAGTGTAACATTCGCTGCAACACGGCAATTAGGCTTCTTCTGACCCTGTAAATCATTGGACTGTAACCCACGCTATCAATGTACTCAGTTGGACCGCAGTTACAGGTCTAACTACTACATTGCAGCTGCTCTAAGTCGATGTTGCAAGCAGCAAGGACCGAGGGCAAGAGGTGAAGTACCGTTTTCTGATGATGTCTATTTTCTTAGCCCGGTAACGCCGTCATGCATATGAAGACCAAGGCCTCAAATTTCCGCGCTTATGTTTTCCATGCTCGCTTATGTTAACCGTATCTTCCAAGGTGAGACGAAATAATTGGGCTATGGGAGCGGCATCCCCACATCATGGCCAAGATTTGCATCGATTAAAGTTGGGTTATGACATTGCAATGGGGCGGGGGAACCCTTGACATTCTCAATGTAAAAAATCGAACATCTTCAGTTAGGATAATAACTCTCGTTATTGTAAGCACGGGGGCTTGTCTTCGGTCCGGTAATTTATGTGCTCGGTTGAATTTCAAGGATGTCTTGGCTATTTACATTTTTTACGTCATCTTAAAAGTCTAGAATCTGCCACAATCAGACGAGTTGATCTAGTGGCCGTTTGTAACATCGGCCGATAGAAGTCGGAGTCGAGAAAGAGGGGTCTTTAGGTAAAACAATCGAGACCTTTTCTTTTTTCACTACTTGTTACGAGAGGCGGGCGGAACAATAATGTTACGTGGCGCTGCAAAGAGGAAATGCGACGGGGCACGTAGTATTTTAGAATTTTGCACGTGATTTATATACAGGTTTACTGGATACCATTTTGCGTTACACTGAAATTTTCACCACTAACGAGCGAGGATAAGTAAGCACACGATGGTTCTCTACTTCGAATCAAGTCATGTATTCCAACACGATTTTTACACAGCAAGTTTAGCATATCTCAACCGCTATCCTAATCCATATGCCACTCACGTTTTAAGTAGTGACACAATTGAGAATTACATCGATGATGACGGATGTCTTCGGCAGACTAGATTGGTAGTGAAAACCGGTCGGTTGCCCAAATTCATCAAGCCATTTTTGGGTGATAGTTTGAACTCATGGATTATAGAAAAGATTGTGGTTAATCCGAAAACGAAACGATTAATGTCCTACACCTCCAATATTGATCATCGTAAGTTTATTCGCATTGAGGAAATGTTGAAATACACTATTTGTGACGCCAGCTCAACGGCCGTGCTGGCCCGTGTTCGCTTCTCATCCAATTTTGTTGGATTCAAGCAAAAGATTGAAGAATGGAGTCACAAACGGTTTGCAAAGAACATGAGTAACTCCAGAGAAGGAATGAAATACGTCATGAACAAGTTGAAGGAGACAGGGGGTATGTTGAGAAAGCCAGTGTCGTAGTTGTTTTTCGGGCTGCTTCCACCACCACCACCACCACCACCACCACCACCACATTAATGAATTACGTTTAATAACTTGTATATATCTATATGCATCATGATATGAATAAAAACTACCTGTAGTAGTATTTTAATCTACGATTGCGAGCAAGTAAAAAATAGATTTAAGGTCGCACTATTTTCCTATTAGGGGTTATGCGTCATAAACCTCCTTGATAACACTTGTTTCCGATAAATTTATCCACAAGCGTCTCTCGTCCTTCAATCGAGAAATTCCTCTGTTGTGAAATAAAGTTAAAGGTAAAAAGATGTCAAAAGAGAAGAAACGTAATTCCTTTTCGTCGACACTGTCGCCGTGGTTCCGCCGGAACTCGTTCTTATCCCCCACCATGATACAAAACGAGAACTTTAGTGTGTACGATTCGCCCAGTTTCTACGCCAATTCTAGCGTGTTTAATATCATATCACTCAAGGAATGTCAGGGGTTTGTGTTTAACCAAGATCTCTTTGCGTCGCCGTACCAGCAACTGAGGTCATTAGCAAATGAGCGCCGTTTCCGGACATACAGTTTCCTGATCAAGCCTCGATCGAATTCTAAATCAAAGAGCCCTACACCACTGTGCTCCTCTCATATACGAAGGAATACGTCTTATCACCCCACTCGGCCGTCGTTTATAACAGATACTTCAGAGTCTACCGGAACTACTGGGGAAGATGCAAACGACTCGCACGACGATGGCACCGCAGTAGAAGAGCCTGAGGAGTATGAAGACGACAGTGACGATGGAATATCGTATCTTGGTGATATATCCAGTCTGTCTTACAAAGTTCGTGTCACCGATATAGTGGTGAATGAAGAGGAGAACATTTTCCCTACTTAGTGATAGTTTTTCTCTACGCACACTTTTAATACAACGTACCGATCTTTTTTTACAAGGCGAAAGTGATGGACAGTAAAGAATTTGAACAGCTTTCGCTTGAGTTCAGTAAGCAGCAGACTGACTTGAATGAGTTGATTGGTGCACGGTCTCAGTTGGAAGCACAGTTCCAAGAGAACAAGATTGTTTTGGACGAGTTCAACGAGTTGAATGACGATTCCAAGATCTACAAGTTAACTGGTCCCGTATTGTTGCCACAAGAGTTTGGAGAAGCCAAGCTCAATGTCACCAAAAGAATTGAGTTTATTCAGGACGAAATCAAGCGTGTTGAAACTAAGATCGAAGTTGAGGAGAAGAAAATCGAATCCACCAGAGACAAGATTTTAGCCGTGAGGGCCAAGATGGCGAGCTGAAAATCACCTATTGAAATTAATTCACATTTACATAGACGCATATATACTCTTATCCACGTAATAATTGGGACTTGATTAAGTTGGCAGCACTGATGGCCTGAAATAAACCCCATTGTTCAACACTATTGTAGGCGTATCCTAAGTCATGGAGCTGGCCAACTCGCGAGTCGACAAACTCCTTGGTCTTTTCAAAGTTAGCACTCGTATCCTGTAACATGTACAACTCAGAGCTAACGTAGATCGATGAGAATCCCATACGCTTAGTGTACCAAGCAAAATCGTGGGATGTGTCGCCAGCGTAGAAGGCAACATCATCACTTAAGTTGTGCAACTCTGTCAAACCGCGAGCTAAATTGTATGGAAGTACCAAATGACCGATCCCGTTAGACAACTGCTTGACAATAGGTTCGTTGTACAGCAATCTCTTTTTGATTAAGTGTCCAGCCCGGTCGTATTCGTTCGCTATGGAATGGAATTGTGACTGAGGGTCCATAACATAAGCCTCCAAGTTTTGTCTCTGCACTTTGAGCCAGTGAATCATCAATTGCAACTCAGTGGAGTTTCCTTCAGCATCACTAGTTATGGCAGACTCGAGAGAGTCGGGGTATCCCATGTCTCTGATTGCTTGTGTCACACAGATGCTGTGAAATCCGTGTTGTGGAATATGGTCCAATGCCTTCGATAAGATCTTATTCTGCACCGAGTTTGCATCAACAATGACATTTGAGCTAGGATGATCGGCGGAGTGGTACATCCGACGGGAAATCCTTCCTAAGTTGAATAACACTCTCTTCATGATGATTATGGAAGTATCAGCTAACTTATGAAAATTCCTGCACAACTTTCTTTGGGAACACCATTGATTTCGTCCTAACAGGAGGAGGGTCAGAGAGAACTAAGGTATAGGACTAATAATAAAGACAGTTTTGACATCGTTAACCTGTCTGTAATTCTATCAACATCCATGCGTTACTTGATTATTCTTCGTGGACCCACAAGATTTTTGAAATCGATGGAGACTCTTGCTGCTTAGCTCAAATTTGCACCTTTAATTTCTATGCGAGTAAATCCAAATTTTAGTATCTACAACGATGCTAGTAAGTATTCTAGTGTGCTTGCACGGATAAACACATAATCTAACTATAGATCAAATTGGATGAGCAACGTGTACCACGTCATATCATAGAAGATGACCTGGGTGATCAGCCAACCTTTCCTGATATCTCGATAACCATCGATCCAATCAGCGCCACTCGAATCGTTGTGTTGCCACTGACTTTGGCCATTTTGGAACCAGTAGCAGATCGTACAGAAGTTGGTCAGATTCACATAAAGTACACTCTTTCTGAAACCAAGCCTGATGAAGAGTATGATGAAGACGAACAATTGTACGCTGCTATCCACAACAAGGCATTCCACAGAAAGTATCCTACTATAGATATTCCTATCTACGCCTCCGACAATCTTGTATCGGTTGTTATTCCTCATCTCACAAACACAGTAGCAATCAACTTGATTGCTCGGGAACTCGTGAAGACATTAGCACTGGTGAATTCGTGGATCTTGGTGGCACCAAGTCCCTTGAACAACAACACGTCATTAAGCAAATTAGTAGTGGCACACGATACTGAATTGGCACCATTATTTGAAGCTATTCCAACGTTAAATCCACCTCATGCAATTACTGGTATATCGGCAGCTCTCACCACCCAATTGGACTTGGGTGACAATAAGGCAACTACCATTGTCTTGAACTCCGAGGGACAACCAGGATTTGAAAAATCTGATAACGATTCTATAGTAGACGCTGCTTATATCTTGGCCACCCTTTTGCCTCGACAATATAAAGAGACATACCAGAAGAAAGTGAGTCAGTCAGTGAGAAAGTTTAATGGCTACTCCAATTCAGGGATGTATATTTAGGATTTGGAGTTTCTCATGGATAAGAAACAGTTCCACAATACCAGTACTGACGAACTAAATGGAACTTGAAAAGCTCGGGGAACTACCAAAAAATTAAAAAATTGAACAGGAAACCACACCGAGTAGTTAATTAACAAGGTCTTTAGGTATACCTTGTTCAACTTAGCCTTAGCATCCTCCCAGGTATTCCCTTCGAGTACCATTGTCCCATAAGTGAAGAATGCGAATAAAGAGACTGGCGAATAGCATAACTGGTCTGTCAATACTTTCCGTAGGACCTCTATAAATTTCGGATCCTTTGAGTATATCTGAAGAAATTTGTACCACCAACACTGGAAGAATGACATGATGAAACCCCAACACATAAAACCAGCAAGTCTGCTAAATGAAAAATAGGATAGTTGATGTTCAAAGCCTATTGTTTGGATGTTAAACTCGGTAGGATGAACCTCTTCACGCTCGACATAATCAATGAACCGTTCTATTCCCTCTTCATCGATATCACCAGCGTCTATGTCTTCATCACGAAACTCACTCTGGTTGTTACCGGAACTAAACGACAATCGAACCTGTGGCGAGGGGCTTTCGATATACCTGAAAGATACTGTAGGCCTGGTTGGCCGATAACTAAGAACCGATTGTGCTAGAGTTTCAGATATACCATAAAGCACCAAATTGGTTACCATTATCGTAATCAAAGAACTTTTCATATATAAATTGGTATATTTGGTGGTGAGCTTAACCAAAAAGAAACCAAGGATCCCGATAATGATGAAATTAACTAAGGGCACACTGTGTATCCGAATAACATTAATGACTCTTCGAAAGACCTGTACTCCATCCTGAGATCTAAAGAAATCACTCTGTAGCTCGGAGTTACCTGTTGACTCTTCGTCTAGACGTATAGGCATAGGGATTTAGAGTCACAAAAATCGAATACTTATTTGAATTGCAGCGGACTGCAGGTGGTTTGCAATGAAGTCGTTTGAAGTCCTAAGCAACTCAGTGAGTTAATACAGAGCTAATCTGTAGGTGTGGAGTCTCTCAATTACTTGTTAGTCTTGAACTGGATAAGTTTCTGGTGATTGTGATTCGTTATCCATATAATATTATTCAGCATTTTCAAAAATATATAATTTTAATATTTTTTCAAAAAAACCATATTTCCATAACTATAACAATTGCAAAATAGAAAATCAGTAAAAAGAACAAACATAATGCAAATTCATGTTCCATAAAAGCAAATTACCGGTGCTAATCTGCAATCGTTGTCATACTGAGTTCCAAAGCGGTTGCAACATGAAGTTGGGTAATATCATAATCACGTGAGTGGTTCACACACGCACACGAAAAAGCTTCCAATCAAAAATGAACAATTATAATAAAAAGTTTAAGCAAGGGCACCATATCAATAAACTATGTCATACACAGCCAAAACTGAACCCGTGAGATCGGATGCTCCATACTCCGACTACGAGCTTATTGATGTTGATCCTCATTTTAGTAGAGTTGTCTCGTACTTCAGATCTTCTGACTACGGAGTCTGGGCAGCCACCACTGCTGGCCTCCCATTAGCTTTACAAATTTGGGAAAGATTAGAGCCAATGGATGGTGCATTCAAGAAGCCAGGCAAGGTTCCAGCTGGTGCTTTAAGAACTGCCACCCTTTTGGGTGCTGTTGGTGGTTTTTATCTTGCCTACGTTAGATCGTCCAAGAGATTCTTAGGATGGTCTGAAAATGCCAGAGAAGTTAGTAAGGACAGATACGAGATCAAGAAGTTGTTATCTCAAGAGAAATTGCCATACCACGAGAACGAATCCGTGTTGGACGACAGATTAAAGGATATTGCCAACAGAAACTCCCAATACTCCTTCACCACCTTGGCTATATTACCGTGGTTTAACCTCGCCAATCACCCTTATCATGGCGTTAACATTCAAAAGTACTACGAAACCAGAGCCGGTGAAGAAACCTGGGGGTTCAACTTGAAGCCATACGAAGAAATCAAAGCCAAATACACCAAGCACATAGAGTAGACCTTTGCTACCTAACGGACTCGAAAAATTCCCTTTAATTAAACTGTGTACTTAAACTATATACACCTGCATTCGAAATAATCTTGTAGCTGATTTCTGTAATCCCATCGATTTACGAAAGTCGTGGGCGCGCACTTTTTAATGTTTACCAAATACAAACACGAAAACAACACTAATCCGTGCATAACAATGGCTGAAGAACCCGATTTCTCAACACTTCTGTTGGATGAACGGTTAGTACACACTCTGTGGAAAGCAAGACAAGGTGCATATGACGAGATTGCTAAACAGTTTGAGAATTCGCGCAATGAGAATGACCCATGCTTTCAGGATTTCAATCAAAGACCTGAAATGGTCAAAAAGCTTATTACAGACTCTAATGTTGTGGCACATGAAGGTGCATTTGGTGCATTTGTGAAGTACTTGAACTATGGGGCGACACCACAGACTATTTCGAAGCTTAAAGCCAGCGGAATAATCACTTCTATTTGTGAAAAAGGATTATCATCAACACGTAAAAATACAAAGGAATCGGCAATTGAATCTATCTTGTTATTGATTGAAATTGGAAATGATCCCAATGGTATCGTGGAAGATATTTTGCCGCTGTTGAGTGCTCGGCAACCGAAACTTGTCACTGGATGCGTAACTGCATTGTACGCTGCTGTGGAAAACTATGGATGTCAAATCATTTCCCCGAAGTCCCTTATTCCTAGTTTAGTCAAGTTATTTGGTCATGCCGACAGAAATGTAAGAGCCGAAACAACCAAACTTACTGTGGAACTATACAAATGGATGGGAGAGGCATTGTCAACAGTATTGTTTGCTGATTTGAAGCCGGTACAACAGAAGGACTTGGCTAAAGCATTTGAAAACACTCAAGGTTCTGCAGAGCAAAAGAGATTCACACGAATCCAGCAGGCCGAAATGGCATTAACTCTGGGAACCGACAATGTCGATGGCGATGGCGATGTTGAAATGGCCAATGAAGAAGATACCCAAAAGCCAGACATTGATCCATACGAATTTTTAGACCCAGTTGACGTGTTGAGTAAGTTGCCAGCCGACTTAAACCTGCGGATCGCTTCTGCTAAATGGAAAGATCGTAAAGAAGTGTTGGATGAAGTATATGCGGTTTTGGAAAAGCACAAAAAGATGGTTGCAACCGATGATTATGCACCTTTAATACGGATATTTGCCAAATGTATGAAAGATGCAAATGTCCAAGTTGTTCAACTATCTGCTAATTGTACCGAATTTATTGTTTATGGTATCAAGAGTAACTTCAACAAATACCAATCACTCATACTAAGTGGTTTGATCGAAAGAACTAAGGAAAAGAAAGCAACTGTGGCTAGTGCCTTGGGAAATGCCCTTGATGCAATTTTCACTGTTTCCAGCTTAAGCGATGTCTTGGAGGAAATCCTTGTCGGAATGAAACATAAGACACCTCAAGTCAAGATTTCCACCACCAACTATTTACAGCGGTGTTTAGCCAACACCAAGTTGGCACCCACTTCCAGTGCAATTGATTCCATAATGGAGGCTGGTGTTAAGTTATTGAGTGATTCTCAGGAACCAATCAGACAGGCATCTGTTGAAATGATTGGTACCTTGATGAAGATAGTTGGAGAAAGAGAACTCAAATCATTTCTTGAAAAAGTTGACGACATTAAAAAGGCCAAAATAACAGCGTTTTATGAGAAGGTGGAGGTTAAAAGCAAATCAGGAGCCAAACCAGTGCAAACTGCTACTCCAGCACCACCAGCCAAAAAACCAGGCGTAACACCAAGAACGGCAAAATCATCCTTATCATCAATTCCTGCCAAGAGAGGGGCAACCTCACCAGTGAAACGACCAGACGAAATATCCAAGGTATCATCTTTTGGCCGCGGATTAACTGGAAGATCGTTGGCAACGTCAACACCCTCATTACCCCCGGCTCTAACAGCACCAACTAAGGTGGAGGTGAGTATATCTTCGGCAGAAAAGGACGAACTTCAAGTCTTGCGACAGGAAAAGAAGCAATGGCTTTCGCAGAAGGAGAATGAGTTGCAGATACAAACCCAATTGAGAGAAGAGAACGCCCTTCTTAAACAAGAAGTATTGTCGATAAAGTCGAAGGTAGAAAACACACAAAAAGATCATACCAATTCCCATCTCATGGTGAAACAGAAAGAGACCCAGATCCTTCGGCTTAATTCCGATCTCGAGAATGCCAAACTTAAGATTCGAGATCTTGAACAAACTATAGAGATGATGAAGCTTCAACAGAACCAGGTACAAGCTAAGACATATTCCAGCATATTTTCAGACACCACTAATATCACGTCAGTAGCATCACCGGAGAAATCGAGAATCACACTGGGAGATTTAAATGCCCGTGTCAAGAGATTGTCTATTGACGGCGAAACAGGTTTGGGTCGTGAATATATTCGTTTTAGTCCAGAGAAGGCGCGCGAACCACTTTCAACCACAACGGAAACATTTGAGGTCGATTCCAACGATGATAGTTGGAAACGTGCTGCAGAAGTGACATCGCAATTGAAAGCTCGGATTGAGAAAATGAAAGCTCGTTCGAGAAACCAATTCAGTCAATGAAATATCAAGTATCCAAACGTAACAAAAACGTAACAATTTATACCTGTAGTGCACACAACAGAATCACCTTGCTCCCAATTCGGGAGACAAAAACGCCGATTACGGGGAAAATCGAAAAAGTTCCACCACGAAGTCGGTAAGTTTTCACATCACAACAATGTCTAAATTGAAGATCTTGGTTCCTGTAAAGAGGGTGATTGATTTCGCTATCAAGCCTAGAATCAACAAGGCACAAACAGGTGTGGAGACCAAAGGTGTCAAGTTCAGCATCAACCCATTCTGCGACATTGCATTGGAAGAGTCCCTCAGAATTAAGGAAGCCAACAAGGACTTGGTGGAAAGTATCCATGCGGTGTCAGTAGGTCCCACAAAGGCACAGGATGTTTTGAGAACAGCATTAGCCAAAGGTGCCGACTCTTCTACCTTGATTGATGTTGGTGATGACGAGATTGAGCCATTGGCCGTGGCCAAATTGCTCCAAAAGGTAGTAGAAAAGCAAGGTTCCAACTTGGTTATCTTGGGAAAACAGGCTATTGACGACGATGCTAATCAAACTGGCCAAATTTTGGCTGGGTTATTGAACTGGCCACAAGCCACCAATGCATCGAAGGTTGAGGTCGAAGGTGACAAGGTTACTGTTACACGTGAAGTGGATGGTGGCGCTGACACTTTGAGTGCATCATTGCCTCTTATTATCACAACTGATTTGAGATTGAATGAGCCAAGATATGCGTCGTTGCCTAACATCATGAAGGCCAAGAAGAAGCCTTTGGAAAAGTTAAAAGTAAGTGACTTAGGTGTGGATATTTCCAAGAGATTGGAGACATTGAAGGTAACTGAGCCTGCAGCCCGTGAACCCGGTGTAAAGGTCGAATCAGTCACTGAATTGGTGAACAAGTTGAAGGAATTAAAAGCTATCTAGGCAAAAAATGAACACATTAAGATAGATTTAGAGTAGACCTAAAAAGGGCGCTAGTCACAGCGATAATCATCTAATTTCCTGTATGAAGTTTCAACCCAACCATTCCTTCCCCCACAGATGACTGCTTTAAGTAAAAGTATTGAGTTCTTACGAAAAAGGATCGATAGTTACAACTTCGTTGTTGGTAAGCCATTAGTGTTTGGTATAAGTGGGCCACAAGGATCAGGGAAATCATACTTAACCCGGCACTTGGAGCAGACACTCCAGAGAGAGTATCCCCTGCTTAAAGTGATCCAGTTTCTGATGGACGATTTGTATTTGACGCACGAAGACCAGTGTCAACTTACTAATTCTACAGACAATAGATTGCTACACGGAAGGGGGTTGCCAGGAACTCATGATATCAAACAGGTACAAAAGATCTTTACGCAGATACTTGATACATCCAATAGAGAAATAGAGATTCCGGAATACGACAAGTCCGCTTATAATGGGGAAGGTGACAGACGTACAGTACGGACTGTTGCACGACCAAACATTGTATTGTTTGAAGGATGGTTCAATGGGTTTGTGCCCTTGGATCAGAATCAGCTCCGGCTGCGGGTTCTCCAAGCGCACGAAAACGAATCGCTCCTCAACTATCGATTTGGTGATCTAGAACAAATCAATAACATATTGTCTAAGTACGTTGATATCTGGCGTCTTTTTGACAGGTTTATCATTCTTCATACTGACAAGATCGCCAATGTCTACAAATGGCGTCTTCAACAGGAACATGCCCTTATTCAACAGGCCAGTCGTGGGATGTCAGACTCACAGGTTATGGCGTTTGTATCTCGGTACATGCCCGTCTATGAGTTATACTACAATGTGATGTGTGACAATGTTTCTAAAGATACACTTATGATATCCATTGACGAACACCGTCAGGTTGTTGGCACTAATGAATAACCAGCAAATAGTATTGTAGTAGACAAAAAAAATATGGTAGTGTGCGGAGGGCATCGCCATACAGGGAAATAAACGTCGGTTTGTCTCCAATCCAACTCAATTTCATTAATAACCACAATGTCCGAATTAACTCCTCAAGAATTTCTTAAGGTATTGGATCAAGCTACCTCCAAAGTCCAGTCTCTCTTGAAACATCAACCTGAATTAACCAAACCCCGCGTGTTAATCATCTGTGGTTCTGGTTTGGGTGGAATCGCCGACATTTTACACACCGAAACACGTATTGAAATTGCTTATGACCAGATTCCTGGTTTCCGTAGTTCAACGGTTCCTGGCCATGTTGGAAAATTGCTCTTTGGTCTCATTGGTGCCAATAAGGTTCCTGTTGTGTGCATGGTCGGCCGGTTGCACTTCTACGAAGGGTACTCATTACAAGATACCACATTTCCCATCAGGTTGGCTAAAAATTTGGACGTATCCACTGTCGTTGTTACCAATGCAGCTGGTGGTGTCCGCCCTGGTTTTGTACCAGGTGACTTGATGATCATTGAGGACCACATCAACTTTCCAGGTTTGGCTGGTAACAACCCATTGAGAGGGCCCAACTTGGAAGAACTTGGTGTTCGTTTCTTACCTCTTTCTGACGCTTATGACTACGAGTTAAGAAAGCTCTTTTTCACCAAGGCTAGAAAGGACCTTGGAATTACACGTAACATACACGAAGGGACTTACTTCTTTGCTGCTGGACCAACCTTTGAAAGCAGAGCCGAAGTCAGAATGATAAGAGCATTGGGTGGTGATGCTGTCGGTATGTCTACCGTTCCAGAAGTTGTTGTGTCCCGTCATGCCGGTATGAAGGTTTTGGCTGTTTCTCTTATTACCAACGAAGGTGTTGGGGAAAAACCATCGAGCGTGTTTGACGAAAACCCAAAGGCATTGGACTTTGGTATGGCTAGTCACCAAGAAGTGTTGGAAGCTGCCAAGGAGGCATCAAAGGATGTGCAAAGAATTATCGAAGCTACAATTAACGAGTTATGAAGGATAGACTTTTTATATAGAATCGAAAATAGTATCCACTAGTTTTTTTAAGAGAGAAGGAGTGTATGATTTGGCTAGTGTTGTCTATTGATCGACTTCACCAGCAGACTCCCATTTTCCTTGCAAGTTCTCCTTCCATAAACTTACTTTGTTGTCACCTCCAGAGACAGCAAGAATGTTACCCGAAAGAGACCAGGAACATCTCCAACAAACATCAGGAAACTTTTCGTCAGTCAACAACTGCTTCTGCCAGTTGCCCTTTGCGTCTTGACTCCAGATCAACATCGTACGGTCTTGGGAAGCAGTGGCAATGAAAGAACGTATTAATGTAGATGGAGACCATGCAACGTCACGGACCCAGTCTGTATGCCCTTCCAATTTGGCTTCTTCTACGTAAGTGTTGCTGGCAGCGTCATACTTCCATATTTTGGCCAAGTTGTCGGAACCACAGGTGACAAAACGGCGTTGCTGTTTCAAGGCATTGGCGTCTTTACCAGAAGTACTTGATATAGGAGCCCAGGAGGCGGAGTTGACACCTATAGCATGGGCATCAAATATAACATGGGAGGTGGTACCATCATCATTAAAGTCAACAACACTAACCTTACCATCAGAAGAAGTGCATAACAAAACAGCCCCTACCTCATGTGGAGCCCAGCTGACAGAATTTACGCTGGCTTGATGAACGTTGTGCTCAGCAATAATCGACCATTGCTGTGTTTCCGGTTGTTCCTTCCAAATGAGAGCCTTGCCGTCGTAGGAACAAGAAGCCAATATCGAGCCAAACTTGGGATGTGCCCAGGAAACCTGCCAAACAGGACCTTCATGTCCCGTTAAAGTAGTGATTAGTTTATAGTTTTCAGTTCCTTCAATCTCAAAGATCTTGATTGTTTTATCCGAGGACGAAGTGGCCAATCTCTTGCCGTAGTAGTCTAACACTGCATCGTGGATCAAGTCGTCGTGAGCGTTTCCAATTGTCACCATTATCTTTTTGTCTATATTTACTATGATATTTGGTTTAGTCTACCAAAAACGGTGAGTGTGAATAGATCGGATGGTACTTGGTTGGGAGGGTCTTCTTCAATACAAGGCTCACTATATTGTTGATTTGACGTGTCAACCGCGAAAAATTGGTGGATCCATTACCCGGCCTCTAATAATTACCAAGTTCGCTATGAGATCAAAGATGCCAGTATTTGGATTTTGTATGTAAGAGTGATGAATAAAACCAATGACGAAATCCACACAATAGGGCAACTAATACAGTCCGTTACCACCCAGTTAAACCAATCTACAGAACATGTACAGAGACTTCAAAATATAACATCAACACTAGTTCCTAAATCTGAATATGACAGCTTATGCGAACCTGTTGAACAATTACTGATCGACCGAGAACCACCCGAAAACGAGGAGCAATTAGTTATAAGCAGATTGGAAAAACAAAGAATAGATCGAGTGATGTACCTTCAACGTCAGGACTATATCTCTGACAAGTTAACTGAGTTGATCAGCCTGAACCAAGATCTCTTAGATACTATACAAGATTATCTCGAAACAAAGGAGATAGTACGTCAAAAGGAAGATAACATAGCCGATAATTGGTTTAAGCAATATATGGAGAATAATTTGCAAGGTACCGAATTCAAATTACAAGCTGCCCTAAAAGAAACAAACGCTAATATTGATATGATTGTTGACTCAATACCTGAATACATTGCAATAATTGAAGATAATACTCAGACTTTATTATCCCCAGAATATCAACTTAAAGTAAATGCAGTGATAAATGACCTAAATAAGTAGCAGGCTACTATTAATCGAATTAAATTAATGATATAGACAACAAAAATGCGTGCAATCAAGTTGAACTAGGGTTGAACGTCGTGACTTTATCCCTAGATGGTTCCCTACCAATGAAATTATATGCCCGGTTAATGAAGTTTCGATTAGGATCAAGCTTCACCCATGTTTGTCTGATCCTGTCCATGTTCATGTTGGCCCTGTCAAATTTGAATAGATCAAAAATGTAAATGATTACCTCGTACACAAACACCACAACAACTTTGAAAATATTACTGTTGTTTGTCTCTTTAAATTTTGGTCTATTGATCGTTTCTTCCCCGATAAGTTTCTTAAGTATCTCCCGACGCTGTGTTTCTTCAGAAAAGACTTGGTTAAATTTCAGCAGGGTGATTAAGGATTCAATGATGCCAGATAGTTTGGTTTTACACTGTTCATTCAACCTGATATCCATCAACTTACAGTTTTCTTCCAATTCCTTCATTCGCTTCAGAACAATCCGGGTTTCGTAAACCAAACGATCTATGGCTCCGTTTAATTCTGTAAAATTGTAATCAAGATTTCCATTCAAATCTTCATCCACGATTCTGACTTTCTTGACTGTCATCTGTCTATAGGAGTTCTTAAGTTTAAGTAACTCTAGGTTCATAAGTCTATAAGACCGTCTAAGCATACCATCCGTAATCAATTGGAAATTATTAGCATCTGAATGGTAAAGATTCTTAAGATTGTCGTACTTGACAAGCTTATCGATTGTTTTGAGATATTTGTTAGCAAAGAATCCAATTGTTATGGGGTAGTCTTGTCGCTCGGTCCCTGTTATAAGGTTTGGACAACTCAAACTTTTTTTCATCAAATATGGTTGATCAAGAAAAACGGAGTTGATTTTATTGGTCTTCTTGGATGATTCTAAGTTGTTTAAATTTCCCTTACCTTCCCTATCACTTGGATAAGAATTTCGTCTGTTTAATGCACATTGTAATTTTTGAAATGGCCCTTCCACTGCATCGGAACCGACACTCTTGTGAGTTGTAACTTTTGATAAAGAAACAAAGGAACCTCTATCAACATTGTCAACAGAATTAGCATCATTCAGAATTTTTAATAGGGAGTCCACAAGAGAAGTTGATTGAATAAAATTATCACCATTATTCATATACATGTATGGTGATGAAGAGATGACCGGGTCACGATTCTTGTTATCAAGATATGCCGCTTTTTTGCTCAGAAGGCCTAACCTCATTCTTGTAGAAATACCCTTAGAATATCTTGCAATATCTGTCGATGACGTGGAATTCATTTGTTGACTTGCAATCTTATCTTTTAAACTGAGAAATTCATACTGCTTGGATGCAAGATTATCCTGAATTAGACCTCCACGACGACGTTGTCGATGCTGATGATGATGCTTTGAAATGATTTCTGGATGCAGTAAGTTATCTTTTGTAATATTTGAGTCATTTGTAGGCTTACCCACCCCATAAAACAAACGTGTCAAAGTTTTACCTGTCAAATAGTTTTTAACCAAATATTCCAAATCCAAGGTTTCAACATCAAGTGGGCTAACTGAATCTGTTGCAAATTTTGCTATTTTGTTTCTAAAACGACCGCCACTTTTTGCCTCTTCATAATCTCTGGAACCTTGAACAGTGTTTTTCACAACATTTGTGAGCTTTTTTAATTCTTTACTGTAATAACTTTTACTCTTTCTAAAAGTTTGAGGACTTCTTTGATTATTTGTGCCAGTCATTACAGGTGCAAGTTCGTTTGAAAAATCATCATCAAACATCTGACTCGTGCTAGGATAACTTCTATTTCTGCTTGGAAGCAAAAAAGAATTTGTTATGGTAAATAACTTGCTCAATGTTTCCAAATCTAGTTTTCTTCTTTTATCAAGTTTGTACTGTCTCTGGAACTGACCAACAGATAACATAAAGTTTTCAAAATCAAATGGGTCTTTAGGAACATCACACCCACCAATCATAGAAAGACGCAACTTAATACTTAGAATCAAGCTGATAATGGCAGCAACAGATCTAGAGGTTAAAATTCCATCCTTAGGGTTTGGCTTAATATTGAAATGAGGTAAGCCAACTAAGTTCCACCAATTTAAAATTGCTTCTTCTGTTTTGTTGCATAACAAACCGTCACAGTACTTGCCATCAAGTAAATCAAAATAAAATAAGGTGGTTTGAATCACACTTGTTAATTCCCTAATAGCAAAATTTATCGGTACTCCATCATTCACAATCTTGTACATCTGTCTGAATTTGTCTTCGTTTGCATCTGAAATCTTGTCACTAGTTAAAAAGAAAGACCGGCCACTACATTGGAATTTTCTTAAATTTGAGTTTATGATGAATGTTTCTAAAAGGGAGGTCGAGTCTCCATTTTTGATCGGAATCAAGTTAAGATTGGAGGGCAATAGGGTTAAATTCGTGACAAAACAGACCTCACTTGTTGGAGAGTCTTCTGATAAAAGATCAACTCTACTCGATGATGCATAGTTGGTATTATCAGTTTGCAAATTAGCTCCATTGGAATGTTTTTCGTCAACAGTTTTAATTTTTGCATGGTTGACTAAAAGTTCGTTCAAATATTCCTGAAATTTCAAGGGGTAATGCTTGGATGGTTTCTTCAACATCGTAAATTTGATTACTTTTATTTCTGACGACATATTACCCGTAAATGTGGCAATCACTGTACCAATCTTACGATCGTTTACCCATTGTTCCACCAAATAGAGATCAAAACCTGTCACAACAGCACTCTCAATAACATGGAATTCACTAGATGATATGAAGTCGTTCCGGAAGTACCTAGTGGCATTAACGTCAGGAAAGATGTATGTAATCAATTCTTGGGAGTTGGCCGATTCGATCTGCCTGGTAGACACATTGGTGCTGGCAAATGCACTTGTGTTTGATGATTGAAGGGTGCTAGGGATAGAGATACGTGAGTTTTGGTGTGTATTACGGAGGGACGGTGCCAACTGGGAATGTTGAGCTGATATACCATTGATTGGATAATGGGGAGCAAATGCTGTCATGGTTTAGTTGGACAAAACACAGACTCAAGTGATGAGGTTAAGTAAACAATATTACTGTAGCAGTTCAGAGTCTTCCTTTGTTGTTTATGTATATCTTAGGTAACAGTAGTGACTTTTCAGTCATGTATTCATGTATTGTAACGTGGGTGACTGAGTGTGAACTAGTACCTTTTTACTCACTCAAAATTATATACAGGAACCACATTGGCTGTGCTACACCTAGAATTACGAAAAAGACAACTAAATATTCCGAATTCAAAATGAGACTCACACATCATAAATCAATTGTAATCTATTCAGAATATTATTCAATATGACTACTACGCCAAGCTAATTACTAACCAAAATCCGTGATAGTTTAGTGGCTAGAATTACCGCTTGTCGCGTGGTAGACCGGGGTTCAATTCCCCGTCGCGGAGCTTCTTTGGCGCAAATGGTTTAGTGGTAAAATCCAACGTTGCCATCGTTGGGCCCCCGGTTCGATTCCGGGTTTGCGCACTTTTTAATATTTTTGGTGATACAATTAGTATTGGCAAACCTTTCAAGGACTAAACGGGTTGAGGCATATTATGTTGCAGTTCAACGATTGGCCATTGTAAATTAATATTGATCAATTATCTTTGTGGAAATATGTCAATCATGGATCGGACAATCGCAATATTCTTGATATCTCCGATGACCGTTTCTTTCACATCAATAAATTTCGGGGTACGTATTCATTCTAAAAATCTGCAAGACTAGTTTATGAACTGCAGTTTGTTCTTTGATAAGAATGCAGGTATTTTTTATGATTGTTTGGATAAGGCCCAAGTTCCGATGACGATAATTTTCACTAACAGCAACCAGTAATATGCCGTATGAAAATAAATATTGACTAAGATTTTTTTTTCACTACGTTGTTAGAATCTTTGCAGAAAAGGTCCCAAGTTTCAGAAAGGTTGAAAGAAAGTTCTAAGATGCTTTATGGCCTTAGCTTCAATACTTTGTATACACCTAATTCCAACGTTTTTTTTTTCTTATCTATATTTTTTCTGGGCCGGCGCGCCGAAAATAACCTTATCATAACCAAACATGGTACTATTATTACTAACATGCAGGCAGACACTCATAGATTAAATCATTGCACGGCGATAGGAAAATTATATGAGCTTCGACGAAAATAGTTGCAATGCAGGTAGAGATCTGTGTCAGATTATAATGATTATAAATATTCAGGACATATACCTCAAATTTTTCACTTCCAGCAAATATCTCATCCTTAAATGAGTGACTATACTAAGAAGGTCAACTCTTCTGTGACTGAGGTTGTGTTCCAAGATGATATCTCCAACACAAACCCACAACATGAATCCAGGTTTCAGAAATTCATCAGATGGATAGAAGTGCAGCCCAAGGGTGAGTTATCAGCCTCGCAAATGTTCTTGTATAATCATGATTTGCGACCAGTGGAAAGTGCTCGTCGTACATGGAGATGGTTCAACTATGTCTTCTTTTGGATTGCGGACTCCTTCAATATCAACACTTGGCAAATAGCTGCAACGGGGATCCAGTTAGGGTCGGGAGGCATGAACTGGTGGCAAACATGGATCTCAGTGTGGTTGGGTTACTTCCTTTGTGGGATCTTTGTCAGCATTGGTGCAAGAGTTGGTATCATGTACCATATTTCATTCCCAGTGGCGGCTAGATCGTCTTTTGGTATATATGGTTCCTTGTGGCCAGTGCTTAATAGAGTGGTCATGTCTGCTGTCTGGTACGCAGTGCAATGCTCTGTCGCAGGTCCATGTATTGGGGTCATGTTGAGAGCCATCTTTGGAAAGAACCTTGATAAGACTATGCCCAACCATATTCATGACCCTGATTTAACAACCTTCACCTTTTTAAGTTTTTTTTTGTTCTGGTTGTTTTCGTTGCCCTTCCTTTGGTTACATCCACATCAGCTCAGACATTTGTTTGCCATTAAGGCATATGTTGTTCCAGTTGCTGCAATCGCGTTCTTGATTTGGACATTGGTCAAGGCTGGAGGAGTTGGTCCCGTAGTACACCAGAAGGCTGCAATCCACGGTTCGGATTTGGCGTGGGCCTTCATAGAGTCTACCATGAATTCAATCGCCAACTTTGCAACATTAATTGTGAATGCTCCTGATTTTTCCCGTTTTGCCAAAAAGCCATCATTCTCCATGAAATACATTGTTTATACCATCAGTATCCCTGTTTGCTTTTCACTCACTTCTTTGATTGGTATATTGGTAACTTCGTCTGCGCAATTGATGTACGGTCAACCATACTGGTCCCCATTAGATGTCTTGGGAAAATTTTTGGACGATTACACTCCTGGAAACAGAGCTGGAGTCTTCTTCATTGGCCTTGCATTTGCATTGGCTCAATTGGGTACCAATATTTCAGCCAATTCTCTTTCATTTGGAACTGATGTTTCAGCAATCTTGCCTCGGTTCCTCAATATCAGAAGAGGTGGATATATTTGTGCAGCATTGGCTTTATGCATTTGTCCTTGGAAGTTAACTTCGTCTTCCTCAAACTTTACGACCTATTTGTCGGCATATTCTGTCTTCCTTTCGTCTGTTGCAGGTGTGGTTGCATCCGACTACTTTTATGTGAGAAGAGGCTACCTCAAATTAACCCATTTGTATTCCGTCCATGCTCCAGAAGATACATTTTCAAAGTCCTTTTATATGTACAATCGGATTGGTTGTAACTGGAGAGCATATGTTTCTTACATCGCTGGAATCTTACCTAATATTGTCGGGTTTGTTGGTGCAACCAAAACGCACATCGTACCCATTGGTGCGACTGAAGTTTATCGTTTAAACTTCTTCATGGGGTTCTTCTCTGCATTTTTTGTTTACGGTTTATTGTCACGTCTCTCTCCTGTTGAAGGATTACCAGAGGTCAGTGCATTTGGAAAGGGATGGTACGAAGAGTGGCAGGATGTCGAAGATTTCGACGTGCAACTTACTGGTAGAGTTGTGGAAGGTTTGACGAACCAAGTATCTGCTGCTTTCTCTCGGTATCCTGAAGATAAAGCTTAATTCATTTAGATTATTGTAACTTTATAATTCGGTCTCGCTCATTTCTTCAATAGACCTAATTTCTCCCAAACTATTTTTCACTCTGATAATATTTTTCTTTTTGAAGCAGTTAACTCAACGATGCTAATTAGATTGAACCGAGGTACACGTTCGTTCTGTCTATCTAGGCGATTGGCCAAGTTTCAAGTACCTCAAGGATTCAGGAGGGATACTACTTTGGTTAAGAGCTTATTGTTTTCAGAATCGTTCAAGTTATGGAAGAATTCGTTTGCAACAAACCGATTACAGGAATTACAAGATGAATTGATTGAGTTGATGCTTCCGAAAGATTCCCAAGAAAATATGAACGTCATTCGTGGTAACAAACGAGTTCAAATTGATAACGATGGAAATTATATTAACCAAATCATTTTAGAAATTGTTAATGATCCAGCATATGAAACAGAACACATTGTGTTTATCCATGGCTATGGGGCATCACTCGGATGTTTTGCAAGAAATTTTCAATTAATCAACAAATTCAAGGAAAAGAACCGCAATTATAGAATCCATTTCCTTGACAATCTTACATTTGGCTTGTCATCAAATCCACGAATCAAATCTAAGAATGCCAACCATTTGTTTATTGAAAAGTGTCCTAAAGTGACCTTGATAGACCCCGAGCCCACAGTGAAAGATAAGTTGCACAACCACTATTACAAGTTGATTCAAGGTTATAAGATCAACCCACACGACTTCAAAAAGTACCAGGAACATTATATTCCTTTACTCCAAGACCTAGAAGTGTTCTATACCACTGCGATTGATAACTGGCGCAAGGTTTCTGGAATAAGCAAGATTGACTATTTGGTGGGGCATTCGTTTGGAGGATATTGGTCTGGATCTTATTCCATCAAATATCCTAATAACGTACGAAACTTGATTTTGTTATCTCCGGTCGGGGTTGAGAGACATGTGCATGCAATTACCAACAACAAGATATCAGGAGAGGTTGAAAATGTGACACTAGTGCCCTCCTTGAATCCTACATCGTATAATTTTTTGACCCGCCTTCCAATCTTATCTGAAAAACACACGTTCCAATGGTACTATCTTGTTCCTTTTTTACCGAAATTCTTAAAGTGGCTTGGTCCCTGGGGGGCCAACATGTATCACAAGATGTGGTACTCTCGTTTACATAAGATAAATAAAATCATTGAACAACGCGGAGGTCCGGATGTGGCTTTTAGATCGTCGAATGATTTGCATTACGGAACAAAAAGGGAAATCCTGCTTCTCATTGAGTACCTCTATAATTCTATAACAAATGGGTCAAACAGTGATATCTACGTGAAAAATTTGCTTACTCCAGCTACAGTCAGTAAATGGCCATTGTACGATAAATTTTCTGAATACTTCGATAGTAAGGAGGTTCAGGAGCAGTTTAGAGTTCATTTGGTATACGGGGAGTATGATTTCATGAATGCCGAAGCGGGGAAAATGCTAGTTGATTTAATTAACAAGCAAGCCCCATCAGCCAAAGGCAAATTTCATCTGATTAGTGGGGGAGGACACAATTTGTATATCGATAACCCTTTCGAAACAAATCAGCTCATCCATGATATCGTAGATGAACAAAGCTCTAGGGGATCTCCTCAGTAGATTAAAAAAGCTTAATTTTTTATGTATTTATGTATATAACATCTGGATTAACTATACGAACAACTCATTGGAAAGGATGGTTTAATTTTATTTTTCGGCTTTTTTTTTGGGTTCGTTGATTGAATTTGACAGTCATTCCCAAATAGGCAGGTAACTTTGATATTTTAGTCGGCAAATCTTTGTTTTATGCGTAAAATTTGAAATGCGGTAGTCTAAAAGATTTCAATTGCTACAGAAAAAAAAGACATGTTGGGGAAATGAGCGAAATATTTTTCAGCATATTCCTAGCATGAAATGAAAATAATAATGGTCATTGCATCTCTTTTACAAATATTTTCCCCCTAGACCAGTCTTTTTCTTCAACTCAATGAACCTTTCATTAGTTTTCTTGCTATATTTGTTAGGCATTACCTTGGCCAGATCTCCAACTGGAGGTTATGCACCAGGATATGTCCAATGCCCATCCCAAAAATCGTTACTTAGAGAGGGGAACTCGATTTCTGACGACGAGAAAAAGTGGTTAGAGGGAAGACAGAAGAAAACCAACGAAGCTTTGATTGACTTTTTGAGCTCATCAAATTTGACTGACTTCAATGCTGGTGACTTTGTCAAGGGCAACTCAAGTATTAACTTAGGATTGGCCTTCTCTGGTGGTGGTTATAGAGCTATGCTTGCTGGTGCTGGACAATTAATGGGTTTAGATAATAGAACCACAATCGAAAATGCGGGGTCCTTGGGTGGTATTTTGCAGAGTGCTAATTATATCAGTGCATTGTCTGGTGGTGCATGGTTATTGGGTTCGTTGGCTTTGAACAACTTTTCAAGTGTCCAGCTGATTGTTTACGAGAATGACCATGATCTCTGGAATATTACCCAGACTAGACAATTGCTTAATCTGACTCAGGCTTGGAAGATATTGCCTGGTGTTATTACCGGTAACCTTCAAAGTGCTTTGACACACTTAAACCACTGGGGAAATGACACTGTGGGTATTGGATTCGATATTGCTTCAAAGCAAAAAGCAGGTTTCAACACGTCCATTACTGACTTCTGGGGAAGAGGTTTATCTTATGAATTGTTCCAACAGGGCGATGACAACTATGGTTCTTCAACCACTTGGTCTGATATCAGAAACTTTACTGTCTTTTCTGAGCAAAACATGCCTTTCCCTATCTTGGTTGCCTTAGGTAGACAACCAAACACCATCACATACAATATCAACTCTACCGTCATCGAATTTAACCCGTATGAAATGGGTTCCTTTGACAAGTCAGTCAACAGTTTTACAGACTTGCAATATATCGGTACCGATGTTGATAATGGTGTACCTGTTTCAAGTGATAAGTGTGTTCAGGGATTCGACAACGCTGGATTTATTGTGGGTACGTCATCGTCATTATTCAACGAATTCCTTAACACTTTTGTGTGCCAAGACTGTACCTTACCATACAACTGGCTCGTTAAGCCTATTCTCACCAAGTTTTTGGACAAATTGTCAAATGCATACGAGGATATTGCCCTGTATTCACCAAATCCATTCTACCACTCCCAATACGCCAGCTCTTCCAACATCACTGATTCTGATACTCTCTCATTGTTTGACGGTGGGTTGGGCGGTGAACCAGTTCCATTGTCGTCTTTGGCTACTGTTGCGAGAAAGTTAGACATCATTATGGCATTTGACAACATAAATGACGATGCGACCAACTGGCCTACTGGTGCTTCCTTGGTTAAAACATATGGTAGACAATTCTATGATCAAGGAAAATCGACTGTTTTTCCATATGTTCCCAACGAAGCCACTTTCCTTGCTCAAAATCTCACAGCTAAACCAACCTTTTTTGGATGTGACGCTTCAAATTTGACTGACTTGGTAAAGGACGGAGTTACTCCACCTTTGGTGATCTATATTGCTAACAGACCATTTGAATTCTTCTCAAATACTTCGACATTCCAGCTTAGTTACACTGATGCCGAGAAGAAGGCCATGATTAATAATGGTTTTGATGTTACCACTCGTCTTAATGGTACAGTGGATAGTGAATGGAGAACCTGTGTGGCCTGTGCTGTTATCAGAAGAGAACAAGAAAGAAACGGCATCGAACAATCTGACCAGTGTAAGCAATGTTTCTCGCGTTACTGTTGGGATGGCAAGATTGCTGACGTGGATAGTTCTTACACTCCGCCAGTCAACTTTACCAATACCGGTTTGACCAATAGTAACATGTCTTTGGCCTTACCTCCACCTATCTCACCTTTTAGCATTTTTGGCTTAAAAAAGAGAGCTGTCGAAATTGTCAACGTCTTTGAGAATACCGCAGTCTCAAGATACCCAAAAGTTACTTCTTTGGCAATTGCTACCATTTTTGTAGCTTTGGCCACTATATAACTAACAATATGAAAATAGCATAATCAACCAATTGCAAGTTTGTAAAAGTAAGCAATTAAGTCGTGTATTTTGGTAAAAGTTGGGGTCATCAGCATTTAAAATTCGGTCCCGACTCCGAAAAAGCGATAACTAATCTATATAAAACAAGAGTCTGTCCCAGCTAAAAATACTGATACGAACAAAATGATGTTGACTAGATACTTGTACAAGAAACCACAGAGCTTAGGCAACATTGCAGCAAGAATGCTTTCTTTCAAAACATTTCCTACTCCCAACGAAAATGCCTTGAAGTTTGTGTCGCTGGATGCCAACATCTTGCCCATGGAAAACAAGACTTTTGAATTCACATCGTCGTTACAAGCCATTCACTCACCACTTGCATTAAAGTTGTTCAAATTACCAGGAGTCAAATCGGTGATGTTAGGTCGTGACTTTTTGACCGTCAATAAGCAAGATAACATTAACTGGGCCAACTTGAGACCTGAAGTGGTTGAATTGTTAGATAGTTTCTTGACACACAGAAAAGAATCTGTTGTTACCAAGGAATTCTTAGATCAAATTGAGAGCGAAGCAGTTCAGGCTGAAGAAAATGATTCTGAGATTGTGTCCATGATCAAGGAGTTGATAGAGACTAGAATACGGCCAGCTATTCAAGATGATGGTGGTGATATTGAATACAAGGGATTTGACGAAGAAACCGGTAAGGTGTTCTTGAAATTACAAGGTGCATGTAAGTCATGTGCCTCAAGTGAAGATACATTGAAACATGGCATTGAGTCAATGTTGATGCATTACATAGAGGAGGTTCAGGAAGTTGAGCAAATCTTGGATCCAGAAGAAGAAATAGCCTTGAAGGAGTTTGACAGATTGGAACAACAAATCAAGGCAAGAAAGTTGGCTCAAGAAGCAGCTGTGCCTCCTTCCCTCTAGGCTCTAGGTTCCTTCTCGTAGGAGAATTATTTATATGGCGTTAGTGAATATTTTATCAATTCATCTCGATTTCGTAGTCTCATCAATCACCGCAAGTACTTCCTTCTTGAGGTCGATGTACTTTTGTTCTTCTTGATATCGAAGATTAAGTTCTTTGAGCAATCCATTTTCAATACAATCTTTCCCTAAGCACATTCTAACTTCCTCATAAAGATTAGTGAGCCAGATGTTGCTGATCTTGGTCCATTGCTTGGATACATAATTGAAACCGACTACCCAGCCCAATATCCCTAAAGCTAGAGCACTATTTGATGAAAAATCAAAATATTGGTATGAAAGGAACGCCAACACAGATATTGGTAATTGGTAGTAGGTAAATGCTGTCCCCAATATCTTATAAATATGCGGCTGCAACTCTGACTCTATTCTATTATTAATAAGAGTATTCTTCATATCAAGCAAAGGGTTGCCTGTAGTTGCTGAAGGAGTATACGTTGCAAAGTCCTGTTGTTGCAACCTGGATACGATCTGACCACGAACATAATTGTATTTCTCAATACTCTTTGTCATGAAATTCTTGTTGAAATAGTCTTTGAGGTAGTACTCAACATTATCATTCTTGTAGTACAATTTCCACCATGTGAGATTCTTTTTGAAATACTTTGTAGTATGAGGAATGAATTCATATTGAAGTTCACTGTGAATAGCAGTACTGAACTTAATGATGTCTTCGTTTTTGATTATTTGGTAAGTTGTAGACAAAGACTGGAAGTCTGTAGTTGTTGATTCCAAAGATCTTTGGATGTCTGTCAAAAGCCAATCCGCTAACTTGTCTGTTCTCGAGTACCAACCAATTGCCTTGTACAATTCGACAACATTACTGTTTTTGATAGCATTGGCGTATTGTGAGCCAGCCTTTGCATCGTATTTCAAGAACATTTGAATACCTTCAAATGCAAGCTGGGAGTCAATCTTTAACACATGCTGCTGAAGTTTCTCAAGTTCAAAAGTCACCGGAGTCTCTTTTGTTGATGGAGGGGTATAATCTGCGTTATCAACGATATTCAACAATACTTTACCCGATTGAAACGAGGGAATATGTAGGATATCTTCCAACTTATCAGTAACGTTAATCAAATAGTGAAGTTGCTTCAAATCTTGAGTATTATTAACTTCAATCAACTGTATGTCGTTGGAAGCATCTGGAACAGAGTTATCAAGATTCTCAGTATATTTTGGCCTGTAAAGTGAGCTTAGAATGGGTGATTTGACATTATAAGTATTAGGGTGGGGTGATTCAACATCGAACTGGAATACATTGTTCACAGAACGAGAACGTGTCGTGACTTTATTAAACCAAGTTTCGTTACCCTCCGATAACGGATCTGCCAACAACGCTTCAATAACTTTGGAATTGTTTCTGACAGTATCATTTTGATATACAACACCAATCCTTACTGTCTGAATACTGTGTCTTCCCAGATACAAAGACTGGTAGGCATCCATGTTTGCAGAGGTTGTGATATCATCGAACGATTTGTCGTACAAACCAAAATATTCTGTGAGATTTTTAACAGAACGATATTTGTTAATCTCGGATGTAGATGTGCCATTGAAACGACGACACACCAATTGGATCAAAAATAGCCTCCTCGTATGAGGTATGGATATCATTGGATAATGGTCTCATTTAGAATTTTGGAACCAAAACCTCAGAACTATTGAGGCCCCAATCACACTGTGTGCAGTACACACATATTAATTAGGCGTAACCAGGAGCAAATAGACCGTGTAATTTATTGGCGTGCTTGCTGGAGGCGTGTGTTGTGGTAAAGTGACGTAAACTTAACGTTTTAGCTTTATTGTTTGCCGATTCTAACATATATACTTATAGTGGAGTAAGATTTTTCATTGCTCCCTTATGATATCTGCCATTACCGACAATCGTTATGTTCAACAAACGACAAGAATATTGAAAAAGTATTTTACTTTTATTGGACCTGGTCTTGTGGTCAGTGTCAGCTACATGGATCCCGGAAACTATTCCACTTCTGTTTCATCTGGTGCCATGTATCAATACAGACTCTGTTTTATTATTTTCATGTCAAATGTCTGTGCCGTTATTTTACAATCTTTGTGTGTTAAGTTGGGAACCACAACCGGCTTGGATTTGGCAGAAATGTGCCGTGCACACTTGCCTTACCAACTAAACTTGGCCTTGTATTTTTGTGCCGAATTTGCCATTATTGCAACTGATTTGGCCGAGGTTGTTGGCACAGCTATTTCTCTTGAAATCTTGTTTGGAATTCCATTGATATACGGGGTTTTCATTACAGTATTGGATGTGTTGGTTGTATTAATAGCGTATCACAAGGATGGAACAATGAGACAGACTAGGATTTTTGAAATCTTAGTCTCCCTTTTGGTTATGGCAACTTGTGTGTGTTTTATTTTGGAACTATTCAAGTGTGATTTTGAAGAAGGTGCACTTGGTTCGATTATTAAAGGTTTCTTGCCAGTGAACAAGGAGATCTTTAAGGAACTGAATGCATTATTTTTAAGCTGTGGTATTGTGGGAAGTACTGTCATGCCACATTCGTTGTTCTTGGGCTCATCTTTAGTTCATGCAAGATTGAAGGATTACGACGAGAAACACGGTGTTTATGTACCACCAGAGGATGATGCTGAAGAACAAGCTGATCAAGACCAACCAGAATTTCCCGAATCATCACTTGATACCAATAACAAATTTCTTAGAATTTCTGATGGCTCCAACTTAAGGAAAAAGTACAAGCCTTCTTACAATGCAATCAAATATTGCTTAAACTATTCATATATCGAATTAGTACTTTCTTTGTTTTTCATTGCTGTCTTTGTCAATTCTGCTATTTTGATTGTTGCAGGTACAACTCTCTTTGGCCAACCAGATGCTGAAGATGCAGACTTGTTATCTATCTATCAGATGTTATCACACTATATTTCTCCTACTGCCGGGTTTGTGTTTGCACTTTCGATGTTGTTTTCTGGACAAAGTGCTGGTATTGTGTGTACCATGGCTGGTCAGATTATCAGTGAAGGTTTTATTAACTGGACTGTTAAACCATGGATCAGAAGAATTATTACGAGAACCATTGCAATTGTTCCTGTTTTGGTTGTGATATTGGTCTTGGGCCGTGAAGGTGTTTCTAAGATTATGAATGCATCACAGGTAGTTTTGAGTTTCATTTTACCATTTGTGAGTGCTCCATTGATTTGGTTTACATCAAAGAAAAAATACATGACTGTCTACGAGTCATCGACTAATAGACCAAACGAATCGACCTTGTTGCTTAATGGCGAGGAATCCAATGAAGTGACAGTACACAAACACACATTTGAAAATGGAATTTTTCTTCTGACTGCAAGTATACTTACTTGGATAATGATTACATTCTTAAATTTCTATCTTATATACGCCTTTGCAATTGGTGTTGATATCTAGTTTATATATTTTACATTTTTGATAACAAATAAAAATACAGGTAATGAGAACTATAGCATCCGGTTCTTCTTCTTATAAGGTCCTCTAATGCTTGGGAGGCGGCCTGGTACCTTTGTCGTGGTGAAAGAAGCGGGTGCAAGTTTGTTCGGAGCTAATCCAGGTAATACACCTGTGTAATCAGTCGATAAAACTGCAATCTTCTTGCTAAATTCAACCGGCAATGACGTGGGTTGAAGTTTGTATAACTGTACAGCTAATGTGACCAATTTGACAATCTTCTTGTATAAAGTGACTTCCTCACTAGATGGAGGCAATGTATTTCTGGTGTCACCAGTAAGATATCTTTCCTGGCGAAGCTTATTCAACTTTAAGATATTAGCGGAAATAAGCGTTTGTAAAGTGCGTGGCGAGGTTACAATTTGTTCCTTGTCACGCTTTAAGGAACGTAAAGCCTGAATCTGATCTGGATCCCATTCAACCAAGTTCTTGACATTGATGTTGTTCTTACTAGGGTCGTATGGTATCTCTATTTGCCTCACTTCATCATCTTCCATTGCTTCATCTTTTGCATCATCATCATCGACTTCTTCTTCACTTTTTTCCTCCTCAATAGGATTAGATTTACCGTTAAGGAATCTGTTCCTGATCTGTTCAATCTCGTTGAATCCAATATGATTGAGCCAAATCTTGCTTTTAAAATCTGAAGTAACAATAGAATCAGCCAGATTAACTGTTGGTGCAAATGAATTGAATGAAGTACCTGGGCCCTTGACTAACGATGTAAAGTTCGACGTGAAATCAGAACCATTACCTCTCTGTTGAAGAATAGATAACGTAGGTGTAGTTGAAAGTGCCGAAGTAGCAGTACCCCCATTACTCTGATTCGAGGTATCTGATTGTGGTAAGGTGTTTGCCTTCAAGTAACTTGTCTTGTAGTCAAGCCATGCTGGAACTGGAATAGTGTACCAGATTGGGTGAAAAAAATCATGCAAGATTTCAGTATTAGTTTGTTCAGTCACTTGAGGGAACTTACTAACGGCCGGCGACAAGTTTTCCAATGTAGGCTCACTATGGCGAATAACATTATTGTACGGGATGATTTTCGAAACCGAGTAGTCTTCACTGACAATAGTTGGTTTTCTATCCAATTCTGACTTTCCAGTTATTGAAGAAAACAATGGTTGGGTGGTAATTTTTGGTGTCACCACTGGTGGTGTGTATAATGTACTATAGTTTGTTGACTCCGGCTCTTCAACCTTGTATAGGTAGGTGATGATTTCACCATTTGATGCGCCATAACTGTACGAAATATTCACATAATCTTCCTTCAACTGATTTTCAATATCCGATGATTCTTCGGCATTTTTGAAGATAACCAAGTTTATTCTACTCAATTCTCTCAACAAAAGTTCAGTTGAAAACTTGTAAAAGAAATCAATATCCTTGTACTCCTTGGAACCAACTTTGTGGTTGATAATTAAAGTAGATGCAGCAACTTTGATATCATGAAATAATGTATAAGGGTGGGTAGCATATTGATTTTTATTTTGCTTGTTCTTGATTGTAGTTGTCTTCGAGTTAGGGTTCTTTTTAATAAACTGGTCGAAACTTATCAAAATCTGCGATGGATCCTGTTCAAAGAACTTTGAGGGAATATCTGCTGTTAACACTTCAGACAATAAATCTGCCTCCGCATAAACAGTAAAGAGATCAGCTAAAACATGCTCAAATAGATTTGCTTGTGACATAGCCACCAACTCAGTCAACTAATTTGTTGTTATGAGAATGTTGGTTTTCCGGTTTTTCTCGGTAAAGAAAAACAAATTTTTTGAATTTGCGGGTTACAGAGGCTACAGGTTACAGCTAATTTATGAGAGCAACCAGGATCAGCAAGTATCCTATGAAAAATATGAAGGTACTGCTGTGTTATCTATTACTACTATTAACTACTTTCACTGGTAATCAAGTTTTTGATTTGACAAAATTACTTCCAAATTTGAAACTTGGTTGCTCAATTGCTTAGTTAATTCATCCAAATGCTGTTCTCTTTCGTCGATACCAATGTATTTTCTTTTGCCTCTTGCAAACCAATAAATCACACAATATGATGAATAAATTCCAATAACAACACAAACATAATTCATATTTCCAGCTGTTACTGGCATAATTGGAGGAAAACTGTAAAGAACAGTGCAAAAAATAGCCCATGCAATCACGACAACGTTTGCAACATATCCAAGTTTACCCATCCAGAATGGGCCACGTTTGATATTTTCTCTACCCTTGATTAATAAAAATACAGTTGGTACACTGTAGGATAACATCAAGAAAATAATGCACCCAATTACTATGGCATTATATGCCGTTGTTGAACCGACATAAATACAGCCAATTATCGCACACCAAACACAGGACATAATGTGTGCATTTACTGGTATTCCGGTTCTTGAGTTGACCTGGGACCAGTATCTAGAGCCAGGTAAGCCATTATCTCTTGCAAAAGACCAGCATAATCTGGCTTGCCAAGTATGAGAAGCAATGTTGCAGCCAATTGCAGTAAATAAAATCAAACATTCCAACACAATAGCGCCAGCCTTGGAATCTATAGCTTGGTAAAATATGTCAAGCATTGGCACACCAGTATTCGAATTTGTAATAGCATCCAAGTTTTTAATGCAAAAGAACATAGCAATTGAGTAAGGAAACGATGTAAGGAATCCGATGATAACGGTACCAATGATGGCCTTGGGAATTTGAACCCGTGGTTCCAATAATTCTTCCGCTAAATGGGTGGCTGCATCTAAGCAACTGAATGACCAATTTGGATTAATCAACCCAACGATAAAAGCAATTCCAGAACTACTCCAACCGGTACCATTGGTGAATTCAACAAACACAAACTTTGCTGATTGATAGTTACCACTTGATTTAGCTAATATGACAACAGTGATAACAAGAAATGACAACAATGAAATGTATAACGATGCCTTAGAAATGGCAGGCAAGGGTTTCTCCCAAATATTGAAAAACAACAACAAAATATTGGCTATTTCATAAACAATAAAGACTTGCCATGATTTGACTTCTTTATCAGGATGAGTAAGCATGTACATCCCAACTATCGAGGTAGCAATTGAGATGGTGACTGATGCACTAGTAAATACAGATCCAGCCCAAGCAAATGCTCCACACATATAAGACCAAAAGTTGGCATATTTCTTAGGAGCTAACTTCATTGTCCAATAGTATTGGCCACCAGCATTCGGCATTGCGCTAACCAATTCACTCAATGTAATGGCAACACACATTGAAATTGCAGTAATAATAATGATGCCATAGACAATCATCATGGGACCGCCACTACTGATCCCAGTAACCAAGGAAGCCGATATACCAAACCACGAATTAGTCAAACCAAATCCCACCCCAAGAAGTGATAAGAGGGAAAAATTACGACGAAGCTCAGGTACGTATCCTGTTTCGGCAGCCAGCGCCAAGTTAGCTTGAGCTTCAGTCAACAATTTCTTTGCATCCTTTGAATTTGTAAAGGCAATCTCGTCCAAGTTAACTGGTACTGATGGACGAGCAGATAGATGAACCAGACCTATACCAAAACTAGTGACAGGTTTTACTGCAGTACTATGCTTTTCTTTATCGGTAGAAGAAAATGACATTGTATACGTTTGGGGAAATTAAGAATGCCATCGTAGTAAACGGTTTTCTATGAGGTATTTATATCTAATATTATGAATGAGTGGACCATATCTAGAAACAGATCAGAACCAATTAAAACACCTCACATAACAAATTACGTGGGGAAAAAAAGAAAAGATAAAATCAAAATGTCTTATTTCAGGTATCATTAGCGAAGTAAAGGTATCGCGTTGATAACAAACATGCGATAAGAGAAACCATAAACGGTTTTGTGTTAGTGCGAATATCAGAGCTTATATGCATGTATGACATTCTTTTTCTGGTTATACTTTTTCGGATACTTGCTGTTTATGGCAGTATTTACCAGACCTCAGGCACGGGAGGCATTAAGATGCTTCTTCAACATACTGCGAGTTTAATCTTTCAGCCTTGAAAATAATCTTTTCCCAGTCACTGGATAATATCACAATGGTTTCACTCAACCCAATAAGTATCATTCCAGTACCAACACCAATCCATAACCCAATAAGTTTCATATCAAGTACCTTACCCAAAAATAGTGCCAATGGAAGCGCAAATGCATAATAAGCGATAAAATTGATGTAGCCACCAATTTTTTGTGCCCCCTGTGCACGCATTATACCACCTGCCACTGAAGCTACACCATCAAAAATCTGAATGATGGATACCAATGGATTGAACAACTGAACAATAAGCGTAATCACATCAGCATCATCAGTGAACATACTGGCTATTTGTCGCTTGAAAGTGAATAGAACCATACAATTAAACGATGCCACCACAGTAGCCGCAATAAGGCCCGTACTCGTAGCCTTTTGTGCTGCTGCCACATTCAGAGCACCGATAAAATTAGCAATCCGAGTGGAAGATGCAATACTGACTGCAAACGGAACCATATATGTTAAAGATGCAATACTGGATACAGTGCTTTGAGCTGCAAGTTCAGTTGTTCCAAACTGAGAAGCAAACAATGTCATCACTTCGTAAGCCAAATACTCTGACTCTAGCATAACAATTCCAGGAATTGCCAAATGAGAAAGCTGAGACCAATGTCTGAATAGATCCTTTGTCTTGGCTAGTCCTGACCAACATTTTTTACCATCAATGAACATGACATATAACACAAGCAAAATTGCCATCAACCAAAAGTTGATTACAGTAGCAATTGGTGCACCAATGTAACCTAATCCATAACTTTTGTTCCAAACAAGAAAGTATGAGAGACCAATGTTAACTGGGGCACTCATGAATAACACCCCACTTCCAGCTTCGAAAATTCCCTGAGCCTGAAGAAAACGTTTGGCATTCTCAAAGAAAATATAACCAGGAGCACCAACAATTAAAATCCGTAAGAAATCTTTGGTCAATCTTAATACTTCTTCATCGGCAATAATATACTTGAGATAAATATCCGAATACCACCAGAGTCCAGCAAAGGGAATAAAAATCACCCATGAGAATACGGTACATCTTTGAACTAATAAACTCATCAATGCATAATTCTTTGCACCATATGCTTGAGGACATAATGTATCAAGCGCAGTTGCTATTCCTTCAAATACAGCAAAAGTAATTGTAGATAACATTGTGGCGAGTGATACAGCTGCAAGCTCATTCTTACCAAGATGACCAACCACCAATAGACAGACAATGGAGAAAAAGTGCTCCAACACAAATGTAATGATTAAGGGGAGCGAGTACCGGAAGAGCATCCGGCTTTCAATAGCAAAGTTGGTTTCAAGATTGGTAAAATCCTCCTCTTCTTCGTATGAGCTGCATAAGGATTCAGACAACTGTCTAGAGGAATCCAAGTCGCCTACTGATGCAGAAGAACCACTAGCAGCCTCGTCTTCGGTTGCTGAATAGCGACGTTGATGTTCTTCTAATAACCAACTGTGGAATGACTCCTGGTCTTCGTTTGTATGTGCCGAGTTGAGGGTGGAAGGTAGTGAACGTGAGGTACTGACGCTGGCTGCATCACTGATATCTCCATCGGGGTCAACGACGGAGTTGTCGAGAGATAAGAAAGAACGTTGGTCCTCGCCAAAACCATAAATGAACAAGGGATGATTGGTGGATGGAGGAATATATAGTCTCCTTCTTCTACCACCTGCCAATACAGCACCCGAGTTGGGATTGGCAAGCTTATTGATTGTTGTAAACAACACCATCTGCCCAAACTTTATTTATCTGATAACGTGCGGATTCCAAATTATTAACGAATCTTTGCTGGGAAGCTATCTTTAAGATTACCCTGAATAATATAACAGCTGATCTGTGACACGTGCTTTTAGGGAAATAGAAATTGTACTGCCGTTTGAGGAAATAATAATTGCAAAATAGCAGCAACCAGTTGAGTACCTTGAAATTTGCAACCTAGATAAGCTCTGAGACTTAAGACAATATTCATGTTTTATCTAAAAGGCAAGAGAGTGCTAATAATAAGAAAAAGGGGCAAGTTCCCCTCTACGGGAATATATATGGATGGAGTTGGGACAAAGGATTTCCAATGATTTAGGTCAACCCGACACCTTTACTCAGTCCTATATATTATTTTTAAGACTAATATGGTGAAGTAGCTTAAGTGAAGTACCGAAGTGACCCCGTTTGCCTGGACCACTAATAATATAACTTGTGTATTTCCGTTACAAGGACTAAACTCAAACTTGAACATACTATTTTGGTTGGAGTTCTTCCTTAATCTTAACAGATATGCCCGAACTATCACCCGAAATTGTTGCAAAACCTTGTAGAAATTTTACCTAAATTACCATCCAGACCGATCCAGCCAAAATTACAACCAATGCAATGGCCGTAATGATACCTGCACCAGCTTTATCGGCTCCTGTAACTGTTATCGTATTGTGATTGACTTGTGTTGTGGAATCCAAGCCAGCATCTGGGTTTGATAGCGTTGAACCACCAGTCTTCGTGGTGTAAGGAAGTGGCTCGTATTTCACTAACAAGGCCTGGATTGTTTCCAATGCACTCATCTGTTCGCCCAAACCGTAGACATTGTCCCAACCGGAAGTGGACCAGTCCATTCCGCAAGTAACACCGTCAGTACCACCAGAACATGATTGGGCAGCAGCAGCAGCACTTATAGAAATCCATTCATTGATCTGATCGGCAACCGAAGGCACTAAAACTGACGTCAACCCTAAGCAACGAGCAAATAACGCACGGAATGTTCTCTGATCGTTGTTACAACGTGGAGGAGAAGGCACCATACATGACGTTTCCGTCATGATATTGTTTTGAAAGTAGTAAGTTGAGGCAGCAACCAAGTCTTGTACTCTGGACTCCCATTTGGGGTCACCAGTAAAGTTAGCCATGTAAGCAGCACCCGACAAAAATACACCGTAAGTATAAGACCACTTGGTTTTAGTGAAATCAGTACAACCTGCGTTAACAATTTTTGCACCATCAAAGATGGTAACAACACCATCTTGATCAAATAAAAAGTTTGCGCTTTCCATCCAATCCCACACTTTTTCTGCAGTTGCTCCATATGTGTCATTTCCTGTAAACCGTGCTAGACGAGCTGCGATGTGAAACAAACATCCGTTGGAAATCGAGTTTTTATAATCATATCCCGAGTTCCAAGTGAAAATCTGCCATCTAAGTCCACCGCCGCAGTCAGCTTCGTCCCATCTAGCATTCATGGTGTTGTAAATGGCCTGTGTCAACGATAACCAAGAATGGCCATCTGGATCACTGAAGTTTCTTTCTGCTGCTTGAATAATGGTCATCCCCCAGACACCTTGATCATCATTACCTTCCACCAACGACTGGTTGGAAGGAATATAGTTAAATTGTGAACCAGCCTGCCAGAACATTCCTTCCTTGATCCATCCTTGTAAAGTTGTGTTGGTGGGGTCACAGAATGTGAAGTAGTCTACCAAGCCCCCAAACGCTTCACCAGCGTTCCACCAATAGTACGGAGGGTTGAACATACCTATATTACCGCCTTTTTGGAAACCTGAGTAGTAGTTCCACTCACCATCTGCAATTAGCTTTGCGGCGGCACATATAGACTTTTTGTCTGAGACATCTAATTGAACGGCCGTTGCAACTGCTGTATATGCTGCAACAACAAAATATGTAATAAGTTGCATTGTAACTGTATGTAGTTTGTAACGCCACCACTTGAATCTAACGGCCAGTGCTTAACGTTTTATGTACTTTCGTCACAGTGTTTTGACAATGCCTCCTTTTGGTTGTATACAGGAACAAACATCAACCTACCTACATGGATTTACGGCTTACCCCAGTTACAAAAATAAAAAGGTTGAGAAAGGGATACTCACTGAAACAAACACAGTACATGAAGGGAACAAATGGTACCTATATTTTTGGTAAAAAAAACTTGGAAATCAAACTGTACCCTTTTAAAAATCTATTGTCTCTTGATTGGGACTTTTCGTGGAGCGACTCGCAAGAAAAACAAGAAAAAAACTAAATAACATATCTAGACTATTTTTAGATTATTTCCCAAGCGTATTTTGTTGGTTACACCTGTTTTAATCTTGCTCATAGATTTCGAGCAACTGGCCCAACCCACTTATGACAATCCTGTTGTTAGCAATCAAGAGTAGATCATCATTATCCTTGGTTGGAAGTGCTTGACTAAGTGAGCAGCCTTCCGAAGATGATTTGGCTCTTCTTCTTTGGAAGAACTCGCTGGAGTGGTTTCTGTCCAACAAAACGCCGTTCCACCCAGCCCTGACTGAACCTACAAAGTCATGGGTCATGTGGTCACCCACATGCCATGCTCTTTCAAGTTTCTCGGCTTTAGAACCAGGAATTCGTAACCGGCGAAAGACTTCGTCAAAAAACTGCTTAGAAGGCTTAGTAGCGCCAAGATCGTAGGAGGTAAAGACGTTGCTTTCGTCGAAAAATTGGCCTAGTCCTAAATTTTGAAGGATATTGACAACACGAGGGTCCGAATTGCTGGAGACAACATATTTGACACCATACTGTTGAAGTTTCGTAAGTGTGGGGATAACATCATCGTACAATTGGTAGGCCTCGGGCAGAGTGAAATGCTCCAATAAACGTTGACACAATTCGTTTGATTTCTTGCTAGTGGAATAGTGTTCAATATCAAATAATTGGACTAAGAATTCTTTCCACCACTCATCGTAGCTGGGCAAAATACCCTTGCCGTAGTTGGGAAACTGAGCATCCATTTTAGCCGTGATTTCTAAAAATGCTTGGCTGATCTCTTCTTGAGATTTATTAATTCCAAACTCGTTTCTAGCTATATCATGGTAGTCTTTGGCTACTGATTTGGGAGAATATATTGTGCCAAAGGCGTCAAACGAAACTACTGTTGGTTTTGGGAATTGGTTGGCAGTATCTCTGATTTTCTGGGCATTTCTGGCTTCAAAAGGATCATGAAGTAACAGGAAAGTTCTGGCCCTTGTCATCTGACTACGACTAGTCATACGTGTACCGATTCTACTCCACATTATCCGAATTAAAGAATGACGACTTGAGATTTAGAAATTTCGCGCACTTATTGATAAGATATATATATATATTAAATGCATCTGATTTCACCCTAACAAAACCTCCCAACCCCACTCTTTCATTACACTGCTCCAGTGTAATCGAGAACTGATTCCTCCGTGTACATCACTGAGAGGACCTGTATTCTGTTCATTGTTGATAACTGCCATAAGACCGCTTATCTGCATTGATAAATTACGTAGCTTATCTTCGTCCTCATTCAGTGCACGGCTGTCGCATGCCTCAATCTCGCTCCGTCTCATATTGCGAATGAATTCATCTTTACGACGCCAAACTTCCTTAACAACTTCGAGTGCTCTCTCAATGTTCCCAATCCACATCTTCTGTGAAAGTAATGCCCATCGTGTTTCGCACCATTCTCGCTCTTCACCTTGCTGCGCTTCGCACGATGCAACTAACAATGGAAATATATGAACCACATACAAGTGTGAGGTTGTGGGGATTGAGGCCAACAAGATAAAGATCTTTTCTGCAAACTGGTGCGATGTTAGCAGCGGAATCTCCGGAACCGCTTGGTGTAAATACAAAAGTGTAGCATATCGATAGGCCTCGGCAGTAGCTATACATGAAGAAATATCCCATGTTGATCCACTGCTCTCTTCGTACACAGAATTGGCCTGGCTTATCATTGATGGGGTAATTGTAGGTTTCCACTCAATCAAGTCTTGCTTCAACCGGGTGGCAATCGTAATAGTACTTAATGAACTTCTTTGACGAGACCCTCCTATCGTATCGCTAGATTTGCTCTTTCTAATTTTGGATATTACGTTGGCTATCTTACCCATGATCAGAAATAACGACTGTGCACACCCCAACAATGGATCAACATATTCGGTGTTATAATTAAACGAATCCAAATTATCAAAGAAATTATATCCATTCTTCATTTCGCTGCCGATGCTCAGCTCACTCGACTCGGATTTAATACTGGGGGAGCCTGTATCACCACCAACTTGGGGCTTTCTACCATTATTCTTGTTTCTGTTATTTTGTAGCATTGTTGTAATTGTCGCCACCAAGTCAATTCCTTTGTCGTCGTTATTTGTATCGGTGGTCATCTGAGCCAATACTTCAAAATAGATCCAAATATTAAAAAGAAACTGTAAACTCTTTGGAATTGCAATTGCTTTAACCTTTTCATTCTTATTAGTAACATTTTCATGTTCAATTGTATTCTCCACCATTTGATCCCATTCAGAATTACCTACCAATACTAACTTCTTTTGTAAGTCTCTCTTTTTTGTCCTGATTAGTTCCGTGTACTCACCATCAGACGAGCTAGTTGGTGACCGACTTACTTCACGTTTCTTGTCAGATATGACTTTTTGTTGCTCACTTAAAAGGGATAGAACTTTTTGTATCATACTCTTTGCTCCTTTCAAATGTGCAATTCCACTTGAGGTGTGCGTATCCCATGATTCGCCGACGGCTAAATTTAGACAAGTTGCCAAAGCAATATCTGCTGGAAGTTCAATCAACAGCTCATTATCCGAGCGACTTAGTTCACTTGCTAGTTCCAAAATACATCTCTTCATATAGGAATAACCTCGAGCACGTAATTCATTGGTTGCTGTATCAAGAATGTCAACATTGCCAGCTAAATGAAATAATGTCATCGAAGCAATAGAATTGAAAAGGCAAGAATACTTGCTTGCAAGTGGAATAATCATCCTTTTCCAGGGATTTTCGTTAACACCATTTTTAATGGACATAATCTGACAAGTATATTCTGAATATAAATGTAATATTTGTTCTTGACTGGATGTTTTTAACAACGACCTGCTAGACTCACTATCGGTGAATGAGAGTGGTGTATTGATAGTGTGGTCGGGTGAAGAGACAAAAAAATCATCATTGGTTGATACCAAAGAATTTCCAGATGGGTCCATGATTCGTGCCATGGCAAAGTGTTTTGATTCATCTGAACTATGATTTAGAAGGATCGGACTCAATGAACCATTTTCTAGCTTGGTTGTTTCAAGATCAAAAGGATTAATCTTGATATCTTCACCATTAAATGCAAGGTTTAGAATGGCGGACAATGAAGGTGTCAAATGAATGTCCTGGTGATTTTCAAAGTCATTTGAAGATTGTCGAGTATCTAATTTAAAACCGGAGAATAAATCAGGTAAGCCAGGAGAGAGTGCAACTTGAGAACCCATATCCGAGCTTGAAACTGGCGAGCGTTTTATTTCATCAACAGCTACTTCTGCCAAAGAAGCTAAGGCTCCTTTGTTATGGTATTCCAATCTTAAGCTATTGATATCTGACGTAGTCACTGTATTGGTGCTTTGAGATCTTCGCTTTTTAAGAGGTACATGAGGAAGGCAAGTAGTATCGTTTAAACTATTTCTCCTCTTCAAGGGTAATGTTGGCATACTTTCTTTATGCAGATGAGGGTTTAAGCCTCTTGATATAAGTTCATTTTCCATTTTGATATGTTCTAGTGACCTTCCTGTCACCGATAACGAAGCCAATTCAATGTGACGTGTAAGGTTTTCATCCTTTATGCCAGAGTGGGGCTCTTGAAACTCTTTATCGACAGGTGAACTTTGTCTTTTGGTTTCATCTTGAATAGATGTATCCTCATTAAAGGATCGCCATTTGAAGTTAGTTGCATAGCCCCCACAAGTTATTTTCTTTCTTGAACAGTTCAAACATGACGGCTTTGATTCATCACACTTCAATCTCTTCTTCTTGCAGGTCAAACATCCTTTCCTAGACTTCGTCACCTTCTTCTTGGGCTCTACCGGCATTGCATTTGAATATTCAAGTGTTTGCTCATAAAACGATTGGTTTCTCCTATCCCGTTACAGCATTGTTTTCCGTTTTTAATATGAGACACATTGCCTCTATCAGATAAGAATTCACAAGATAAATAATAGCACAAACTGATAGCACGGATACTACTTCCAAATTTGGAATATTTTTCCTATAGTAGAAAAGTCCGACCCGCCCTTTATTGCAAAGCGGAGACAATTTATTATTTGGCGGCTAAATATGTAAGGGTTTATCTTAACTATGTAAGGACCAATATTAATTTACAAACTAGATTAATTGGAAGGACAGTATTCCAAGTTTAAATCGGTATGCACAGTTGCGTTTCTGAAAGTCTTTAATATCTAAAGCACCAACTTCATTATTAGTGCGTGATTCTGTTACATATCGAATCCAAGGGAAACAGGTGTATTTTAACTTTTCTTCATCTACTCTGAGATAATTGAGTCGGAGTCCTGAATAAGTTATCATTGGAATTGTAAAGCTAACCTGAATGTCATTGAAATTGGTTTTCAACTTGGTGGATTTTATTATTTCTTTTACCAGCGAAGAGGTTTGTCCGTTAACGCCATAGTACCGATCTAACTCGCCTATTTCGTCGTCGACTTCCGAGTCTGATTCTTGTTGAACTTCCTCAAGGTTATTGTTCAACACTTTCTCCAAATGTTCTAGATCAATATCAGATGTGTGCAATGATAATTCAGCCATCATTCTTATAGACTTCTTTCCTGTGACGTTGTCTAACGTCCAAATAACTTCTGAAGTATCTAGTTTAAAGTTAACCTCTCCCATTTCCGCTTTATATTTGAGGGCATCGTCATCCTTTACCTCTGTCAGAAGGAAAAATATATGTGGGTTTAGTGGAATTCTGATTATCAAATCACGACAGTGTAGTCTTCGCTTGTAGTTGGTAGATAAGATGCATAATATCTGAACCTTCTTTGACTCCTTTATAATTCTATACGTAGGCTTGATCATAATAAGAGGAAGCTTTCTCTTCTGTTTTTGCTGCTCAACATTGTAAGTCATTAAGATGAACTTGTCGTCGGGAGGAGTAAACGTAACCAAATTATCCTTGTAAACTGAACCCAATTCGATACATTGATGGAATTGGATATTTCGAATGGGGATTTTCTGTTTTATTGAATCAAGTGGCTTCTCTTCTTCGTCTTCTTCCTCTTCATTGATTTCATCTTTTAACTGGTTTTCAGCTCGATTAACATGATAATCATCATATTCAATACCTGATATCTGAGATTCATTGAATCCTATCTTGCACACTGGCATACCTGAGAGGTAACATTTGACTGCGCAAGTTCCTTGAATTTCATTCTTCTTGATAAAATCATTTTCTAAATCATAGTAGAATTCACAATCCTCAACCAAATCAATGTAGATTTCATTCTTTGCATAAAATATACCTTTTGATCTCCAACTGATTGCCAGAGCATAGGTTCTTAAGACAGAACTATTAATAACTGAATTGTCCTGAACAATTTTATCGGTAGTTATGGCATGGTTATGTGTGGATTTAACCTGTTCGTCCTTCTGTTTGCTTCTCTTCTTCTTTTTCTTCTTTTTGGCTTTATTCCCTGATTCGGGGTCAGTATTTTCCTCGTCGTCTGACAGGGACTCCCCTTCGATTTCAAGTTTAAGTTTGGGTAAATTAGCCTCTACTTTTATGTATTCTTTCAAAAGGTTGTAGTCGGTCAATTGAACTATTCCAAAGTCCATACATTCGTCAAGAAGATCAAAAACCAAGTTTAGGTTATCGACTATTGTATCTCTATCCATTTGAACTTTAGCTCTTTCGGGATTTTCTTTACTGGCTGTCTCAATGTAGTGCCTTAATGTTTTGTAAAAGTTGTGAAGGAAAACCACAGTCAGCATCACATTGATATTCTTTATCGTTGCTGTTAGAAGAATTATGTCGTTGTCTCCGCGATAATATACGTAACTTATGCCCTTGTGGTATAGTATGGGCACCGATTCACCCGGCGACTGGGCCCGGTATACTTCATCAAAGTTGTGTAGAATATGCCTGTCACTGGGCAATTCATTGTAGTATCGTCTATGAAGTAGTAATTGGCTGTCGTGGAACTGTAAGTCCTTATATGGCCGGTGGAGAATGTATATTGCTGCAACCATTGCAGGTTGTATTAAGAAAGACAATCGAAAGCGAACTGGTTTTTGATCTGGAAAAATATTCGCAGGTGTACCCAAGTTTCCATTGTAACCATGATTAGTCCACTGAAATCGGCGGTAATCCTTACAGGTAAACTACTTGAGGAACAGGTTGGAAGGTTAAACGCTACAAGTAAGATCAAGTGGAAACTTCAAGAGGAACCGTATCGTCATTTGAGTATTAATTATCAATTCAAAACATTCGCCAAAACCTGGAAGTTTCTCAACACCATAACAGTTCCAAGTCATAAACTTAAGCACCACCCAACCATAACCACAACATACAATAAAGTTAAGATAGAATTAACCACTCATGATTTGGACAATAATTTATCTATCAAAGATTTAAGGTTAGCTCTGCTTATATCGGATATTTACAACGAACAAGTTACAGAGTTTGATACAAAGCCATCGAAAGAAATATCTTTGTCGGAGGCAACAAAGATCATTAATGAGTTGGTGAAAAACTAATTTAGAAAGATTCTATTACTATGTTACACGATTTTTCTAGTAGCCTTGCAGTAGGCATCACTCACCTCTATAGCTTCGTAAGTTCCTTCCAAACTGGCCAAGACGGTGAGCTCGTAGTCCCAAATATCGTCAATGGTATGCTTCTCTACTACTTTTTCCTTTGCCCGATGCTTTTTGTTGTCAACCTCAACTGTTCGGGTATATGTAAGCTTGAAAGGAGGCTCCCCAACAAAGGTGAATATTATTTGAGTTTGATCACCTTCGTGTATGTCTTCAATAATATAATCACCCTTATTTATCTCAACTGAAGGTAACTCATGTACCTGGAGTCGGAGCTCTTCCTTCTTGTCTTCGAAACTGTCAAAATTTACGACACATTTGCTTGCTGATGAATCTTGGATGGCTTCTATTTCGAGGGTTCCAGCCTTGGAAGCCAATCTGTGAAATTGCAGATTCAGTTCAGCCTTTTGCTTTTTACCGTTAAACTTGTAGAAGACAGAGTATGGTGGAATACCAGTCAAATTGTAATGAACATGATCACCGACGCAGTAATGCTTCTTCTTTGATTTTGTGATATTTGGGATTTCTGTAACGAACACAACAAAATAATCCAACTCATCAAATTCAACTTGCTTACATCCATTACCATCAGTTAACTCATTAATGGTAAGGATATATTCACCAACCCCCATAGGTTCCATGGAATATAAGTCAATACTTGATTCTTGAATGTTGTTTACCAAAATATGTTCTTGTTTTCCGGTACGCTCGTGTTTTAATGTTGCCTTCATGCTAAACGGGTATTGACCATCAAATATAATAGGAACTGTAGTTACAACCTTACTATCTCTGTTGAGTTTATTTTCACAGATTTGAACAAATTGGTTATTTGGATCAAATTTAGCCCTTGGGAGTTCTTGTACTTCATATCTGACACTAGGTAACTTTTTTTGCCTGCCATTTCTTTGCTTTGTGTATAAACGATCGTAGATTCCTTTGAAATGGTACTCATATGTACCACTCAATTTGGAAGGCAAATCAAGTGTTGTTTCTTCTGATTCTGCTATCAAGGTTAAAAGTTCTGATTTACCATTTGGATGATTGACTTCATATTCAATAACAAAAGGCTTTGCACCTTCCAATTTCAAGTTTAACATCAAACTGTCGTTGCAATTCTTGCAAACCGGAGTAAGAAGCAACAAAGAGTCACCTGTGTGTTGATTTAAAATATTCTCACTTGTTACGGTAAGGTTTGGTTTGCTGTAATAAGATACGTGCACTTGTTTTTGCTTGTTTTTAACAATACCGGGGCAGCCATCATTTTCAAAAGAGACTAAGGAATATAGACCTTCTTCTCTTACCTTAAGTGATGCTCCACCTTTCAAGACTCTATTTTTGGATATCGATTTATCAAACAAATCTTCAACCAAGTATTCAATCACATCGTTGCTTGTCTTCCCAACAGAAGATTTGAATTTCAATGGTATCTCAACAAAATCTCCCTCAATTATTTTGTAATTTTGATTTCCCCCAATTTGAATTTCGGGAATATCATCTCGAATTGTCACAGTTACAGACTCTTGGTTATTAATGGAGGCAGCACACGAAAACTTATCAAAAGCATTTGTCAATTTGAGCTTATATGTCCCACCCTTAGTCCATTCAGAGGTCTTGATGGAATATGATTCGACATTCTGAACATGAACTGTTTCGATAAGTTTGTGTCCAGTCTGAACACTAATAACGTCATAATCAAAAGAATAAGGACCGTTTCCACGGAAAAACAAGGGAATCTCGGTATCTTCTCCATAACAATTCAGGAATGAATTCTGAAATTCATTACTAGATGCAAAAAATGAAACCAGTGACCTTTGTTTGAAATACGTCTGGTAGGTAAATTCTTCTTCTTCTAACTTAACCGGTTTTTTATAATAATTTGTGTCCTTAAGCGAGTTGAAAACTATTACAAAGTTACCTTCAGAATTTGGACTAAACTTGAACGAGTACCGCTTTTCAAAAGTTTTCAAGACTCTAGAAGCCATTCCCTTATCATTGTGCACCGGTCTTAAAACACCATTGGGTAGTTTTTGATAAACGTGGTATTGTAAGTGGAATGGTGCTTTACCTTCAAGATCAAGGTCGAAAGTGTAACCTGTGGTACCCAAGCATTTATCAATTATTGGTTTGGCTGAAACTTGAACTTTTGGAGGCTGTGCCACAGTTACCACAACATCAGACAGTGGTAGTAACTCACATTTACAAAAACGGCTCTTGCAGGTACTCAATCTGTAAGTTCCTGGTTTGTCGACACTGAAGGAACTGTGAAGTTCACTAGGAGTTTTGAAGGTCTTCGTAAAATTTGAGAGCAGTATATCTTCATCCAAATTATTGTAGCCAATGGTAACAGTCAATGGAAGATCTGATTCTCTCAAGCTTTCTATACCAGTAAGATGAAGTTCCTTGTTTCCACCAATTAGTAATTGTGTTTCAGTGTCTAAATCAATAAGGCCAATCTTTGGTGTCTGCTTTAAGTCATAGGAAAACCAGATATCTTCATCTTTGGAAGCGGCGTTGTATCTTGTTACACTACCCAATGAATCTTCTACTTCAAGCAAATGAAATTCCAATGTTCCCTCTGAAGCATCACCAAGAATGTCGGGGTAATGAAGTATTTCCTGCTCAAGCGTATTACGTGTAACACTATTGGCACTTAACCATGTGAGGTTTTTAGAATTTTTATCTTGAGGAAGTCTGTCGTCTCCGACGGTGATATTCAAAGTCTTGTAGAATTTCTTATTAAGCTTTATATCAAACTTGATATTAAGTGGTTGAACTGAAATATAGTTTAGCAATGGAAAATTCAACATCTCTTCACTTATTTTTGGGGATAAACAAGCAAAATTATTAGCCTTGTCGAAAGTTGTTGGATAAACAAACTTGGCTCTTGGACAATATGATATAAGATACTCAGATTTGTAAGTTCTAATGTTAATTTCCTTAGTATCTGTTACCTTGCTTATACGATAACGGCCTGAATCTTTAATCGGTACCTCAAGGTAGAAAATATTCTCGTGTTTCTTGTAATCCTTAAATTTGCTTAAATGGGTATAATCCTTCTTCAACAATCTTTTTAAAGAGGCCCCCGAGTAATTCAAGTACTTTATTTCATTATTAGTAGTCGTATGTTCCAATTGCAAGAAACCTAATTCAGTCGTTGTGTTAAATTCAATAGGCATATCGAGGATTTGATTTGCACCCTGATTCAAACAAATTTTGTCAAAATGGAAAGGGTTAAACTTTGCAGACGAATCTGGCAAGTATTGAATTGTCAATTTACCCTTAAAATGGGAATCCATATCGATTACTTTATTGAAACTGACGGCATCGCCCACGATAGTCAATTCTCTCTTTCTGGCAACAAAATTCCATAGCACCAAAATTACACTATTAAAGAAAGGAATTGTGGCACTACTTATTAAAAAAAGTGTCATTCCATTTAATAATAAAGTCATCATCAATGTTCTAAACGGAGAAAACGTCAAGTATTGAATATTGAAAAGTGGAAGAAGCCACAAAAAAAGCCCATCTAGGAATGCATACTTTATTACAAAAGAAAACTTGTTCAAAGGTGTTAATGTGCTAACAACCGTGGATAACTCTGAATTAAGTAGTATGACATCGTATATCTTCCAACTTTGGATCAATAAGAAAAGTGATATTGTGAATCGTCTTTGTGATGCTTGATCTAGAATATGCAGAGGAATAAGTGGGTCCAGATCATCTGAATTGCCCACTTCCTTGTGTTTCAGTGGTTTCTCACCATCGTTTGGCATGGTAAAGGGCCCAAATGGTATCTTCTTCTGACGTGATGTACAATAAAACTTTTTACGGATTGAAAATGAAAACAAACATCATTTAAAATTTTCCGGTATATAAATTATTTGTATTGGATTTCTAATTGCTGCAAAAAAAAGTGAAACAATATATATAATAAATCATACATTATCATTCAATGATCCAAGAACCGTGCTGCTTATTTTGAGTGATCTTGATTGCTGGTAAGTCCCAGCCAACTCCTCCAGAGCCAATTGCAGCACCAAAACGTGGCACAACATAACATTCACGTTTGTTTGCGTTAATGAGCTTTGGAGCATAAGGATGTCCTAAAGGCTTGGAATATGTCAAAAGTGGAGAATTCTTCGAAATATTAGCAAGTTGCTTGGCTTTAATTTCCACCAACGGCTTCATCCTAACTTTGGATGGTCTTCCATCCTTTTGGTTCAGGCCTAAATTTAAGGATTGATAAACCAAGTATGACCCAGGTAAAGTTCCCAGTTTATTTAGTACTGAGTTGGGGTGAATGTAAACAAATTGATCCTGTGCCATGTCAAACTGGTTAACAGGGAATACTGTGGAATATTGAATATTGATAATTGGGGTACGGTTGGTGATTCTGAGCTCCGAATCAATTAAATCCCCTCTAATTGCAGTTTGATCAATAAACCCAGAAGCAATCATCTGCTTGATTGCAGCTATCTGCTTCTTATTTGGAATCCCTAATTTTAGGTCACTTGATTCCGTTACATGGGCAATGGAATCAGGCATTGTATTCGATTTGACAATGAAATCCACTTGTTTTCTCAACTTGATGATTTCGTCCATAACTTTTCCTCTCAAGTAATTATTCATAGTGAAATCGCGTTTTTTATCCTCCAGAACGTGGTCATATGCACAAACAGCAGACAAAAGCATCAATGCATCACTGGTAGGGTCTAATTGAGAAAACGTGGCTCTGGATTTGTTGTACTTGATTCTAGTCTGGCGTCTTTCATCTTCATCAATATCATCTTCTGATTCATTATCATCTTCTGACGCATTTTCATCATCGCCATCTCTCTTTTTTGCAGATTTCTTGGTGCTTATTCCAAGTTCATTTTCACCGATGAAAGGATCGCCAACCGACAAAGCCGAAACAAAAGCAATAATGTAAGGAAGACAACCATACTGGTTCCCAATAATTAAGATCTTGGCAAAACGGGGACTTAAAGGGAAATGAGACATGGTCTTTCCTAAATCTGTTATATTCTTCTCCTTGTCCAATGCACCTAAAATTAACAACAACTTTTCTGCCTTCTGAAGCGCCAATCTATCAGGCGGGGTAGGGAAAGGAAAATTAGCTATTTGATGGATACCCATACTTTTCATTGTTAAGACAATACTTTCAAATGGCATCCTCAAGATTTCGGGTTTACTAAATTGTTCAAAAAATGATTCGTAAATGGCTGAAGAAAAAAGTTTGTAGCAGTGACCTGGTCCAGTTCTACCAGCTCTCCCGGATCTTTGGTCGGAGGATGCTTTGGAGATCCAATCAATCTCAAACGATTGAACACCATTCTCTTCGTTATATTTTCGTTCCTTAGCACGGCCACAATCAATTACGTATCTAATGCCTGGAATTGTAAGAGAAGTCTCTGCAACATTGGTGGCAACGACACATAATCTACTTCCCTTTGGAGGTTCTTTGAAGACTTTCATTTGTTCTTCAGTTGGCAAAAGGGAGTACAATGGAAGAACGTATAATGGGTCTTTATCAGTTTGATGCTCTTCCAAGGTTTCTTCAAACCCTTCTTCCTCTTGAGAATCAGACTCATAATCATCGTTTTCTTCAATATCTTGCATATTCACGGCAAAGTCAACCTCCTCAGCCTCGGCATCGGTATTTTTATTGAGTCTAATAGTCGCGAGTTCTGCTTTATTGTAAACTTCTTTGGTATGCTTCTTTCTGGTGAATGGAAATTCCTTTCGTAACCTTCTGACAGTCGAAATGATCTCGTTTTGACCTGTCAAGAAAATCAAGATTCCACCAGGTGGTAATTTGCGATGGATCTTGCATGCTTTTTTGTAAGCCCCCTCCACATAGTCATAATTGGTACGCCGGTCAAAATGCACACTGACAGGATATTGTCTAGCATCTACCTTAATAATTGGAGGAGGCTCCTTGAATAATACAATATTCTCAGAAAAATCGGACACACGTAAAGTCGCCGACATAATAATCAATTTCAAAGGTTTGACTGAAGGGTCCTTTGCAAAAGTTTCTCTTCTTAATTTCAACACTCTACTCAACATACCAATCAAAATATCAGTATTGATATTTCTTTCATGAGCTTCGTCGATGATGATGGAGGAATACTTTTTGAGCATGAAGTCTGCCATCATCTCTCTTAGAAGAACACCATCTGTCATAAATTTCATGGCAGTGCCATCTGGGGTACCTTCGTTTTTGATTGTACTGTCAAACCTGACTTGGTAACCAACTCTTTTTCCATGGTCTCCAAGCTCATTGCCAACACGTTGCGCCATCGAAACAGCAGCCACTCTTCTAGGTTGTGTAATTCCTATCATCCCGGGATATGTAGGGTTTTTAGAACTCCCAAAGCCAGCTTCGTATAAAAACTGCGGCACTTGTGTAGTCTTACCGGAACCTGTTTCACCACATACAACTATGCAATCATGGTGATTAACAGCTTCCATAATTCTATGCTCTTCACCAAACACTGGTAAATTCATCCTTTGTTTCTGTATTTCTTCGGAACGGGTGACATGTACATAAAAGGCTTCTCTCTGGAGTTCCTTATTTATTGGGATATAACCTTCTTCGTCGGATGAGTGGTCAATATCTTCATCGTGGATTGTTGGGTTTGAGTAAATAGACTTTGTTTCTTCGGAAAGTATTGGCATTGCACCTTCCTCGTGGCCGTCCATCTTTTTCATTTGCTCTGCAGCCCAACTTTTAAAAGATTCTGCCACTTTTGAATGCTTAGGTTTGTTTTTAAGAATTTTAGGTTCATCTTCTTCTGAATCTTCTTCTGAGTCTTCTTCTGAGTCTTCTTCTGAGTCTTCTTCTGAGTCTTCTTCTGGATCTTCTTCTGAATCTTCTTCTGAATCTCCATCATCAGAACCCACGTTAGAATCCTCATCGCTGATTTCCACACTATCTTCATTTTCTGGATCATCTTCTTCTGAATCATCTTCTGAATCTTCCTTGATGAAGTTATTCTCTTTTGTATTTGTATTTTCTTCATCCAGTGATGATATGAAATCATTCTCATCTTCTATCTTATGCCTTTTCTTCTCCTCCTTTTCAACTTTTAATCTCCAGCTGTACTTTTTCGGATTAGCTTTCCCAGACTTCTCTATTTTAGGCAAATTTCCAAAGCCAAATCCAAGTCCTGACCCTCCAAACTTGGCTGGTCTGTTATCCACAAACGATGATTTTACTTCTGCTGAAGCAAAGGAATCACCACCAAACTTGGCCATTTCATCGTCATCATTGTCGTCATCATCTTCCGCGGAGTCGGCATAATCGTTTTCCTTGAACAATTCAGGTTCTTCCTCCCAATTTTTAACCTCTCGTTCCTCGTACAAAACCAGCCTCGTATCTTCGTTTCCTCTACCTTGACGCTCCAAATCCAAGGCCTCAATCATTTCTTCTTTACGAGTTTGTTTTCCTTTGCCCAATAACTTAGAAGCTGTAAGAAGACTGGTGTCAATTTTCGTATGTGATAATTTTTCGAGTAAGGTCTTCTTTTCTTCTCTCTTCAACTGGTGTTCAATATATTTGTCCAATCTTTTCTTTTTGGACCTGGACATTTTTGTTTCCTTTTCATTGGCGCTGTATAATTGTTCTTCCAATTTCCTTTTTCTCTCTTCTCTTTCTTCGGTTGTGACTGGTTTGAGGATTTCTGAATTGGAGTTTTCATTATTGAATAACTCACTCAATTTCTCTGGTTCTTGTTCGTTACCATCTTCTAAGTGCCTAGTGAATTGTTTATTACGAACTCGTTTAAGTTCAGACTGCTTAGCAAGCATCCCTGCACGAGCCTTCTCGTTGAACCTCTTTCTATACTTCCCCATTCCTTCGGTACTTAAAATTTCACTAAAGAAAGAAGCAATGCTTGTAATCTATATATGATTGAGATACTGCACACACCGAAACTTTTCCGATGACCTTGGTCAAACACAAAAATATAAACACGTGACTAGAATGTCAGTTACATTTCAACTGACGTTTCAAATACGGGGAAACACTCATTTTCCACCCGTCCGTTGTCATGTCTCTGGAAGATCTTTATAGGCGATGTAAGTATTGAATGTGACTATCATTTTGTCCAACTACTAACTTTAGTAATTCATACGACTTTGACGCTTAATTCAAGCACACTTTATACATATGAGAATCACCAGCTTGTACACCAAATCAATAATCTCAATTGTTCAGAGATAATTTCTCAGGAACTTGGTCTTATAAATGCTTCAAAAACATTGGTTGGTTCAGTTCCCATTGCCACCAGCAAAAACATCACCAATACTAGACTTGTGCTTTATTTCATGAAAAAGAGCTTGACCAACAGTGATGGAAGTAGTGATCTCATCACGGTGGCATCTATTGCTCACGCTCAGGTAAATAAAACATTAATTCTTACTGTTCTAAAGAAGATTACAGACAAATATGTTGAGTTCAGGAACAATATTAACGGCCCAAATGAATCCCAGTCTGATGGACAGCAAAGTTTAGGTGAATTCAAGCTTTACATGAATCAAATCATTAAATTTGAAGAAATGAATTTCGAATCAAACCTGCAAATCTATAACTACTCCAATTCACAAGAAAGTAGCGAAACAGACCCGTTATTGCAACCAGATGTGATAAGTCCGAATCAGTTATTGCTCGCCAATGAGGAGGTCGACGAAGTCCGCGAATTGATGTTGGAAAACATAAATAAACTTTTGAGCAGAGGTGACAAGCTCAATCTCTTAGTTGACAAAACTGACCGTCTTACCACGTCGTCGCTGGTGTTTCAAAAACGGGCCCAACAGGTCAGTCGCAAGATGAAGTTATACAAACTTGGCTTCAATCTATTAATGATTGCAGTAGGCATCTTGCTTATCTATTTGGGAGCTTTGGCTTCTCGTATGATATTTTCATAATTTAGAATTAATCGATAATCATTCATTCATTCATTCCTCCTCTTCATCTTCGTCATCCTCGCTGACTTCGTGAGTAGACTCTACTGTGTCAGTGTTTGTCAATTCTGCCTCTTCCTTGCTGAGTGCTTCAATGGGATTTACTCTGACGACCTCTGCCTCTTCTATTTCCTCGTTTTCTGTCTCCTCGTTTTCTGGTTCTTCTGTGACCAGGCCTACCATAGGCAAATCTTCAGCAATTTGTTCTTCCGTGTTACCTGATCCATTGGCAGCTTTCTGGAGCTTCTTTTGCTCTATAGAAGCTTCGTAAACTGCTAGTCTCAGCTTAACTTGCGGTATGAAACCAGCAAAGTCTGTCAGTTCCAATGCTATCAAAACATCTTGGGTCTTTACTGTCCTGCGAAAATCCTTCTTCAGATTCAATCGAGCATGAAACAATACATGTGAGACGAATACCGTAGCTGATCTCTGAATCGCCAATAACGAATCCTTGGCGAGGAGCATATTGGTATCCTCGTCCTGAATGATAGACTTTGCCAATTTCTGAATAGTGCTTCTAGGAAACAAGATATCATCGATAGATACAAGCTCAGAATCTCTTGCTGGTTGAGGATATTGACCATCTGCGTTCTTTCTCCAGCCCTTTGGTGGCATGTTTGATTTCTGATTATGTTATATTATGAACGAGATTTTTTGGACGCGTATTTTGAATCCCTCAGTCCCTGATGTCGCCAAGTCAATATGAGTACTACGGGGTGCTCACGCGGCGAAATATCCAACGGGTTGCCTGGGGAAACTATGAGTTTGATACTTGGTACGGCAATGCTGCTTACTTTAGTAACCAAGACCACCAACACTCAGCGTTGGGGTACGAGTTTGCGGCCCGCTTGGCAGCAGATCCGTCACTTCGCCGACGTCGCCAAACTGAAGAATCACCAAACATTGATGGACTGGGATTCTGGCTAGACTTGCTCTATGTCTGTGACTTTTGTTTCAAGTATACTGCTGAAAAAGAAACTATTCGCCAACATTTATCCCATTGCAGCATGAACAAGAAACGACCGACTGTGGGCAGTCTTGTTTATCGAGACGATTCGTCACAATACTTGATTCGGCGAGTACGTGGCTTTCGTCATCAGTTGTTTTGTCAAAACTTGTCCCTCTTTGGCAAGCTTTTTCTAGACGACAAATCAGTATACTACAATGTGGATAATTTTGACTTTTACATCGTTTACGGTGGAGACGATGGAACTTACCGTCCTATGGGCTTCTTTTCAAAGGAATTGCTCTCCTATGATAACAATAACAACCTTGCATGTATCTGCGTATTTCCGCCATACCAACGTCGTGGGTTAGGCTCGCTTCTCATTGAGTTTCTGTACGAAGTGGCCAAAGTAACACCAGGTCAACTCACAAGCGGACCCGAATTTCCTCTATCACCATACGGTAAACTTAGCTACCTTCGTTTCTGGTCTAAACGTTTAGCATTCTTGCTTCTTCAATTGGACGGTCAGTCCTTCTCTCTTGATACCTTGGCCGGCAAGACAGGGTTCCGCAAGGAAGATATAATATTTTGCTTGGACTACATGAAGTTGATTCTGAGAGATTCCACTGGATTTCTGCTTTCATTGGACGAATTGTTCCAGTGGTGCAAAGACAACGGGATTGATCCTACACAAAACAAATGTATGCTAAAGCCAGGGTTTTTGTTGGTATGAGATAATAACCTCTGTGGGATTTACTTCCCCAAGATCTTGTATATTAATTGTATTATATAGTCGTCATTAACGTAATTGCAGGAATGCATCCAATAATACCAGCGACGGTGCTTCATTGTTTTTATTCTTCTCAAATACGTTCCAGAAACGGAGCGTTTCATCGCCTGCACCGGTAACAATAGTCTCACCATCGGGTGATAAGGAAAGGTATAGCACTCGATACGTGTGGCCGGTTAATTGGGCAATTTGTTGCATGGACGGATACTTCCACACAATAATTTGGTTCCTAGAGTAGCCATGCGTTGATACCAACTCATTCGAGTTCTTAGACCATATCAAGTTACACACTTGAGAACCGGTGTTCACATCATGTACCAAATTTCCCGTAAGAGTATTCCAGGTTTTGATGGTCTTATCTGCGGTACCTCCACCGGAAGCCAAGATACCTCTTTGATGGGGCGACCAGGCAATTGCTTTTACTGCAGCGGTATGATCAGTAAATTGATGCAATGGCTTGGTATTCAAAGCATCCCATATAATAAGCTTGTTATCGTTACCTCCACTTGCTAATTTGTTTACCTCAGTATTCCACTTTAATCCACAGACTTCTTGCTTGTGCCCTTCAAATTTATTCACATAATGGCTTTCAATTCGGACATCACGGTTGAGAATGGTGCGGTCTCTCGAACCACTAGATAAAATGTGTTCGTTCCATGCCAAAGAACTCACTCGAAGACTGTGTCCTGACATCGTTCGCACACACTTTATCTTGGTAGCATCCCATATCTCCACTAAACCCTTTGATGTACCAATAGCCAAATGAGTTCCCGTTCCTATCCAGTTCAAACTAGTGACCTTGTCTTTGTTGGATAAGTTACATAGCCTGTCCACAGACTGGGTAGAACCATCCCAAAGATAAACACTGTCACCCAATCCCACTGCCAAAATATCTTGTTGTCCCCAATCAACCAAATTAAGATAAAAATCATCCGACAATTCGGGTGCATCTAGCACTCGGTAAGGAACCTTCAGGATGTTGCGAGGTTTCTTTTGAGGGGATAATAGCAACTTTTGTGATTCTTGTCGAACAGGTGATAACGAGTAAAGCTCATTCTGAAGGTCCCGTGATATGGGACGCAGTTTTTGTGGTGATTGATAAGTAAATAGGTTGGTCTTCCGCCTGGGAGTACTGGTTATATCTTCTATGTCTTCAGCAGTTGTACCGGTAGTGCTGTTTGGAATGGTAGATGGGGTAGTTGATCCACGTGGTGGTGTAGCTGTAAGGGAGTCAGAATGAATCATATTTGTCCCCGTGGTTGTGGGTCGATTGATGTTCTTTACTGCACTTCGCAGATTTATGTTATTGGCCATGTTTGCAGCGGCCATGGGTACAGCATCCCCAAATAGTTCGGCTTTTAGTACGGTTGAAAAAGTTCTGTTTGCTTCTTCCTCTTTTCGGATTTCAATCTCATTATCTGCGTTCTTGGTGTTTCGAAGGTCAGGTAATATCTCCTGGTCGGTTAAACTGAATGCTGCTTGAAGATCAATTCCCGTTCTATTAGGGATATATCTGTCACTAAAAATGGACTTCTGATTTCGACGTCGTGGAGATGCTGATGGTAATGGGGCATCATTCAAGCGTGGTGGGTCTGTAGTGCGTGTTGATCGCGATGGAGACCTGGGAGTCTCAAATATATGTCGTCCCGAAGGGCCAGAGCTGGTATTCTTATCACTCATCGTTTGCCCTATTCAAAATAAATATGTGTGGCCAAAACTAGCGATGCGCTTTGATAATAGTATCTTCTCTGAAGATGAAAAGATGGATTATTTCACACAAGAGCTTGCTACTACTGAAGGAGTTTGTTCTGTGATTATTTTGGTTTATATGCAGGTGTTTGTCCAACAACCATACAATAGAGATCAATTATTATATAAGTGTGCCATATAACGTAGGAAATATGTAAGATAAGGATCAAACTTAGTTGCTGAAAGAGATCGAGTTCAATTCAATTCAACCCAAATCGTGTATCTGGGGAGCGTTTCGGTTTGCAAGTAAAATAAAATTGAATAAGTAAACATGACTTCTGGACCGATCGAATCAATATTATTATTTGGACCCCAACTCCTATTATCGGTATTCCTCGACTCTCGTACGTGGTGCATTTTTTGTAAGTTTGGGGTACTGATTACACTGGATCTGTTATGTGGCTCCATTGACAATGTTATCTTTTTTGTGTAACATTCAATATGTTACCTTTCATAAGCAGTCTTCCAAATTTATGATATTATTGAATCCCGTACTTTCATACTGATAAATTGATACATATAAGTGTTGAGCATCATAAGGTGGAAATAGCCAACCGAAATCTAAAATTTAGCCATAACTCTTACAAGAATTTGAAATTCTCAAAAGTTGAACAGGTTATTCAAAAATTTCGTATCCCCAGAAATTGAAAATCACTAATTTTCAATTATCTTGATAACTAATTAAGATTTTTTGAAATATGTAGCCAGAAAAGTGCTTTATTGTTGCACCCATTTATTGTTTACTGTGAAAGCTACGATTTTGGGAATAATGTTCTTTTTGCAGATTACAATCCAAAATATTTAATATTTACAAATCCTCAAACAAGGTATCAAAACAGTGGACTCAGTCTGAGTGGGAAAACAGGTGGTTCAGGTTGCATCTGAACAAAGTATAAATTAGTGAGAAGTTTGACTTCATTTTTGACCATTATGTTCTTCTTGAAGCTCAAAAACCATCAATTAAAATACAAATCAGGCACACATACCAATATTAATATTCGTAAAGTACTAAATTGTTGTAGTATAACACTTGCCAAAGCCTACTGTTTCTTTTTGCACACCTTTTGAAGAAATTAGTTTACTAATTGTTGAAAAGATCTAAGATTCTGAGAGAATGCAATCCGAGGCACGTCATGTAATTGCAACCAACAAGCCAAACACACATTCTCCGAAGAACCTAGGTCGAAAAAAATGCAATCCTATATATAAACGCAGCCAATCAATTGTGCTCAAATGTTTATTATACATTAGAAAGAAAAAAACTTCGCTAGTACAACTACTTTCGTAGACCAAAAACACGAGGCACTACGTCGGATTATTCATAGATAGTGAAATCATAAGCATTATTCGGTGGCCCATCTCAACTTTTAACATAGAGCTTACGATTATCCAAAAAACAGCCATACTCATCGCATAACATAAAGAATGCTTCGCTTTGCTAGACTTGCCAGACCAGTGTCCTTGGTAAACAAGAGATACTCGTCGATCATCTCGGTGCACAGAGACATCAAGGAAGACAATGCTAACATTCCATTTGAATTCACTGCTGAAAACTTGAAGAGAGCCGAAGCTATCATAGCCAAATACCCACCACAATACAAGAAGGGAGCCACCATGCCATTGTTGGACTTGGGTCAACGTCAATTAGGGTTCACTTCGATCTCCGTGATGAACTACGTTGCCAAGTTATTGGATATGCCACCAATGAGAGTTTACGAGGTTGCTACTTTCTACACCATGTTTAACAGGAAGCCAATGGGCAAATATAACATCCAAGTGTGTACTACTACTCCATGTCAATTATGTGGTTCCGACGGTGTTATGGAAGCTGTTACCAAAACCTTGAACATAAAGCCAGGTCAAACTACCAAGGATGGCTTGTTTACTTTCCAAGAAGTTGAATGTTTGGGTGCATGTGTTAACGCTCCAATGTTAGCCGTCAACGACAACTTCCACGAAGACTTGACTCCAGAAAAGACCGTCCAATTGTTGAAGGACTTGCAAGCTGGAAAAGATGTTACAATGGGTCCTGTAAGTGGTAGAGAAAGTTGTGAGCCATTTTCTGGTGCTAAGGTCTTATTGAGCTCCGAGCCACATGATATTAGTAAGGTGACGAGAGCTGACTTGTGATGTTTGCTGTATTTAGGAACTATTTAATAAAAATCAACGGCATTGAAAACTTAAATTGCTTTGAAGGTTTTGTGTACAACGATTGTCACGCGCGCTGATAACATCGGGATTTCTTTGACTCACTGATTAACTTTGATGAAAAATTGTTTTGTGAACTTCCTACACAGTTGTCTTCCTCAAAATGGCCAAAAAGTCGTATAGTGTAGAGACAGAATTAGTCTTTGCCAAGTCCACCGATCAATATCAGGCCTCGGTGCCTCCATTGTATCAATCTGCGACTTTCAAGCAGACGTCGTTGTCGAACATGGGGGAATATGATTATACTAGATCGGGGAACCCTACCAGAACACACTTACAAAACCACATGGCCAAGATTATGAAAGCCAATCAAGCATTTGCTGTAACCTCTGGAATGGGTTGTCTTGACGTTATCACTAGATTATTAAAGCCAGGTGATGAAGTGATTGCAGGGGATGACTTATATGGAGGTACACATAGATTGTTGACTTACATGCACAACAAGGGTGACTTGAAGGTTGGCCATCATGATACCACTAATACTGAGTTAATCAAATCCAAGATCACATCAAATACTAGAATGATCTTTTTGGAATCTCCCACCAACCCTTTAATAAAGGTTGCTGACGTCAAGTCAATCACCGATCACGCCCACAAGGTCAACCCTGACTGTATTGTGGTTTTTGATAATACCATGATGTCTCCTATCTTGATGACTCCTTTGGACTTGGGTGTTGATATTCAATATGAGTCGGCAACTAAGTATCTCAACGGACACCACGATATTATGGCTGGGGTTATAGGCACACGTTCTTCTAAACTAGCTGAACAGATATACTTTGTTATTAATTCAACTGGATGTGGACTTGCTCCTTTTGACTGTTGGTTGTTAAGTAGAGGTTTAAAAACCCTAGCTGTCAGAGTAGAAAGACAACAACAAAATTGCTTCAGGATTGCGGAATTTTTACAGAACATTGGGTTCAAGGTCAGATATCCAGGTCTCAAATCACACCCACAACATGACATACATGCCTCCATGTGCAAAGGATTTGGCGGGGTGTTGAGCTTTGAAACAGGTAGTATTAAAACGTCAGAAAAGATTGTGGAAAGTACCGAGATTTTTGGGATTGCGGTTTCCTTTGGGTGTGTCAACTCCTTGATTTCTATGCCATGTAAGATGTCTCATGCATCAATTGACGCAAAGACAAGAGAAGAAAGAGATTTCCCAGAAGACTTGATCAGATTGTGTATTGGTATTGAGAACTGTGATGATTTGATTGACGACTTAACTAAAGCATTATTGAAAAGTGGAGCCGTTAAGATCAATGAAAGAGACGAATTATTCAATGCTGTCGGGGTTCAGCCAAAATTATGATCTTCAAAATAGTTCTTCGATGAGGAATTTTGCCACATTAGGAGCGCAAAATATTAAGAGAAAGAAACGGGTACTGGTTCAACTCCAGCAATTTTTCCGTTCATGTTTGTCATATTCAGTTCAACATTGGTATTTAAATTGATTTTTCATAGTTTATTATTAATGCTTTTCTTCAGGTGCGGATTACTGTTAAACTTGGCTTTTAAAATCTGATGGAAAGCTGCAAAAGCAAGGTTAGTCGTAACCATAGATCTGCTGGATCTTCTGGAATTTTGTCTCCTATTTCAAGTGTTTGACTGATGTAGTACATAATACTTAGTCTCCATTACGCTTCCGCATTTCTAGTATTCTTGAATATGATCACTAATGCCGTGGGAAATTCAAAATACCCTGCAGATAGTGCGAACAGTAAAAGTGCCTCAATTTATTGAAACGCGTATCGAGGTGGCGCGTCTCAACTTGTACCTTTCTTCTTATCGACAATGTCATCCTATGCTCTTTCCAAAGGAGCTCTCAAAGATTTGTTTTCCAAAACAACTAGAGATTCATCCAAAGCTCCATTTGTTGTTCAAATTACCAACTTGAAACCAGTTTATTTGAATAATGAGTTAAAAAAATTTAGAATCTTGATCACTGATGGTGTCTACTTGGGACACGGGTTGATTGACGAGTCTTGTATTCCATATGTTAACAACAACAGTATTGACAGGTACAGTGTGATCCAAATTAATGATTTTAATACCTTTTCCACCCAAAAACATATCGTTCTTATCAAGTCACTTGAATTGGTAAATCCTGCTGGAGATAAGGTTAATCCGAAGGACTTTATTAGTGTAGACACTTATTTCAGTGAACATACCGAGGAAGATAATTTACAGTTATCAAAGAAGAGTCAATCGCCAGCTCCTGCCTCTTTTTCGGACAATCAACAGAAACCACCACAATCTTACGAACAGCCACCACAGGCTTCGGATCATGCTTCAAAACCACCAGGCAGAGTTGCTCCAATTGAGTCCTTGTCTCCGTACCAAAGTAATTGGCTTATTAAGGCAAGAGTCTCCTACAAGGGCGATCTTAGAACTTGGTCCAATTCTCGAGGTGAAGGTAAGTTGTTTAATGTAAACTTCTTAGATGAATCCGACGAAATTAGAGCCACTGCATTCAATGACCTTGCGGAAAAATACTACAAGTTTCTTGAAGAAGGAAAGGTCTACTATATCACCAAGGCCAGAGTTCAAGCTTCTAAGAAGAAATTCAACCATCTTTCTCATCCCTATGAATTGTCGTTAGAAAGAGATTCGGAAATCACTGAATGTTTTGACACTGCTAATGTCCCAAAGCTTCATTTCAACTTTGTAAAGTTGGACCAAGTTCAAAACCTTGAACTAAATGCCATAGTTGATGTTATTGGTGCTTTGAAGACTGTTAATGAGGCCTTCCAAATCACAGCCAAGTCAACTGGTAAGGCCTTTGACAGAAGAAATATTACTATTGTGGACGAAACTGGTTTTGCTATTGATGTTGGTTTGTGGAACGGTACCGCTATCGATTTCAACATTCCTGAAGGTTCAATTATTGCTTTCAAGAGTTGTAAAGTTCAGGATTTCAACGGAAGATCATTGACCCTCACTCAAGCCGGCTCTTTAATTGCAAATCCTGAAACTCCTGAATCTTACCAATTGAAGGGTTGGTATGACAATGAAGGCATCAATGAAAACTTCAAGAGTATTAAAGCGGAAGCTTCTAGTAGTGGTCAAATTGGTAACCGCAAACTAATTGCTGAAGCTCAGGAAGAAAACTTAGGTAAGTCGGATAAGCCTGATTACTTTAGTATCAAGGCTACTATTAGTTTTACCAAGCACGAAAACTTTAGTTATCCAGCGTGTCCACAAACTGTCCAACCAAACGCATCCCAACCAGGCAGATCCGCTCAGCAATGTAACAGAAAATTAGTAGAGCAATCTGATTATACCTGGAGATGTGAAAGATGTGACATGAACTTTAATGAGCCTACCTACCGTTACATTTTCAGTATTTGTGTGACTGACACCTCTGGTCAAATTTGGTTGACATTATTCGATCAAGAAGCCAGAAGTTTGTTTGGTGTCGATGCCGGTGAATTAATGAAGATGAAACAGGCCAACACCGAAGATCCTACGGACCACGCATTTCTTGACAAGATAAGCAGTATTTCTTTCAGAGAGTATGGATTCAGAATCAGAGCTAGACAAGATACTTATAATGATACTATTAGGGTCAGATATCAGGCTGTGGGTATTGAGCACCTTGATTACAATATGGAAGCAGAAGCATTGTGTAAGGAGTTGGAAGCATTATTGAGTTAGGTAGTTGAAATTTTGTATTTATAGTATGTTTTTGTATGTGCATTGATATTATTTAAGGTAATCAACCAATCCGTTGTGTTCTAGCCAAAATTGCTTGAGCACCTCATTCGCTTGCCTTTGGCCTCTAGTGATCATTAACTTGCTAATAAATTGGTCAATATATGCTTCAGTATTTTTTCCTTGTCTACTCAAACACAACTTGAGCCAATTTTTTAATTGAAGCAGGAATTTGCCAATCAAACGACGGAACACTTGATAAAACTGATCAAGATTTGAACGAGGATTATTCAAAAATGAAGTGACCAAAATATCCGTAAATCTTACACCTAAAGGTATTACTCCATTAATTGATTCCACGAACATAGCTTGAACAGTCAATGTATCTTGGGAATTACCTCGCTTCAAATTAATTAAATTAATCCAAAATTTTGTGGTCGCCTTGATTATAAAAGTCTCTTGATACTTGAGGCCCAATAATGCAAAATTAATGATTTCACTGCTGAAAAAAGGACAATGAACTAGCAAATTTGGATACCTTTCGAGTATTGTCGCAAAAAGATCGATACTAGCTTTAATAAGATCAATGTCCTCAGCAAAAAGGTATATTTTCTTCAAAAATATCTCTTGCAACAAGCCATTTATTGAATCGCTTGAGATAATGCTGCCATTGGTTATGACAATCGTTTCAACCAATTTAAAAATATATGGAATCGACTCAACATTGCACTTTTCGATTTTTCTCGTAAGATAACCCACAATTGACTCCAAGCTGAATTTGAATGGACCATCTACGCCTTCGGTAAGGCCATTTTTTAAGATGCTACAACATTTCTCAGTAACCAACGTATTTTCAATTAATGGAGTGAAATTAATTGAAAATTCATTGAGACTCATTAGAATTGATTCTTTGATATTATGAGGATCCTGTTGCCAATACTGGTTATTCCGAGATAATTGGTCAGGTGTGAAAAAGTCCAGAATCTCCTCCGGTAACTGGGAAGCTCTTCCAATTTCATTTATACAAGCAAGAAGACTAAGTACATAGTCTTCTAGCTTTTCTGCTGCGTGCGTTGGTGGTATTCCATTTAAAAATGATTCGGGGTTGGTCATAAGAAGGACAGAAATTTCGTTGATTTGTACTAGAAGGTTGTAGATAATATCACCAAACTTGATAGGGTCTTTTGTGGAATGAGCAATTGAAGTATATGAATTAATCATACGTTCACGAATTAAATTGTCTGTTTCAATGTCAATAAGCATGTCTTTCAAAATAAGCTCCAAGTTTGGAAGAAAGACAGCCAAACTTTCTTTTGTAGTTTGGCAAATTCTCAAGACTGTTTTGGACGCTATTAATGCAAGATTCCCCTTGTCATGAAAAATTATGGAGAATAAAAATTCAAATGTAGGTATCAAATAATCCTTACCAGAATTTGAAAAGAAAAAAAACTGAACTGAAGTCAAATAATTTAACATCGTAATATGAATTTGGTGCTTAAGAGTCTCCTCGGAAACCATGCTGATTGAGTTTTCAATGGTTTGGATAGCTTGGTTTTGAAAAACTCTCAAGATATGCGATGTTAAAGCACTTGTCGAATCATCATCATAAAAGGTCAAGTCATCAGTAATTTTAAACATGAAATAAAGAGAGGCTTCAATGTCAATCAATATTTCTGGTGATGGCTTTTCTTGACATTGTACTAACTTTTCCAGTATATGATCCACAAAATGGATGTAAAACTGAATGTTTAGCAATGAGTAGAGTAAAATAAATAATTCTGCCACCTGTAATCGGTAATGTGCAAACTCAGGTGGTGCATTGCTGAAGTAGTGACCTTTTCTCCAATATATCGATGATACTCGTATTAATATATCATCTCGTTTTAGTACAAATTTTGAGTATTGTTTATCAAGTGAGTGTTGGAGAACATCAGTATCGTCCACAAAGATATTGACAACTTCTTCCCAGAATATCAAAAATTGTTCGCTTATCCTTTCATTCTGAGTTGGATTTCCCGGGAAATCTGTTAAAAGTAGGATGATATCAAAAATACGAGAAACATCATCGTTAAGTATATTCCTCGTCAAGGAAATAATAATCCAGTTAAGGTAAATAATTAGCAAATTAATATAATTATCTACCTCATCGGAGTACTCTTCAAACTTCTCCGTATTCTGAATAATTGTGCTAACAAAGGTCAACCCAAAATTATTTTCCCCAAAGAAAACGTTATTTAAGGTTTCTTTATAATCATTAAGCATTCGAGGGTTAATCTCAAGCATCTCTGTTAATACCGTAAATGCATGATTGAGTATGTCAATAGAATCTTTTTGAATTGCAGTCGGATTTAAATCCTTTAATACAAAATGAACAAAGTTGGCTACTTCTGTGTAACGTTGATTCGAGTTTCTTTCTGAATATGAAATGTACAGTACCCAGGAACTAATAGAGTCCAAACATAAAACATGGGTATTCGGTGGAATATTTGGTTGATCAAGAAGATTTGATAAGATGGTATTGAAAGTGGGGAAGAGGCTCAAAGCAACAGATTCATGAATTTGATCAGATACACTCTCCTTTTTGCAAATATCTTCGACGACAATGGAACTAAATAAGATAATAAGGTTAAGGTGCTTCTCACTCATATATTGAATGCTCTGGTCCATAGGTTTAGAGAGTAACTTGCTGGACAAGAAAGTAACTGGATCCTGTGTCTTGTGAGATATGTATATCAACGATAGATTACTAAGGAGTTTCTTGATGATGAACAAATTGGCATCATATTCCGAAGGAACTTCAAATGCTAGAGACAAAACCAAGTTGACAAGTTGATCGACATGAATGGCTATTTGGCCTTCACTCATATCTGGGTGAGTCGTTATGAACACTGCATATGTCAATGCACCAAAGTATTTACATTGCTTTGACCGTTGCTTTAGGAGCAATTGCGCTAGTTGGTCGGCATTTGCAGATTTCTGAACTGGAAGAAGGATTTCTTGAAGATTTTGAACCTGTTTCGAATCATTTGTCAAATAAAGTGTTTCAATTGCCTGATATTAGAAGTCATTTTTATAAAAAGAAGTTCTTTACACATACCTCGATTATGTGCTCAATATTCCAATCACTCATTCTACTGGGCAGATTACCTTTGTATTTACATGGTAGTATAAGTCTTCTGTTCCTGTATATATTCTTGTACTATGCACGCAGCAAGAGAAAAAGAATTTTTGGTTTTGCTGTTTCAAACTGGGGCAATTATCACACCGTATACAGGAGTCTGCGTTCCATTTTGAGCAAATAACCTGCACAATTTGAAGTAATTCATGATGGTCAAGATAACTATCGTACGGCACGCACGTGACTTTTTTTTTTTGTGTCTCCAACCAGTAAATTGTCATTACAAATATTTAAACCAAACCAAATTTCCCTAGACAAAAGCTAGATGACTACTACCATGTCCCGCGTTTCTAGAAGCCACTGCCAGAACTGTACCTGTTCTCCTGGATTGTTATCCAGAAGTAACAGGAGATCTTCCTTGTTTATGCAGAAGATTAATATTAAGAGAACACATGGCAGCATAGGTGGCTCCCGCCCTGGCTCCAGAAAGCCATCTGTCATTGATGTTAGTTCCTTATGTTTGCCTGAAACTAAAGAATTTAACACCTCTGCACGTTTGCAAGCCTTAAGAAGTCAGATGGCTGATAAGAACTTAGCAGTTTACATTATCCCATCTGAGGACCAACATCAGTCAGAGTACGTTTCCGCTATTGACCAAAAGCGGGCCTTTATTAGTGGCTTTCTGGGTAGTGCTGGTGTTGCCATTGTTACTAGAGATATTACTAGTTTAAACGAGTCCCCTGAAGGTTTAGCAGCTCTTTCAACTGATGGTAGATATTTCAATCAAGCGACGAATGAATTAGATTTTAACTGGACACTTTTGAAACAGGGGGATAAAACACAGCCAACATGGCAAGAGTGGTCTATAAATCAGGCCATCCAACTTAGTTTGGATAGTGGTTCTTTGGTTCAAATTGGTGTCGACCCTAAGTTAATTTCTTACAAACTCTTCCAAAAAATTGAATCTTCATTGGAAATTGCAGTTCAAAAGACTAATGGTAAAGCTGAAGTTAAGTTGGTTCCTATTAATGAAAATTTAGTGGATAAGATCTGGGAACGGTTTGAGCTGTTGCCTCCTTCTTCTACTATTAACAAGATTGACGCTTTGGATTTAAAATTCTCTGGAAAACAATTGTCAGACAAATTACTGCAAGTTAAGAAGCAAAGTTTTGTTGATAATGTGGAAGGTTTGGTTCTGACTGCTTTGGATGATATTGCATGGTTATTGAATTTAAGAGGGCAAGATATTGATTTCAACCCAGTGTTTTACAGTTTTATGATTATCACGAAGGACCATGGAATTACCTTGTTTGTCGATGAAAATAGATTACTTCCGGAAACTTTGGCTAGCTTGAAGGCCAATAACATACTGATTCAACCATACTATTCTTTCTATGGTCACTTGCTTACTATTTCGCAAGATTTCCAAGAGTCAAACAAGAAATTCTTAATTCCAGACAATTCCAACTGGGAAGTCATTAGAAGTTTGAAGTGTTCATTTGTGCAGGGTTTGTCTCCGATCGAAGATCTCAAGTCTGTTAAGAATGAAGTTGAAATTAAAGGTGCCAAGATTGCTCACTTAAAAGATGGTAGAGCCCTTATTAAATTTTTCTCCTGGTTGGAAGATCAATTAGTAAATAAGCAAGAATTGATTGATGAAGTTATTGCTGATGATAAATTGACTGAATTTAGACAACAAGAAGAAAACTTCAAGGGATTATCTTTCCCAACCATCAGTGCAACTGGCGCCAATGGTGCAGTGATTCACTACTCGCCAAGCAGAGGCTCTTGTGCTACTATTAACCCTGATAAAATTTATTTGAACGATTCTGGTTCCCAATTCTTGGAAGGTACCACTGATACTACTCGTACTCTTCATTTTGGTATCCCTACCTCCGACGAAATTAGAAATTACACTCTTGTTTTGAAGGGCCACATTGCATTGGCCGACTTGAAATTTCCTGAAAACTCTACTGGTAACTTGCTTGATTCTATTGCTAGGCAACATCTCTGGAGATATGGTTTGGATTATGAACACGGTACTTCCCATGGTGTAGGTGCTTTCTTGAATGTTCATGAAGGCCCAATTGGTATTGGTCCAAGACCAAATGCTGCTGGCCATGTTCTCAAACCAGGTCAAATTTTGTCTAACGAACCTGGCTATTACGAAGAAGGTGAGTATGGTATCCGTTTAGAAAATGTTGTTGTTATTAAGGACAGTGGTTTGATTTATGGTGGTAAACTGTTCTTGGAATTTGAAACCATAACCAGAGTTCCATTCTGCAGACGTTTGATTGATACTTCTCTTTTGAATGACGAAGAAGTCATTTGGCTTAACAATTATCACCAAACTGTCTGGGATGAATTACATCAATCAATTGATGTCCTGAGTTACACCTACAAATGGTTGAAGAGAGAGTGTGACCACATCAAGAAATAGATTTTTGAACTAATTATACTTTTATTCCTCAAAGAGCATCTGTATTTCTTCTATTCTTCTCTTTCTTCTTTCTTCCTCTTCGACAGCGACCACTTCTCCTATTTGCTTTTTACGCTCTTGAATTTTAAGCATCTTGGTCTCAATACTATTTTTCATTATGAAACGAGTGACTTTAACACTCTCATTTTGACCAATTCTGTGAATTCTATCGATAGCCTGATCCTCGACACTTGGTGACCACCAAGGATCCATCATAAATGCCCTGCTAGCTGACGTCAAATTTAAACCCACGCCACCAGCCTTTAATGATATAAGCAATACAATCAATTTGTTGCCATTTGAAGTATCTGGCTCTCTGAATTTTTCCAAAATGCGTTGTCGCTCGTTCAAGGGAAGTCTCCCATCAAACTTGAATACATTGAAGTCCTTTCCTCCCTGCAATTTCAACTCATTTTGAATAATATCCAAATATGATGAAAACTGGGAAAATACAATGACTCTTTCACCTGGACACTGGTCTTTTATTGTCCTGAGATGCAGAATTAAAGCCTGAATTTTGGATGAAGTCTTCTCCGGATCAAATAAATAAAGTTGAAAGGAATATTTCTTGCTTGGATCATCCAATTCTTCCCTTGTGTGAAACCGAATTTCCTTGCTGGTGGTTTCCTTCAGACGAGCTCTAAAAATCTTGTACTTAGATATTGGAGACCGACAAAGAGGACACAAAGTTTCCTTTCCAAGCTCAGTCTGAAAATCTATATGTTGAAGGATGCAAGTTAAACAATAGGTATGTGCACAGGAGGTTACAGCAAGTTCGCCTGGAGAAATCGGTGATTGTGTACAGATAGAACATTCAAAATTTTCAACGTCTAGCTTTTCGTACAACTTGTACATTGCTTGCTTAGCTTCCGTATCATTTTTAAACCCCTGATTTGCCTGCTTGGCTTTAAAATCCTTAACTAGTTGTTCATCCTCTGGGTTTTCTTCTTGCTCGTCTTCCATTTCGTGACCAGTACCAACCAAGTCCATATGACAACAAATTTGACGTAATCTAAGAATATGGGTAAGAATCTGAGTATACTGCTTAAGCAATTGACCACGCTTCAACCCTTCTTTAAACGATTCACTGGCCCTATCCTTAAAAAGATTGTATAATACTTCTTCCCGCTCGTTGAAATTTATTTCCTCGATAATAACTTGTTTCGGGGGTAATTCAACGAGTGGTTTGCCATCTGGTCCTTGCATACTCTTGGTTCTTCTCAAGAATATTGGCTCTAATATTGATTTGATAACATCCAACGTTTGGGATATCTTCTTTTCCTCAAACGGAAGGGTGACAAATGTTTTCCAATAAGAAAAGTTACACCACGGATCCAACTCTAAAAACTTCACCAAGGAATATAAGTCATCGAGATGATTGATAATTGGTGTCCCTGTTAAAATCCATCTTCGATTCAGACCAAGTTCGAATAGTGACTTTGCCGTTTTAGTGTTTCTGTTTCTGATGTTGTGTCCCTCATCAAGAATAATACGAAAGTAATGTACTGAGTAAATTCCTCTGGGGGGTAATTCGCCATTGGGTAATCTGCTGCGAGCCAAACGGTTATATTCGTTAACAATTGTTCCGTATGTTGTAAGCATCACCACGGGAGCGTCTTTTGACCTACTGCACAATAAATGAGACAAGTTTGATTCCGTTGAATCACCATAATAGATATGACAGTAATGTTTTGGATTATTGTTTGCCTTTTCAAACTCCATTTTCCATTGTGTTAACAATGACATTGGCACTACTATCAATGTCGTATTGGAAGCATATGGTCTTGAAAGGTGTTTTGCGTGTAGCTCATGGGATGAATCCATTGGAACTGAATTAACTAACGACAAAGCAGAAATCGTTTTACCTAAACCCATTTCGTCTGCTAAAATACCACCCTTTAACATAGACTTGATCAAAGGTTTCTCGAGGGACATTTCACCATTGTACATATTCGCAAAGAAGTATTTTTCCTCCATATCATTACTGGAATTTGTAACTGATATATCAGCTGGCCATTTGAATCTTCTCCACAATGGGTTCATTATTCCCTCTTCACGTTTCTCGATATTAATTTTTGATTGAGTTGAAAGTGGCAGCTCATTGACAGAGGCAAGCTCTTCTAATTTATCTATTTCTTTTTCCCGAGTAAGCATCCATGAAAGGCCATGTCGTTGATATTGACGAAGATTTAGTTGAAAGTTTTGCGGTGGTGGTTTAATGGTGTCCGGCAAGCTTGCCACTAATTTCGACTGGTTGTTCTCCTGGTAAAATTCTTTTAATCGATCAAGATTGATGTCTTCTTCTGGCTTCATTTGATCACCTTCACTATCTGATTCAATAGTAATAGTGTCCTCGTCAATATCATCACTTTCACTATTCGACTTGGTGGGTCTGATGCAGAGTCTATCGAATAGTTTAGAGATAGCAAATTGTCGTAATCTCAAAACAGCTTCATCGGTAGTTTCTGAACTGAATTTGAACGCTGTTTTTGTAGACTTTACCTTTTCTTGATTCTTTACTGTTTTCAAATCGACTTCGGTCATATTTGTTGGTTTAAAAGCCAGTTCGTTCAAGAAAATATCAATTTGGATTATAAATGAGTCGCCTGTGGATAATCGACACACTGTTCCCTCTATAATGGTTGTTTCAAAGCTCGCAATATTCAAATCAAACAATGGAGTAAAGATACGCGTAAGATCTTCTGGTATCCTACCTATTTCTCGTCCGTTATCGTCTTCAAACTTCGGAAATGTACAGAGTCGTATGATAGATGATTTGTTCATAGGCGTGTTTTTCGGTATGAGTCGCTTGAGAATCATTCTTTCTCCAGATTGGAGCGGTTTCATTGAGGGTCTGGTAGCCCAGGCTTGTATAACCATAGAGCCAATGAAACGGTGCCAATTGAAAGAATTGGACTGAAGTTTGATTCTTTTGGACTCAGCTACCATTCTGGACTCCAAGTCATCAATCTGAGACATTAAATACATCAGTTCTTGCAGTCTTTTGTCTCCTATGTGACTCGGCGTCCCATTATATGGTCGCGAGAAACCATCACTAGCGACACGTGAACGTTGATCTTCATTTGAATGTTCACCCTCATCCTCATCACTCACCGGAACAAAGAGTGGCAGTGGATCAGGTGGAGTAGGCGAAGCAGGCAGAGCAGGTTGCGGGGTTTGTTTTTGAAAAAATCTTTGCTTTAACACCATTGAAAACCGTAAGGCATTATCAATTGATCTTACGCGTTATTGCGATGCGATCGCCATGTAAGGCAATATGCAATACAACTACCAAAAAACATTATACACCCTTTTCGCCTTTCATAACCGTCTGCGTAGTTTCCATACCATAGACAAAGATACCATCATAAGGTTTTCGAATAAAGTTAGTTTTCTTATTAGTAATATCCGACTGATGCAAATGATAGAATATCATAAGGTAGATGTGTAGTTGACATCTGATAGAGAATACCGATTTAGTTATATATTCCATCGTGCAATATTTGCCTTTTAGTACATTACCCAAACAGAACTTTATGAGACAACAGTTTATTGCATCAATTTTAGTCCTAGATTGTTGTGGTGGCTCGCAATATTTTTTTCAAATGGCCAACTATATTATCACCAGAGAAAAAGAGAGACAAAGAACCTTATTCGAGCAATCGTAGATAAGCACACTTACATATGAGCGGAGGAAAAAAAATTGCCTTGAAAGATTTCATAACATCAGGAATGCCTCCAATCGCGCTCTAAGCTTCCCTTTATGGATCAAGGAAAGGTTACATCAGGCTTCCATCGGCTTAATAATCTCCACTATTGATAAACCTGCAGATACAAAGCCGGTGCCTCAAATTTTGGCAATAGTGCGGCACAGATTACTCATATAAAATGAGAAATATATAAGTTGCAAGATTTTCACCCACACCCTAACACTTGGACCCTATTTCAAGATAGAAAATAAGCAGTCATGTCTAAGCCAACGTCAAAGGATTTATCTCACTTGTTGTCAAAAGAAGCAATCTCCAGAGAAAACTCTCCATTGAAGAGTGCCTTCAAATACTTTAGCATGCCAGGTATGACTTTCTTGGGTGGGGGGTTGCCCTTGGCAGACTACTTTCCCTTTAGCAAAATCCTGGCTGATGTTCCAAACCCGACTTTCCCCAATGGTATTGGTGCTGAGCTTACTGCCGAATCCACAACTCATGTTGAGATCAATAAGCGTGCCGCTGATAACGATAAAGCCAACAAAGATATCGAATTGGCGAGATCGCTACAATACGGATATACTGCAGGTCATGTAGAACTCTTGGAATTTGTCAAAGATCACACGGAATTGATCCATTCTCCACCATATACAGACTGGACTTGTGTCCTGACTATCGGTAATACTGAAGCATGGGATGCAACATTACACACCTTTGTTGAGAGGGGTGACTCCATTTTGGTTGAGGAATTCACATTCCCTTCATCATTAGAAGCTTCTCACGCTCTTGGTATAAACAACGTCCCTGTTCGGGTAGATGATTACGGGATTGTCCCATCAGCTTTGGCTGAGTTGTTGGATAACTGGGTAGGAGCCAAGCCTAAGTTGTTGTACACTATTCCTACTGGCCATAACCCAACTGGTTCTTCCCTCGGATTTGAAAGAAGAAAGGAAATTTATGCTATTGCTGTCAAGCACGATTTGATTATTGTTGAAGATGAACCTTACTACTTTTTGCAAATGGAAAAGTACACGACGGATCTTGCTAACAGAAAGACCAGTTTTGAAGGGTCGCAAGATGACTTTGTCAAGGGATTGGTTAAGTCCTTCTTGTCGATTGATGTCGAAGGTAGAGTGCTTAGATTGGACTCATTTTCCAAGGTGTTGGCGCCAGGTTGCAGACTTGGCTGGATAACTGGACAAGAAAGATTGTTAGAAAGATTTATTAGATACCACGAAGTTACGATTCAAACTCCATCTGGCTTTTCGCAAAGTCTTATCAACGGATTGTTGCAAAGATGGGGTCAAAGTGGTTACATTAACTGGTTGATTGGCTTGAGAGAAGAGTACACTATCAAGAGAAATGTGGCCATGGATGCTATTGATGAGTTCTTCCCTCGAGAAGTTATTTCATGTGTCCCACCAGTTGCTGGTATGTTCTTTACTGTTAACTTTGATGCATCTAAGCATCCTAAGTTTAAAGAGTTTGGTGAGGACCCAGCCAAGGTCGAAGAAGCTATTTATTTGGCAGGTATTAAAGAGGGAACACTTATGATTCCTGGATCGTGGTTCAAAGCCAAAGGTCAAAGTAACCCCCCACAAGCTCTTTCTGAGAATGAACACTCCAAAACTCATGTGTTTTTCAGAGGTACATACGCTGCAGTTTCATTAGATGAATTGAAGCATGGTTTGGAGAAGTTTGGTAGAGCAGCCCATAAGGAGTACGGGCTTTGAGAGCTAGGTAGAAAAATATAGAAGCTATGATATTTCTAGGTAGTCAACAAAATTAATTTTGATTTGGATAATTCTTTCGCAGTAATTTTAAATCTACAGACATAACGTAATGCACATCCTTAAACTCCCGTGGTTTGGCCACAAGAGTAAGTGAAGAATGAACAGTTTTCATTGACATACTCGATACTAACGATTTTGCAGAGGAGAATAAGCAGATCGAATGCTACTCGGTGACAATCAATGCCGACGGAACAAGATTGGCGTCGGGTGGACTAGATGGTAACGTCAAGATCTGGGACACCAAAACGGTAATAAGTACCACCAAGGAAATGCCACCAGAGTCTCTTCATCGACCTCTCTGTTCTATGAGCAGGCACAACGGTGTGGTGACATGTGTCAAGTTTTCTCCCGATGGACGGTTTCTTGCATCAGGATCAGACGACAAAATTTGTTTGATATGGGAAAAGGACGAAGAACAATCAAACAGACCGAAACAGTTTGGTGAGACTGAGGCAGACTTGGAACATTGGACTGTGCGTAAAAGACTTGTGGCCCACGATAACGATATACAAGACATCTGTTGGTCTCCGGACGGTTTGTTGTTGGTGACTGTTGGTTTAGATCGGCTGATCATTATCTGGAATGCACTCACATTTGAAAGGATTAAGCGTTACGATATTCACCAGTCTATGGTAAAGGGAGTGGTGTTTGACCCTGCCAATAAGTTCTTTGCAACTGCTTCTGACGATAGAACAGTGCGTATATTTCGCTACTATAAGAAGTTAACTGGAACCAACAACTTTGAGTTTCAGATGGAACATATAGTGATTGATCCTTTCAAGAAGTCACCCTTAACATCTTACTTTAGAAGAATGAGTTGGTCGCCTGATGGTCAACATATTGCTGTTCCGAATGCCACAAATGGTCCAGTGTCCTCAGTTACAATTATCAATAGAGGCACATGGGCCACTGACGTGTCATTAATTGGACATGAGGCTCCCTGTGAAGTATGTGCATTCTCACCTCGTCTCTACAAGAGAGACGATAGCTTGGCTACGGTACTTGCTACTGCCGGACAAGACAGAAATTTGGCAATATGGACCACAAATGGAAGTCGGCCGCTCTTACTAGCTCAAGATATTGCTTCTAATGCCATTACTGATATGTGTTGGTCCCCTGATGGAATGTCCCTTTACCTTTGTTGTTTGGATGGTTCAATCACCGCAATAGTGTTCGAACCCAACGAATTAGGGTATATTGTCCAAGAAGAGAATCTCGAAGTTCTCAACAAGTTCGGAGCTGACCGTGAATCCACTATATTTCCAGAAAGTATAGAACAGTTACAGTTGGAAGAGAAAGCTGACGATGTCCAAGTGGTACCGATCGTTCCTGTAGTCAGTTCCCCTAAAGTCGAAGTAACGCTGACCTTTTTTGATAAACCCCAAGAAGAATTCCCCAAATCTAATGTATTAATACCCAAAAGTATAAATAAGTTGACTCAAAATGTTACTATAACCAAAAATGGTAAGAAAAGGGTGGCACCTTTGTTAGTGTCAACTACCTCTAAGAAAACATCCTTTGTTTCAACCCGGATAGTGAAGTCATCAAAGAAATCAAGCTCAAAAATCTCACAATCTTCTTATTACTTGCCAAGACTTGGAATTCAGACGTCGGTACATGGTATCAAACCACGTATCGTACACAATCAATACATGCCAGACCAGGATAATGAGGACCAGGATAATGACAATGAAGATATGGGTATTGATGAGGCCAATGTAAAACAAACTACCAATGTTTCAGAAGCCAGCTTAAGAAGACAGCGTAATAAACTTAAGCGCTCCATCATCGAAATACGGTACCCCAACTGTTTTAAGGTGATTTCAAATCTCCCAGAAGTTTTGTTTAACAATCAAGGGGTAGTCAATCAGCAAATAAATCAAATCTTGAATACGATAACTACCAGTACCAAAGATTATCAGGCGGATCTTTCCAGTTTCTCCTCGGTCGATATCGATGAAGACTTGATGTTTTCTGTGGTCATAAACAGTGTGAAGCACAATACCAAGCAAAATCTCTTGACCGGTGTGGTATCAGATAATGAAGTGATAACGACAATAGAAATACGCAATGGACAGCCGTGGCCAAAGTATGAAGACGAGGCGGTTTATTGTGACAAGGTTGATTTTAATGACGCGACTCGAGTCATCATATCGAACAATGGCGAGTCTAAGGCTCGACAATTTGTGCTCTATTTTCCATACAAGATCCAGCATGCCGTTCCTGTGGTACTATACGGTAGATTGGAGATGTTCGTACTTGTTTCGTTTCATGGAACGGTACAAATTGTTTCTGGCTTGACCGGTCAGTATATGAGTCCTAGTTTTGAGTTAGGGGTAAATGTTGTGGCTGTTCGTCACGCCAATGAGTACCTTATGGTGCTAACAAGCAGTGGGTTAATCTATACGTGGCGGGTTCGACCACTCTCGGGAGTACTACGTGGGATTTCGCTTGCCCAAATTCTTAATAACTATGATGTCTCTGAATCGATTATCCCACGAGTCATATCACTTGAGATTGATCCTGAAAACGGCAGTCCGTATGTTGTGCTTGACCATACGAACGATATCTACGGTTATTCACTTGAATTAGACTGTTGGATCAAAAAGGTGGATTCGTGGTATTATCAGGCTATAGATAAGGTTCAGGAGACGCCTGGAGTTCTTCTGGGAATGATACAATGTACATTCCGTGCCCATCAAGATGATGTCAAAAGACAGCGAATTAACTGCTATGACTTGGTTGGGGGGGAATTGCGTCTGACGATGGAGAAGAGGTATTTGGAGCAGTTTTCGGTGGGTCTGGACGATTCACGGCTGGCTCAAATGGAAACGAAGCAAGAGTAAGCAACGAGTCTAATACCAGATTGGCAGAGAACATCCAGATGGTCAAGCCAATTCCACCAGTGGTGACAAAAGGTAAGGCTAAGAGCCATTCGATAGGGTAAGGAAGGACACCTGGGGGTAAATAGAAAAGGACCGATTTTCTGTACCATATTCTCGAAAACCAAATCGGTAATGTAGTTGTAATCATAAGAACGGCACCTACCGCCTTATTAATGGTACTTTTGTCTGCGGCGATTGTCAATTCCACCTGCTTGATTTCAGCAGTCAACTTATCGGCACGACGGTTCAATTTGGTCCATTTAGCGTACTGGTCCTGGGCCGAAATTGCCCTTTTCTGCTTTGTAACTTCCACTAATTCTGTTTGCTTGGCCGTAAGTGATTTGAAAGTCTCGTTCCAGCCAAATGATGAACCTACGTGGACATAGAGTTTCCAGGCTGCCTCCTGAATCTTACTCTTCCCAATATGTGCCACAATAGCCTTGATCAAAAGAATAGCAAACACTAGAACTGCAAGGGTGTACGGGTGAAGAGATAACATAAGTGCTTTTACTTCAGTTTGGTTGTACATGGAAATTGGTGCGCACGAAAATGTGTCGAAAAAAACGGAGATGAGAAACAACAACTCCATTATGCCTAGCGAGCCGGAAGAAGAGTACGTTGCGTGGATCCAGCAATTTGTGGAATCGTTTGGACACGACTACTTTGTGCCTGTAGCGCAGGAGTTTATTGAGGATGATTTTAATTTGACGGGACTATCGCTGCAGGTACCATACTATCGGGAGGCGCTATACACGATATTGGATTATCAGGTGGAAACCGCAGAAGATCAAGACGGAGCAGTCAATGGCACGTCTAGAACAAAGCTGTCCAAGACCGAGTTGCCGAACAAGGCCCTTCTCTCCCACTCAGCTGACTTGTTGTACGGTCTTATTCACGCGCGTTACATCACACTGAAGGCCGGGTTGACTGCGATGGCCTCGAAATTCGAACGCAATGAGTTTGGCAGCTGTCCTCGCTACTTCTGTGACGGCATGCACTTGATCCCCGTGGGGTCTACGGATATACCTGGTCAGGAAACCGTGCGGTTGTACTGCCCTTGTTGCAACGATATATACTTGCCGTCGCTGTCGCGGTACTTGAACATTGACGGGGCATTTTTTGGCACTACATTTCCCGGGTTATTGGTGAAAATGTTCCCTGAGATCGAGAACCAGTGTCGAATCCGCATTAATAAGTTCAACCAGAACGATTTTGGCCTCAAATTGTTTGGGTTCAAAATCAATGAGATCAGTGCGAGTGGACCGAGAATGAAGTGGTTGCGGATGCACCCACGCACCGACAGTGAGAAGGAGGCGTACGCCCGGTGCGAGTTTGGCTTACCTGACGAAATTAGCGAAAGTGATGTTGGCGACGATCAAGACGAGGATGATATGGTGCTTGAAGATGATGACAAGACTATGGCTAGTAATTCTGCATAAATGACTATGAATGTAATCTACACAGAGATATCCAAAGAACGGAAGGGGGTCACCAAGAGAGAAGGTGGGCGGAGAGATCCCTAAACGCGATGTAATATACAATAACAGATTCAGTAGTAAATCATTAGAATTTCGTGTTTCAGTGAGTCAAGTGGACCTGCTTGCCTGGTTCCCAGTCCTTAATGCCGTTATGAATGTTGACCCAGTACTTGAGACGAATGGCTTCGATAGTTATATCGTCCCAGTCCAATGTGGGACACTGTAAGAGAGCATCCAAGGTTTGTTCGGACTCGGCGATACGAGTATCGGTTTCGCCTGACAAGTCGTCCAATTCGGCCTCCAGAGTTGCCATTTCCAATACTTCGTGGGCCTCCATCACCGTCATAAGCATATCCTTGTATTCCAACAGCCTCTCGGGTGACTTTGTCTGGAAACTAGCTATCAATTGTTTTGCCACTTCGTCGTGTGTGATGTCCAAGTGATCGGGGTGGTTGAGCTCAATAAAATGAGCAATACGCGAGTATGGATTGCGGAGCGTTGAGTACGCGTGGTTTATCGCTGCCAGTGCATCATCAACCTTGGTATGGTTCAACAGCAGATAACCAACAACGATATCGGGGTGATTTTCGCTCTGGAGTCCACGATACTCGCGACGTAGGGCTTTAAGATTGGCATGGAACAGGTCGCGTGGCGGTCCGCCGTGCGGAAAGTTTTGGGGAAATAGTTCAAAGAACGACTTCTTATTCGTACTGTAGCAACGACAACTACGTGCCACGAGGCGGAGCCATGTCATACTGTAGAAAAACAGTACGAGGAACGATTGCTGATGAATCGAATGACGTCCTGCACTCTTCTTACCAAAAAAAAGAGCTACCTCAGCATTACAAACCATGTTCAAGAAACGGGTAGTTAAGTCACAGCCTAAACGACGGATTGAGGAAGAAGAAGAGGTTGAGAAAGTAGAAATAAGAGGGGTTGTTAAGAAACAAAAACCAACGCGCCAAGTTTTCCATGAGACCAAAGAAGAAAAGCAGCGAGACAAAGATCAAGATGAAGCACTAGATCTCAAGAAAGCACCACTGAAAGTGCCAACCAATATCCAAATCACAACGCTTACCGATTTCCAGCCCGATGTATGCAAAGACTTTCTTCAAACAGGGTACTGTGGATACGGCGATACATGTAAGTTTCTCCATATACGAGATGAGCTGAGGAGTAAGCCACGGATCCAGGAATGGAAGTTGGAGAAAAAGTCCGAGGTTTCCAGCGTGGCAGGTGAGGTACCGTTCAGATGTGTTCTCTGTAAGCTGGACTATACGTCGCCAATCCGAACGAGGTGTGGACATGTTTTCTGTAAGGCATGTTTTTTGGCACGGTTCAAGCACAAGAAGGGATGTTTTGTGTGTGGTCAGGATACCAACGGGATAATGTTACCCGTGAAACAAAACGGTATGGAATCCTCGGAAATAAACGGTACATGATATGTAACCATTTGAAAGGGAGAAAAGTTGCGAAAAATATCACCTCTTGGTATATCCGAACTAGAAATGTCCCAGCTACAGAATCAACTTGAGTCGATCCCAGGCTACGATATTTTGCTTGATTACTATAACGATTACGCAGAAGAACATATCGGCCAGTCAAACCCGTTTGAAGATAAAAAAACAGGCCACCGACTTCGACTTACTGAGGCCAACACTCCTCAGGAACAACAGCTCTGGAAAAAGGTACAACAGATGGCATGGCGCCATGATAAGTGTTTTATGGGAGGTATGCGTATTGGTATGGACTGTGGGATTGGTCTTGTTCCCATTGTCGTATTTCTATTCCCAGTGATTGGACCCATCTTGATGTACATGATCCACGCTCGACTATTAAAGTTGGTTCAGAAGCAAGTACATCTTCCGCCCAAATTGACAGCCAAGCTTCATTCCAATATCGTCTTGGGACTTATATTGACGCTTCCTCCGGTCATAGGCTCTTTTTTTGGCTGGCTACATGGATGCTCGACGAGAAACGCGGGCATGTTGTACACTCACCTTGTATATATAGGCGAAGAACGGGTCCAAAACAAAAAACCGTCTTATTTAGGTGCCACAATGGGACCAACTCCACCCGCAGAGTCGTATTTTGGCGAGGTTCGGTCAAGTCAAGGACCATTCGCTGATGGATACGAAGAAATAGGATTTAGGTAACTAACCATTAAAAAAAACGTGAGCACAGCCAGAAATACTTGTAGCGAATCATGTTTGAAAGACCAGAAGGTATAGAAAAGTGCAAGATCTGGATCGACGGATGTTTTGACTTTGCACATCATGGCCATGCGGGTGCCATGCTCCAAGCCCGTCAGTTGGGCCGCGAGCTCTATGTTGGTGTCCACACCGACGAAGATATCTTGTACAATAAAGGCCCCGTTGTCATGAAACTAGACGAACGGTTGACGGCGGTCAATGCATGCAAGTGGTCCACAGAGGCAGTAGCTGGTGCTCCGTACGTTACCCAGCCTCTGGTGATGCAAGAATACGGGTGCAAGTATGTTGTTCACGGCGACGATATCACGACAGATGCCAATGGAGAGGACTGTTACCAGGAAGTCAAGGACTTGGGCATGTTTGTGGTCGTCAAGCGAACCCCCAACATCTCAACTACCGATTTGGTTGGTCGTATGTTGTTGATGAGCAAAACGCATCACTACAAACCCATTGCTCGGGCCACGGAGTTGTTTAGCGACGAAAACTTGGACAAGTTTGCCAAATACGCCTCAGATGAAACAGGTTTAAACCCAGGCTCGGCTGTCTATGTGGAATCAGAAGGTCCATTGAAGCCTCTCGTTGCTCCCTCTACTAACAAGGACTACTCATCTATTGCGTATGTCGATGGAGGATTCGATTTATTCCACCCGGGACATGTCGAGGCATTGAAAATTGTTTACGAAAAGGCACAAGTACTCAATGCTAAGGTCGTGGTAGGTATTCACGACGACGCTACCATCAACAAGTACAAGGGCTTGAACTACCCAATTATGAATCTCTTGGAAAGAACGCTCTGTATTTTGCAGTGTCGTTACGTTGATGGAGTGGTCTTGGGTGCACCATTCTCCCCTTCTGCTCATTTCTTGCACAAATTGCCTGGCAAAGTTGTGGGTATTTTCCATGGACCCTCGCCGATCGGCGACTATGATCCCTACGAAGAAATCAAGTCTGCGGGGTTATATCAGGCGATTGGGCCACACAAGTACGATGACATGAACACAGAGTTCATTGTCAATCGTGTTCTAGATAACAAGGCTGCTTACGAAGAGAGACAGAGAAGAAAAGGGTGGAAATCTGAACACGAATTGAAATTAAGAGAGGCCGAATTGGCAGGGCATTAGACTAGAGGTGAGATATAGACTTTTTATTTCATCACGTCGTTTTTGTTTATTATCGTTATTCGTATATCATCATATCTAAGTTAGGCATCCCTATATTTGTCGTTGCACTTTTCGTCCAACATCCGAAGTTTTTCCACATTTTCAGCGTGATTGGAATTTCTTCTTTGTGACTTACCAAAGAACCGGTAGTCTTCGTCATCGATTTCATCACCAGGCTTGCCCCAATTGTGGTTACCAGCCCCACTCTTCTTTACCTTGGTTGGATCAGAGTTGTAGTGGCCATTGTGAGTAAACCACTTTGGTTGACATCTCTTTTCATGAACAGTCCATTTGTTAGTTCTAGTCATATTGTCGATTGTTGATTCTGTAGTTATATCTGTTTGTGTGTGTTAAATAAGGTAAAAATGGGTGAATTTGAACTCCTATTTATATTGTGGGGAATCTACCCCATAGACTGAAAAAGTAATGACCGCACTCGTGTGACGTGATATCCAGTATTATGTGAAATTTACCCGGTTGCTATCCCTGGCTGTGACTAATCTCTTTCTCTAGCTAGATAATGTATTAGTGGTGGTGGTGATGTATCTGGTGGTGGACAACGTTGTGGAGGTAGGTATTAAACGGTATGGAACGAGTATCCTCCCTAGATTTAGTGGCAAATAATTTGAGATTATATAATACATGCCAATTTTTACAATATTTCTAAATAACAACATTTAATATACATCCTCCATAGACAACTCTTCTATCAATTGATAGTTATTATTAGTGAATTACTTTCTTTATAGCAATAAAGACTGTTATATCATATACTATCGTAATGGCTATTTCCTAAATTAATGCCCGCACGCCTACTCACCTTCCTAATCAGGAATGCTGCATTTGCACCCAAAAATTGTATTTGTACCACATGCTGCATTTGCACCACAAATACGATCTATAAAAGACCTATCTAGTGATTGATAAAAATCTTTCTTTTATCAACTACTTCTTTTTTCATCTATAATGGTTAACTCGCAACTTATCCTCGCGCTCTTGCCTTTGGCTCTCGTTGCCAGTGCCAGTCAGGCACCTCGTATCAACAAGAACCCAAAGAACATCCTTGCCCACGCTGACTTCCCTGCTGGCGGTAACAAAGACCTCAAAGGTAACATTATCTTTAGCGCTCAGGAGGGTGGTCTTGTGGACGTCAATGTTGACATGACAGGATTGCCCAAAGAAGGTGGGCCATTCCAGTACCATATTCACGACAATGCTGTACCCGAGAATGGTGACTGTGAAATGGTAGGCTTGCACTTTAACCCTTATGGGGCTCTTCCTAATTGCGATGACCAACCTTCAGACGCATATTGTCAGGTAGGTGATTTATCAGGGAAACATGGCTTTATCAATGCCACCTGTTTCCAAGCCCAGTACACCGACCCATATTTGTCGTTGAACAAAAAATCTAAGTCACACATTGTCGGTAAGTCTATTACCTTTCACTATTCCAACTTGACCAAGTTTGCGTGTGCAAACATTGTACTTCCTACCAGGGAACGGTTGCAGACTTTGCAGGACGAAGTTGATGACTTTATTATTCCCGATATTGTCAGAAACCTGACTCCTATTAAGCGTGACGTGGAAGATTACTATTTTGACGAAGACGAAGCTCTAGATCACGAAGTGTTTGAAGCAGAAGATGTTGCACCTTCTGTTGGTAACTTGACTCAAAACTATTCCAACAATTCTTTCGGTCAATTTGTCCAACCTGCTGATGTTGAAAATGGTTCTAATCTCAAGAGTATCGGAGTTGCTGTTGTTGCTGGTGCCGCCTTGGGCCTCATTATTTAGAGTAGTTTTTACTATTCATAAATAACATAGCTAATTGTTTATTAAGTACATTACTGAACCCGAATGACCGAGTTTGCCGTCTTAGCAAGCCCAAAGATTCGAATATGGGAGATTACCAATAGCATATAGTAATCAGACAAATCACCAAGAAAATATTTGGTGGGTTCAGACCCTGCCGTAAAGCGAAGCGTTACCTGAAAGTCTTCATTCAAAACTCCAGTATTAATCCACTGAAATATTTGCCACATAGGAATTGCACCAGCAAATATTAATGGTATTTCCAACATCTCTCTAATAGTTAGGCTTTCAGTTATATTGAGCTGGGTTTGAATAGCTTTGAACAGTGTTTGAGCCATCTCCACAAGGAGAGACCTATCTGAATAGAAGAGCTCCCCGACATTGAAGATCGCCTTGCCAAAAATTTTCGACTTGTTGAAATCATCAGGATGAGTATCCAATGTTAAAGGTTTTTCTACGGCAGTTTCCTTATCATTGTTTAGGGTAAAGAAACGGCCACCCTTTAAATATTCATCAATTGCTTTAAAAGGCACAAATACTGAGTTGCACACATCTAAAATCTCACCACCAAACTGACGCTTGTATTTCATTTTCGGACAATCGTCAACGTAGTAACCAAGATAATAATAACCTAATTTCAAGTACCGACACATCAAAATATCACGGATTCCAGAAATTGTGCCGAGAGAGAGATGGGCATAGTCAGGATCCCAGACAAAGTAAATGGAAGATATCCCAGTCGGCAAAAAATCGAATACTGAAATGGCTATAAGTTTGTCATCCAAATAGTAGCACTCATGGATTGATCCACGAGGTGCGATATCTGTACGAACTTTCCCATCCCAGTTCTTCTTCCAGGAATTCAACTTAACCAACTCGCCAGAATTGGATAGACTGGGGAACGGTGACTCGCATAAAAATGACTCAAATTGTCTTTTCGTTATGCTTTCGGGCTTATCATTATGGACAGCTATCTGGTACTTTTTGTACAAGTTGAATTTTTCTTGGGAAAATGTCGAGGGTTCATAACGAGTGTAGAACCTGGTTGACTTCTGCTCAGCTTGTAAGAGCAGCTCCAACAGGAACTTTTTATCCTTGGAATGTTGGGTGAAGGTCTCTTGGGAAAATATTTCGCGGATGAAGCGATTGATAACTTTGCGTTGTTTTTTACTTACTTCAAAAAGATCTTTGTTGGTCCTAATAGTGTAGAGACGACAGCAAGTCCTCAATAAATCAGGTTTGTAAAGAAACGTTCCTGAGCGTCTAAACCCTTGATTAATGAGATCGTCATATTGTTCACACGACATCTGCACGGCAAATGTACCAACCTGAAATGATTTTGGTCTATCATAACCACTCAATCGTTGCAATACATCAGCCGTTTCCTTCTTTCCATCACAGTAGCCACAACGATCATCTTCTATGTAGTAAATTCTCAGAATCTCTAATGCATTATCACTCATAATACTTATGTAACCAATATTTGTGCAACTCACGTAGCGTGAATCTGCAGTAGCTCTAAGCACGTGATACTTCACAACTAGTGGGAGGCGGGATTAGTAAATAGAAAAGTATGGTTTATTATACAAAAACTATAACTAACTGGATTCCACTTTCAAACGGAAGAGCTTCACGGTTATATTTATATTCCCGAATAACACTTTCGTTGCCAAGACTTTTCTAAACGAGTTTCGTAATTGGGAACAGGGTCAGGAAAGTTCCGTAGAACAAATGTGCTCACGTGAAATCTTATGCAGACCAAGCATTCCCACAAATTCAAAAGCATTAGAAAATAACTCGCATTGTCTATCCAATGAGTTCGATCAAGACCAGTCCCAAAAAAGTCGACAAGGTTGGTCCTCATATCAAGGATGAACCAAGACGGGACCCTGATGATCCTGATCATTCAATTTTGTCGGATCCTGAGGATTATTTGGAAGAGAATGAGTCTTTAGACATGAACCTTTCCCGGGGTCAACAGAAGATTTGGCTTGTGAAGTTGCCTCGTTACTTGGCTGAGAGGTGGAGCAAGCCTGAGAATTTGAACGGAAAACAGTTGGCTACTGTTAAGATTAAAAAGAACACCGGTGGAGGCAAACTACAAGTAAAGTTGGTGCTCAATTCGCAGGAGCAACAAGTCCAAGACATTCCACAAGAATACGATATAAGCATGCTTAATACCCAAGTCCGCAATGCATATGTTTTCAGTGAAGAGAATTTAAAGAAGTTCAAGCAGGAATTGACGGAAATCGCCAATATGCCAGAGCAACCAGAATTGCCTTCGATTGTTGACCAGAAGGACAAATTTGCTCCACCTGAACAACCTCGAAGACCATTCAAGTTTTACCGAGTACTGAAGGATGACGAGAATGGTCAGGCAGTAAAGAAATTTATCCCGTTTGTAAAGACAATTCCAAAAAAGACAGCATTAACAGGGAAGATCTGCCATGATTGTCAGATAATACCATCCAAAAATGATTCTAGGTATACCCAGATGTTGTTAAAGAGACAGAATATTTCCAAGGGTCCAGCACGACCAAAGGTGACACTCTTAAATGAGATCCCTGGTGTTATACAATCAAATGCGGGGCCATCGATCAAGGGGAACAATACTTCTGTGTTCTTAAAATCCACCAATACTCGTAAGAATACCGACGGTAGAGCCATCAGAATGCCACAGAAGGACTTATTAGATTTGTTGTTCAGACTTTTTGAAGAGTATGAATATTGGTCAATGAAGGGTTTGAAAGAGAGAACCAGACAACCCGAATCTTACTTGAAAGAGTCACTAGAGTCAATTGCCAACTTGATTAAAAAAGGCCCATATACTTCCAAGTATAACTTGAAGCCTGAATACAGACGCTTGAGAGATGCTGAGAGAGCAGCCAAATTGGGTTTGCATGATGCCGATGATAAGGCCGAACAGGAAGATGAGGATGAGGATGAAGACATGGAGGATGTCGTTTAGTTTTATATTAAAAAACCTAACATAGGAACGCCCAGTAAACAAAATTACTACATTAATGAAAAACTTGATTCCTTTCATAAGATGCCCATGAGACTCTTATTATATATTAAATATACAAAAGATTAATCATACCCCACAATGACTTACAAGTTCTTGATGGTCAAAGTTGGTGGCAAGGATTGTTGCAACTTCTTAGCCTTGGAAGCGTCGTTGACAACCAAGGTGTATTGGTATCTGGAACCTCTGACCTTGAACTTGGTTTGCTTGAACTTCTTACCGTTAGCGTTGACCTTGTTGTTGACCTTGACAACAGCGGACTTAATGTCGGATCTTCTAGCCAATTCGACGAATTCCTTAATGTCTTTGATTTCACGAGCCATCTTTTATGTGTATAGGTTGAGTGGTTATGTGTGAGAAAGTAGGAGGAAATTTAACACTGAGGGTTGGTGAGTGAAAAAATTTGAGAATCGCAAGAAATGTGCAGGAAAAAATGACAATAAGTTAGGGTTTTAACCCTGTTATATCACGTGTCAATCTATTTCCCAAAGGGGTTCAGAACCGCATTGTCCCCGCGTTCACTAAAAGTAATAAGCCGTTTGATGCTGGTGATCCAACGTCTAGTCTTGTCGTCAATCATGATGTTGGCTGTATTTTTTTCTCCAGTAATCTTCAGAAGGGCTGCACGAGCATGAATTCCCACGTCACGAATCCCAATTGGCCAGGCAACATTTCCAATACTCAACTTCATATAGCTTTCGTTGGCAAGCCGGTAGTTCTTTTGCTGGAGATAGTAAACGATTGTTGCAAGAGAGGTGAGGATGTCTATGGATAGCTTGTTGGATCGTAGCTTGTAGAGAAGTATCACCAAATCACGCTTGGTTTCGGTTAGTAGCGATTCATCATCTTCACCAGTAAGTTTAGATTCCCATTCCTTTATGATCTGCTTTACACACACGCGCAACTGTATATACACAGTCTTCTGGTGCTTATCAATATGAGTGATACTATCTAAAGTAATCAACTGAAGTGATGGGTCCTGGTACAATACGGCTTCTTGCTCGATCTGTGCCTTATACTTTTGTTTCTTCTGTTCGTTATCAAAAAGAATCTGGAGTTTGGAGATCTTTTCACTCTTCGAGAGATGCGGTTCGTTATCTAGTTCATGGAACTCGGCAAGTTTGTCATCAATTTGAGTTTCTGTGATAGATTCCAAGAGCTTTTCGGTCTCCGAAACTGCTTTTTCGGGCTTCAATTCAGCAGGATCTAATTCTGGTCCGCTCTCCTGTTTCGAACGATGACGAACTCGTCGCATCTTCCTTCCGCCATTGCTCCTGGCTCGATCTATCTCCTCACCTAAAAGACTTCCAAAATCCATACTTTTCTGACTCCGCATTTTACCCCCCTGGGATAATATGGCTGCCATGTGAGTGCGGTGATTGTGTGTTTGGTGCGCCAGGTGCACTCCCGCAGTCTTTTTTGTTCTATTTTATCTAGAAGGTGTGGATCGCAAACCAGCTGCTAGCCGCCTGTTCCAGTGCATCCGTAACTATGTCTATTGATACGGCCCACGATTATCCAGCAGCGGATATAGATGATTTGGGCACCGATGCTACCCCAGAATCCCCTCATGAAAACGATACTCACCGTTCTGTTGCTTCCCGAGACGAAGTCGACACTACGACTGACGACTACGAGGTTGATGTTGAGGACGATTCCACAAAATTAAGAGCAAAGTTTTCCCAGCTGAATGATTTGGAAACAAAGCCACAGACATCGCCTCTCTTGTCTGCCACTCCACCTACAGTCTCCAAGGCCTTGATCAAGGCGTATCCTTATCTTTTGATTGTCAATAAACTTTTGTCAATCGCTACCTGGACCAATGACGACTACTGGATTAATGTGGTTGTTCTTTCTGTGTTCTCGTTGTTTGTCCTCTATTTTGAGAACCTCGTTGTATGGTTTGGTCACATTATTATTGTTGGAGTCATTACATTGTACGCAATCGCCAACAACAAAATCGTGCAGGAGACTAACTTGCACCCAACCTTGGATGAAGTCGTGCAGGCATTGACTGCTACATGTATCAAGGCAGACATGTTGTTAAATCCAATTACGTCGCTCTCGCTTTCAGCTTACGACATCAAAAGATTACTCTTTACTACTCTTTTCCTCACACCCATCTACTTGATTATTACGTTTGTTGTGATTCAACCTCGTTACATCTTACTAACAACCGGCTTGTATCTTCTTACGTACCACTCAACCTATGCAAGAGTGACGAGGAAGATGATTTGGAAGATCAAGTTAGCAAGATTACTCTGTTTCTACTTGACTGGCCTTGATTTCTCGCAGGCTAAAAATCATTCCTTGTTTGCTGCTGCATTTGCTAAGGTACAAAGGAATGCCGTTTCAACCATCAGCTCAAACAAGCCAGTGAGGTTCACCTATGTTATTTACGAAAACCAAAGACGGTGGTTAGCGATTGGATGGACCCTGAACTTGCTTTCATACGAAAGAACTCCGTGGACTGATGAGTTTTTGAATGAATCGCAGGCACTTGATACATTTAAGCTTCCTAACACTGGCGAAGCCAACTTTGATAACCCATTAGAAAGCTCGTCTAAGATTAATGGAGCCTCTTGGAGGTGGGTCGATAAAGCATGGCGTCTTGATCTAACCAATGATGGTGCTATCACATTGCCAAATAACAAACGCTCGAAAACAACTGCAAACCCATCAACTGATGAAGGTTACATCTACTACGATAACACCTGGAAGAAACCCGGTACCGAGGATACCTTCTCCAAGTACACTCGTAGAAGAAGATGGATCAGAACCGCCGAATTGGTATTCAATACTTCCTCTGTTTCGGCTAGTGCACCTACAACAAGTATTATTACATCCAACACCGCCCTGACTGTCACGTCAGTCCCGGAAGAAGAGAATCTTCGCGAGGTACACCAGACTCGGGTTCTGGGTCGCGACGAAGAAAATAGCGCCACCAGGAGGAAAAGCTTACGGTTTGCCGAACCGGATGACACTGAATAGCATACCTACGATTTTTTTAATTAACAAGCTCTGTAATGGGGTGATTCTATAAAACATTAGAGACGACGGGCTCTGTTCCGGCTCTGGTTTTAATAATAGATATTTTGATAGGACTGGTTATCGCATATTACCGAGCGGAAACAACCGATCGGTAAATGCCGAACCGATAAGAAATGTTCGCTAAAAATTCTATATAAAAAGATAAGAAAATCCTACGCTACATTAACCTTAGTTACATAAAAGGAAAAACAACAGAAACCAATAGCAATGGTATCAATAGTCGCTTCGTCATATGGTAAAGCCAACGTTAAGTTTTTGAAAGTTAAGAAGAACCCACAAAATCCTTCTATTCAAGAGGTATTGGAAGCCAATGTTCAAGTCTTATTGAAGGGTGCCTTCGACCGCTCATACACCCATGCCGACAATTCTTCGATTGTTCCAACCGATACTGTCAAGAACACAATTTTAGTTGAAGCCAAAACCACCGATGTGTGGCCAATTGAACGTTTTGCTGCTCATTTAGCCAAGCACTTTACTGCGAAGTATGACCATGTGAGTGGAATCGAAGTTTCTGTTGTTCAAACTAAGTGGTCCAAGTACAAGTTGGGAAATGGTGAATACCACGACCATTCCTTCAAGCACGAAGGGCCAGAAACCAGATCTACCTTCTTGAGTTACACAAAGAGTGGCAATAAGTTAACTCTCTCGTCCTCTATCAAGGACTTGACGGTATTGAAATCGACTGGCTCGATGTTCTACGGGTATAATGTTTGTGACTACACCACATTGAAGCCTACAACTGATAGAATTCTATCGACTGATGTCGATGCTACATGGACCTTTGACCCACGTACCATCTCTTCACTTGATTCAGTTGCTGTATACGCTGACAAGGGATTGTTTGACTATGCATACAATTCGGCCAGAAATGTTACTCTTGAGTTGTTTGCCTTGGAGAAATCTGCGTCGGTGCAGGCCACCATGTACAACATGTCTGAGAAGATTTTGGGTCAGGTACCAGAACTTGCCACCGTCACTTACCAATTACCAAACAAACATTACATTCTTTTCAACTTGGAATGGAAGGGTATCGAAAACAACGATGACTTATTCTACCCAGCTTCCGATCCTAACGGTTTAATCAAGTGTACTGTTGGCAGAAACACTGCGAAGTTGTAGTTTTTTTTAATGAATCAATAAATATAACAGCAGCATTTTTGCACCCACCTGTACACAAGCTGAAAATTTTCCAGGCAAATGTCAGGAAGAGGACTATGGCCAGCTGTGTTGGCGACCGCTGTTGTAACTGCGGGCTTGGTTGAGTTTTATCATAGCTACGCTAAGACAAAAGATGCCAAAAAACAAGTTCCAGCGATCCAAACGGTGGAAAATTACCCCCAGGAATTGATAGAAGAGCAGATGGCCAGAAATATTGCATTTTTAACTCCCGAAGGATTCGAAAAGGTTCGTAAGCAACGGGTGGTTGTTGTTGGTGTTGGTGGTGTAGGATCTTGGGTAGCATTGATGTTAGCGCGTTCTGGGGTCGAACATCTTCGTGTCATTGATTTTGATCAAGTATCACTCAGTTCTTTGAATCGTCATGCTGTCGCGACATTAATAGATGTCGGCACGCCAAAGGTCGATTGTTTGCGGAACCACCTTTTGTCGATTGCTCCATGGATCCACGTTGACGTTCAGAACAGATTGTGGAATATCGATAGCGCTCACGAGTTGTTGTTTGGAGATGACTTTGCACCAACATACGTGGTTGATTGCATTGATAATATCGATACCAAAGTCGACTTGTTGACGTTCTGTCATCAAAACAATATTCCTGTAATTTCTTCCGGCGGCGCCGCATGCAAATCAGACCCCACGCGGATGAATATTAGCGATATTTCAAAGACGGAGGAGGATCCGCTTTCGAGATCGGTGCGGGTCCGTCTCAAGAAACGCGGGATTACGGGCAACATCCCGGTGGTTTTTTCCGCTGAGAAGCCAGATCCACGTAAGGCTAAGTTATTGCCTCTTGCGGAGGAAGAAGTTGCCAAAGGTGAGGTCGACCAGTTGGCGGCGTTAAGTCGGTTCCGTGTGCGTATCTTACCCGTTTTAGGCACTGTACCTGGGATGTTTGGCCTTACGATTGCCACGTATCTCCTTACCCTTGTTTCTGGGTACCCTGTTGAGCCCATCGAAGGTAAAAACCGGTACAAGATCTACGACGATATTTTCCAGAGTTTGGCAGGACAACAGTCGCGCATTGGTCAATTGGACCAGCGGGTTCCCATTGCTCTTAGTGACGTCAACTATATCTTAGAAGAGATGTATCGTGGAAAGTCGCCTATTTCCAACTACTCAACACGGCTCACGCTTTCGAGATGGCATCCTGACCGCGAACTTCTGACCCAGAACATTGTGGTTATGACCAAGCAGGAACAACGTGACCATGAAGAAAAGGTGTTAAAGGGTGGCGCCAGACTCAACGAAATCTATTCCCAAGAAGTTCTTGACCGTGTAGAAGCCCGTTTTGCTGACGACAGATACTATTCCCAGTTTAGATAAAAAGAAAAAAAGAAATAATAGATCTCTCAGTAAATTCATAGGGACCTTTTTCTGGCCGTTAGATTTCAGTTTTCGCCCCTCTGAAAAACATAAGAAGCAACCAATGTTCAGAAGCTTCTCGCGGTTTGTCGGGCTTAACACACCCAGGTTTGGTTTCCGGTTCCAGTCAACACAAAAAAAGGCTCCTCCAAAGGGACTTAAGGCATTGATGAAAGAGTACGGATACCTGGCACTCGGGGTATATTTGGGTCTTTCTGCGATCGACTTGCCTCTTTGTTATATCTTGGTGCATTCGCTGGGTAAAGAGAAGATTGAGTACTATGAAAACACTATTAAGCAGCAGTTTGGATACGGTGTTTCTGATGAAGAGCTTCGTCGACGTCAGGCGATCGCCAGGATCGAAGATGTAATTGAAGGCGACGCTGAGCACGCCCCACCAGCACCACCATCAAACATATTGAGTTACGTAATATCCCAGTTTTCCTGGACCGAGTTTGCACTTGCATATGGAATTCACAAGTCATTGATCTTTATCCGGGTACCCATCTGTGCTGCCATCACACCGGGAGTCGTGGGTGTTTTGAGACGGTGGGGGTTCAAGATAGGTACCGAGTCCGCCACCACAACCATTGCCAAGTTCGGCACTAGACCAACCACGGCCAAGAAATGGTTCTGGTTCTTTTGAAAAGCAATATGTACATAGTCTATAAGAGATAAAAGAACTTCTAATCATACACCCAATAGCATCTTGGTCCGTTCGTAAACGTAGAACGAGCAGGCCAGCATTGGGATAACCTTTAAGTAACCGATGCTCAATCCAACAAAGAACCCCCGAATACCGCTCTCGCGGAATATAAGACCTGCTGTCGATTTGAACGAGAGGAACTGGCCCTGGCCCACCGCTCCACCTACCTGCATTCTCCGACGAATCACTTCAAACGGATATGCCGCTGTTTGCGACCACATGCCCGCCAATCCGCCGGCGATAAGCTGGGCATATGCCTTGAGTGGGACCCGCGAGTCACGGGAGTTGACCTGCAGTTGTTTCTTGACCACCAGCGTCGTTTTGGAGTCGGAAGGTTTCTGCACAGTGTACTTTGCCAACGGTCTCAGGCGGAATATATCGTGAATCAAGTCGTGGGTATAGAATGAGACGCCCGCATACGGAATCATTCCTAAGATTGTAGGTGCAAACCCTCTATAAAAATTTGAGATCAGAACCACCAGTGGAGGTAATACACTCCGGGAATACTTGATCCACCGGGGGTCGCCCAGGCGATGTGGTGGTTTCTCGTGAAAAATAGACGCAATTGTCGCCAGGAGATGTCCATGGCGTGACTGTGTTATGTGTGCTGCTCCGTTTTGGGCATTTCGAGTAGCAAATGCCATCCGAACCCGTACTAAATCAAGTGGATACGTAAAAAACACCAGAAGGAGACCCGATAACAGGCCAGCGAGAAATCGTCTGACTGCGGTCTCATGGGAGTCTGTGGGTATAAGAACGGTACGGATTTGTTCATATGCAACAAACTTGATGGCAGCATAGGGAAAGATCCGCAATAGCGTAACGGAATGGCCTTGGAACAAGCCCCAAACCCCGTCACTGAGCCATATCTGACGCGAGGCGAGAAAGAGTCCGGAAAAAGTGCCTCGGAATCGAAGAAACTCGGGGTTGGAGGTCTGGAACAAGATCTTGACTCTATCAAGAGGAGCAATCAACGTTTTGGCAGCCAGGCCTGCGACTCCGCCTGCTATTCCCGACCTGATAACATACTCGAGCGACTGCTTGTCTATCACACGAACATGCTCAAGTGGCGTCGACTGATCATTTACATATGGTAGCTTCTCAACCTTTCCTGTGTCATAGAAGACAGTTCTGAGTGTTGATGTGCTACTGTCCACTTCCTTGGCCATGCTATCCAATAGGATTGTTAAAGACCTGAGCGATGGAAAGGTGTGTTTTTCGCGGTAAATTTGAGTCCCCCTCCCCCCCACAAAAAAAATACAATACATCGCAGGCTAAGGCGTTGTCATTTTTCAGCCAATTATATGAAAAGCATAGGGCATCCGTCCTGTCTACATTGTAATATAAGGTTCAACATACATTTTTTTCTAGTAATAAAGTACAAAAAGAAGTACCTAGTGTGTTAGGTGTCCACGGTAGCCTGAAGTCCTATCCTTGTGGTAGTTTGACGGCGACCGGCCACGAATCACTAGTGGCGGAGACTCGATCGAACTCAATAAGATTGGTTGGATTTGCAAGTCTTCGTCTTCAACGATCCCCAAAAGCTCCACATGAAGCGTAAAGTATCGCGAATTCGCCGACGATGACTTGATCCGGATCGATGACGTAAATTGGATCCGCTCAAATCTCGCTACCCGTGCAATGGAGTCGCTCGGATAATTCTTGAGAATCAGCTCGTCCTTTAAAGTATCGAGATTGGTCTCATGGTAATATTCACCTCGGTCAAAGTAAAATACCTTGTTCATATTCTCGATCTTGCTACCGTTTCTCTTGTTACATGACGCCTTGACAGTCTCGTGGTCGGGCAAGTCACCTGGCACAGCAGGGTATATGGGTGGGGGGAATTGTGGGCCCTTATCTCTCTTTGCTGTGTGTTGAATCAAACTAATCGACCCTTCGTCGTCCGAAGATTTGGCAACAAGACGAATAGCAAAGTAACTAATCTCAACCTTGTTTTCGCCAACTAACTCACCATTGTTCAGAGACGCCTTTTCGAACGTATAGAACTTGTTGGAGATAAATCGATCAAAATCAAAGTTTTCCAAAGAAAAAGACGCCACTAAAGTAAAGTAGTTACGCTTGTAACCAATCCACGTACCATTTTCACCAACTTCAAAACCTCTATCAATCCGAGCATCTAACACAGGATTGACATCCAAGTCATTACGCTTGCAGTAAATGTCCTGGTGATGTCTTGTTTCACTAAAAGTCGGTCCAACCTTAAACAAGTCACTTGATCTAGGTGCGACTTTACGGTTAGCCGTTTCTAGTAACTCATTTTCGTTAGCCTGCGCAAGCATCTCCAAATGATGCTGGTGAGACATTTGGTGCGGAAGCTGCTGCTGCTGCGAGTGCAAGTTCTGGGTGCCGGAAATCTGCTGGTGGTGATGACGCGCTTGCCTTTGATGCTGAAGGTGCAGTGGCTGCTGCAGGTGCTGTCTTTGTTGCTGGTGAAAATGTTGTTGGGCCAATTGCTGAGTTATCTGAGCATTAATGTGATCCTGATCGTGTTGCGAGTGGCCATGCAGCTGTTCGTGCGCCAATTGGGCAAGGTGATGTTGAAGCTGCTGATGTTGCAGGTGGTGGAGTGGGTTGTGCAGGAGCTGCTGGTGCTGAAGATGAAGCTGCTGCTGGTGTAACTGACCTGTTTGGGAGTTCTGAACCTGTGATTGAGAGCTGTGCATCACCTGTTGCCTCTGTGGTAATTGCTGCTGTTGTTGCTGCTGTAAATGGCTGAGATGGTGCGGGTGTTGGTGCTGGTACTGTTGTTGATGCTGAACATACTGCTGGTGGTGCTGGTGAAGCTGCTGAGCTTCGTCATCCTTGAGCAGTGAAATGTTTGCCACAACCGAGTTGGCAGCAGCAACTGCAGCAGCCGCATCCTCATCGGTAATGGGCTCGTCGTTGGATATGGTCATCATGGCTGTTTGTTTACCGCCGGAACTGAGAGGCAGCGCCTGGACGTGAAAACTGTGTTGTGAGTTCAATATACGGTATGTCTCGAGGATCTGGGCTCAATACTCGCTCAAATCCGGTTTCCACGATGCTACTGGTATCTCCAACGATCCGATAATGGAGTTCAGTTTTGTGCTATGATTCTTATTTTGTGGTATTTGTTCCACCGTTTTCATTACCTCCAATATACAAGTACTGCAGATAGTTGTGACATATTAGACTTCTTATGTAACAAAGACGACGCGCGCCATTCCACTTTTTTTTACTGGACTTTGCCTACTAATTTCTTCGCCGGCCATCGACACTTCCGGGGCAAAATCTCTCGTTTTGTCGAGGGGAATCCCGTACCAAGGCATGTGTCATTCCTACCCTACAATTTGAGGAACACCTTATGTAATGATAAATTCCTGTATTTTATGATGTTCGTTGCCAAGGTTTTTGAGTTGAATAGTCTGTCTTTTATGAAGGGACATTTTTCAGTGGCCAAACTCTCTAATAGCCTTTGTCTGCGGTTGTGGTTCTCAGTAGTCAGTGAAACCCTTTATTTTTCTTGCCAGGTTGTGGCAACTATGCGACATTGAGTTCCAAAAAAAAAATTTTTAATATACAAAGACATCTATTTAGTACCCATCTCGAGCACCAAGTTTGCCACACCTGTTAGTTCTGAGGTATGCTCTTTGTGGCTATTACAGGATGCACCTACAACTGAAGACTCAACTTCAACCACATCCATCCTATGGGGCGCAAACGCCGTTGCTGCAACCTCCGCTTAGTCAGAAGCTGCAACAGCACAAGAACCACTCCACAAAAGACTCAATTGATACCAAACAGGACTACGAAAACCGCGCAATTGTACCTGTACTCTTACGTACCACTGATGAGCCTGAAAACGACCCACACAAGTACTATCATCAGCCACATCTCCACAGCAACTATCCACTTACACCATCGCTTTCGGTATTTCCTTCTTCTTCGCTCAGAGACATCCTTGCATTGATATTTGTTCTTTTGTCCCTACCACTATCCATTTCTATGGGACTTCTGTTGATTTATATCTTACTTGGTTCAAACTTTATGAGTGGCAAGTTTATCATTTTGAGCTGCTTTATGCGAGAAAACCCTACCTACATCAATTACAAACGTGTATTACTTTCCTTTTTGAAGACATTCGTTGTCAATTCGGGCCTATTCTATTTGTTAAACTTGTTGATCCGAAAGAAAAACTACTTCAACTATATTATTATTCTTTCAAAGACCATCATATCCTCGGACTTGTTAGGTTCGTCTTCCATTAACCACATAAACACAATTTCCAATAAGAAATTGACAACCAAGATTCAGTACGATGAAAAGAGAAAATTCCTCAACCGAAATTTGCTTAATTCTGCCGTCTGTTTCGTTATTATTTACTACATCACCTACCTAATGAACCGCATCAACTTGTCCTTCAGTCTTTTTGATGGGTATGACCCATTGGAATACATAACCAACTATAATTTTAGCACCACGAAGAAAGTTTACCTTATTTTATCCATTTACATCATTAACTCCTCGATATTCAAAAAATCAACCGTTATACACAACATTATTCCCAATACATTTGACGACATCTCCATCAACTGTGACTCCAATAAGCTATTGGATGTTGATCTAAAGGACCGATCGCTGTTCCAAAAAGATACCAAGCATATTAAAAAAGCAAAGTCAATTGCAATCAAGAATTTTGAAAACTTTATTATACTGCCGTTTAACAGCAAGTTGACAATATTAAAAAATAAGCTCAAGATTAATGTGAATGAAAATTCAAGCCTAAATAATGTTCCTGTGATGCCAAACAATTCCACTAACACCACGTCCACTACCACTACATCAACATCTACCTTTACCTCAACATCATTGACAACAACAACGGTGTCACCACATATAACTACCATTGAGAATACCATTATTATTCAACCTTTCTGGTCGATTGTAGCAGCATGCAAGGCCATTTTGAAGAATCCAAACTTGTTCAATGGTGAATCCACCCGTTGTAAAAATAATGGAGGTAGATTCATTTCCAACAATACGCACAACCAGAATGTCAACATGACGACTATGTTGATTGACGACTCGAAAATTGTGTTTGGCTTTTTAGATAATGTTGACCACTTGAATCTCAACAACTTGAAGGTCAAATTAAATAACGTCAATTGGACTTACTTCAAGGTTATTGATGATTATTTGGTTGTCTATGGATTAACCTCGTTATTTCAATATGAAGTTGATATCATTCACAGTGAAGTTGATCAGGACAACGTGTTGAATCATTTTGTTATCAATACCACTAATGACGACGATTTGGTTTTAAACAAATCCTTGCCTGAGACCTCTTCTTTAAAAACACTTCAGATCTCATTGATTTCGACCATGAAAAACTTGAATGCATTGAAAGCCAAGTACAAGAAACTTAAGAAAGAAGAAAATAAGAAATTGTCTGAAATTAAGAATAGCATCGATAATTTGAAGAGCAAGATTTCCAAGTATACCTCTAGACAAATTAATGACAATAGGGTTTTTGGAAAACTTAAGGGACTTAAGCACTCTGTTATTCAATTGGAAACTGAAATCCAGCAATTGAATGAATCGATTATTGAAATTACCCGTGATGAAGAAAATAGAAAAAATGCTTTCCAAGCTGACGAACTAGACCTTTTGAAGGAAGTTACTCAACAGGAACATATTTTGAAAGACTATGAAGCGCGTATAGCCAAGGTTAAATTGAGACTCAAAGACGTCAAATCTGAATACCAAACAATGAATTTGAAGCATTCCAAGCTTTTAAACAAGCAGCAGGGGAGAGTTGAGGAAATTAAAGGCTTGCAGAATGACTTGAAGAATATCAGGAAGAATGACATTGTCCTTAAGTTCACTAAAAAGATCAAGAAGACAAATGAAAAGTTTGAAACGATATTACCAAAAGTCACGCTGGAAACTGAAGTCATTCTTGAAGAATGTAGTAGAATATTGAATGAATAGTATTTTGTTGCTATGTACAGTTTGTATAATATTACTCAGCAAGTGGTTTGCCTATCTTGTGAAACCCACGGTCAAAGTACAACAAACCACCCGACTTCCTTGCATTTTCTGGATTTTGTAGAATCTCTTTGACCTTGACGGCCCAAATTTCATGGTCATCAACAAGGAAATTTTTGTAGGCTTCGCATATAAATATGCGCTCACTATGCTTTAGAATAGGAACGCCTGTCGAGTCATTAATATAATGCATGTCCCAATCTGCTCTATCTATTTTGGTAAATGGAGTGGTCATTTCATGGAAGGGTTCACCGTCATTTAATTCTTCAGGTGTTGTTGCAAGATGAAGGGCTTTAGATCTTTCGTTTCTCTTTACACCACTTGCAAATGTTCTACTCAAGAATACAGATTTTGGAGTAGGAGGCAAGAGATGTAGTGCCAAATACTGATGCTGGTGCAACGCCAGTGAGGTGTAAGACGGTAGATGCAAGTTGAACAGAAGCAATGGTTCTGGAAATACTGATAGCGAACACACTGATGATAGTGTCATGCCATGCAAATCAGTATTGGTTTTGTTAGTTGCAGAAGTAAGAATCATTGCTTGTGAAGACAATCGTAACATGGCAAGACGGAACTGCTCCAGTATGGAAGTATTCACAACTTGTTTGACTACTGAAGTAGGTGTCATTGTGATCCGTGAATGAAAATTGATAACGTTGATTTACAAAAATTGATGCCAAGTACGTATGACCATTCTTGAATCTTTACCAGTTCAATTAGATTTCTATGAAAAAAGTAAAAAAAAAACTCCGCGACGGGGAATTGAACCCCGGTCTACCACGCGACAAGCGGTAATTCTAGCCACTAAACTATCACGGATTGCAGTTTCTAGTTAGTGAGGCCTAGTTTGCTCTGTTCTAAAATCACAATTGAATCTTGTTGGTATGGCAACGTAATGGTTTACAATCAGCCTTTTGTTTACTAAAGAACTTAAAGTAGGTATTACAAATATTTGATTTCTTTGATAGATCGTGGGAAAAGAGCATTCGTAAAGTCACTTATTTACTTGTTGATATCAACTAGAGGGTCTTTATGGACCCCTACGGGCCATGTTCCATGGGATGGGGCGTTATTGTTTATGGCCGATAGTAGCAATGTATTAAAGTTTCTACAAATTACTACATCAATAGGATGTTTTTGAATCATAAATAAATCAAACGACTTTATTTTCCTGCTCGTGCTGCGTTAATTAAATCCTTGTTGGCACAGCCACTTAGTTTAACGAAGCCTGAAACATGTTCTCCATGAACAAAGGGACAGTAGCCATTAACAAAGTGTGTTTATAAAACAAATTAGACGTACAGCTTGTGTAGAAATATTCAGTTACGGTTGTCTCATCGATTTCGATTTCGAGTCAAATTGAAGTTCGGTTTACCCTATTAATATTCTTTCTGACTAAATTGACCCTTGCGTCATGAGCTAAAAATAAATCCTAAAGCAGCAATATAAATATAAAACTGATTTGATCTGCTGGTTTCAAAATCTTTTTTAAATAAGCAACATATCAAAATGAAAGTTGCCTTCTTTGCTTTATTAGCTATTGTGAAAGCCGCCGATTCTATCGGTCAACCAGCTAATGTATTGGAATTCCTGAACTTCGGGTACCTGGGAAGATATAACTTGGTCCTGGAATTGAAAAATGTTGATTCCGATTCATGTACTTGTGAATTGGATTCCACACCAGTTGCATTTAGCGGTGCCAACTCTCCTATTGATGGTGAAGTCTCAGTTCACTTTAGAGGACCACTTGTTTTGAATCGGTTTGCTGCATATGTTGCCGATAACTTTGTTTCCGGCAATAATAATGGAAACTGGCAAAGAAATGCTTACTATGAAGGAAGTTCCGCCACTACCGAAAACGTTACCTTCTTGACTAATGCTGGTAAGAACTCCTCGTGTCTTGGTAAGGCGCTCACATTTGCTGGTAAAGATGGAATCTCGTCTGCTCAACTGGCCACCCCCTTGGGTGGAAATACCTTGATCAAATCGAACGACGAATATTCAATATTCTCTAACGTTACATGTGGCAAGTCTGGCGTTGGTAACGACTGTGGTGTCTACAGAGATGGTATCCCAGCATATCACGGCTTCTATGGTACTACCAAGATGTTTTTGTTCGAGTTTGAAATGCCAAAGGAAAACAGTACTAGCTCCGATATTTCCAACTACAACATGCCTGCTATTTGGTTGTTAAACGCTCACATTCCCAGAACTGCTCAATACTCGATGAATGCCAACTGTTCCTGTTGGAGATCCGGCTGTGGTGAATTTGACATCTTTGAGGTTAAGAACAGCACCTTGGCCAACAACTTGTACACTACTATTCATGGCTACCAGGGTACAGGCGATATTGAAATGGGTCTTCAAGTTCCAGGATACATTGAGAGAGATTACACCGCCACTTACAAAGGAGGTGTAGTTTTCGATTCTAGTGGTGTTGCTGTTGTTTTTATTTCCAACTCCACCTCCTTTGATTCTAGTGTGCCCTTCTCGAACGTTCACTCCTGGATTTCTAGTTCAGGTAGAGCTATTAGTGATGAATTATCATCAGTCAGTTTAGCGCCTGTAAACACCAGGTCGTCGACCAAAAAGGGTGAAGGTATAAGCCACAATGACCAATCGTTCTTGACCAAGTTATCAGTTGCTATTGTTGGCTTTGTGCTTTGTCTTTTATAGTGGGAGGTGTTTAGTTCTACTAGTTATGTGTATATTATTAAAGTATTAACCTGTGATTTTATGCTTGGGTGGGGAAAGCCCTGAATAATGCTAATCTGGAAGCAGATACACAATAAAAACGTTTTTTAATTTAGCTTTATGAAGTGCATCGACGTGCATTGGTGTTGCATGAAAACACCTTATTAGGTAAGAGTTTGGCTCCCCTGTGGCCAACCCCTTCCAAGTCGCGTTTGTAGTTGACAACCTATCGACGATGGGTTCGAATACGAAGATGATGTTTACTGTTGACAAAACAATACTATTTAGTAATATTAGCCACGGTGAAACGCCCATCGTATTTTCATATCAGGGTGTTTACTAGTAAAAAGCTGTCACTCGCATCTGTTACATGTAGATATGTCGCAGAACATTCCACGAACTATGTTACAGAAAACTGTACCTGGAATATTATTTAACAAAAATTCAGGTGCACTTTCCTGATTTGGATATTAGTTTTATTTTACTCAAGCCTTATAGTCTTTAATCCTGCTAGAATACCGAGAAATCCTTTCGGTCTTGAGTTACTTCATGTATAAATAGGACATGGTACCCCTCCAATTTATTTCACTCTACCAGGAAGATATTGGCTGATCGTTTGGCTATTACATTCATTTAAATGCTGCAAGCTGGTTTATTGGTTTTTTTTTCATCATTACTTCAGGCGTATGGTCCTAGTGCTACAAATGAACCCAATGTTCCTGCTGTCACAGGTGCTCTTCCGAACGGCCCAGGTGTTCTCCTTCGTGATGGGGCCGGAGATGCAATAGGAACCAAAGTTGTCTCGACTGTGACTTTGGTAAGGTATAGAACTCACTTTTTCAGTACCCATATTGAGTTTGGCGGTGTTATTCAACCTAATTCGGCAAATGCAGCTGATACAGCTACTGCTGTTGCAAGTACATATACTGCTTTTACAACCCAGGCACTGGCGACAAGCACTTACACTAGTTCGACGTCAGACACAGCCACAGTTACTTCGCTGGGTTCAAAGCAAAGTTCACAATCAGAATCGGATTCAACTCGTCAGCTTTACTCGGGATCTTACACAACGCAGATTGCTCAAGTACCTATAGAGTCACCTTCTGTATCTCCCCAATCTATTTTTGGTCAGTTGACTAACAATCTATGGAACAACTTTTGGTCGCAAGACTCAAATTCGTTCAAAGATAAATGCAACAGTACAGGTTCGCCAGTTCTCTGGGATCTTGCTGTAGCTGCAATGGCTGTGGTTAATTCAGGACACCACGATAATACCCAAAAAGTCCTTGGTTCTATGCAACCATATAAAAATAATCAAATTGGTGGTTATTCCGCTACCACTGAAGGAAACAATGACATCTACAACGACGATGACTCTCAGGCGTTGTGGGCTATGTTGGAAGGATTTCAACTCACGGGTTCATCTAGCTCAGATTACACATCATTGATGAACTATATTCAAACACAAAAGAACGGTGCCGTCGGTGGAGTGAGTTGGAATTTCAATGGACAATATGTGGCCCTGATCTCAACCTTAGAAGCAGCTTTGGCTGCTGCAAAGCTTTACAAAGTTGATAATAATCCGGATCATTTGGACTTTTCAATCTACTGCCTCAACTGGGTTTTGGACAATTTGGTTGATCCAAAAGATGGATTTATCTTTGATGGAAAGGGAACCGATGGTAATGTGAATAATGGGAAGTTGACTTATACTATTGGAGTTGCCATGTCTACTGCTGCTTACCTCTCGCAGTGGGACCACTCCAAAGATTGGAAATCAATTGCTATTGAATTAGGAGTAAGAGCTTTGGGTGCTGGTAACTTAAACTCTCAATTCTTCACTGACAAGTATATTAATGATTCAGTTGATCATTCTCACAACTTTTTTATTGGCTTGGCTGATATTCTTCAATTAACTTCACCTTCATCCTCCTTTGAGAGTGATGCATATGTCTTGTTTAAGAGTGAATTGATAAGAGAGTCTAGGCATCTTTACAATGAGTATTCGTCGGTTATTAATTCCAATGCTTGTTCAAATACCGCGGGGCTTAATACCTTACTTAACTTTGCTTCCTTATCCCAAATTTTCTACCAGGTAAGCAGAGTTTCTGATCAAATCTAATTTTTAAAATTGAGGAGCTTTATCAATTGTTCACATAAAGCTTCGTTAGTCTTGTAATCAATAAACGTTTCTTTCGTTTCAAGGTCTGGTAAAAGTTTTGAAATGTTTATGACTGGATTTCTGTCACGAAATGTGATAACTGGTCCATTTCTAGTAATCACAATTCCTTTTCCTTCCTCTCTACCAATTATTTTAGCATTGGGAAGCATATCCCGTATGTTTTGTTCATATGAACTTTGCACTAGTTCATCAAACTTAGGAGCAAAGGCAGTTTCTCCCTTCATGTTCTTACCGTTGGCTTGAATTAACTTGCGTGGGAAAAACCTTTGAGAATGTTTTGCTTCCTTCGTCATTGCTAAGATGTAGCTCTTGGTGTTAAGGATGTAATGTGATGTGTAGAAGAACTCGGCTAATGTAATTGAATTGTTTATTATAGGGATAATCCAAAACTTGGGGTTTTTTGTTTTTTTTGAATTGTTAGAAGTCGATACTTGTGCCTCTGGTGCTTTCTCTACGGTTAGATTAATCATATTTCCTTGTGGGTATCGTTTGCCCGATCCATCAGCCTTGGTACCGAGCAATGCTCTGGCAAAGGGATTTGACTGTAGAGCAGTTGTGTCGTAGAAACCTGTTTGGTACAAATCAGGAGCATGAGCTTTCTTGCCCCGAAACCATTGTGTTGGGTTTACCAATACGGGATGTCTCATAAACGTTCTCAGCATCTTTGATCGTTTTCATTTGCTTACTTCTTAAAAATGAAAATATAGTTCTTGTGCGAACGTTTTCTTTGTATTTCGCAGCATTTTAACTTATAACATTAAACACAATACTCCTAATTACATTGCTAAACCTCAATAATGTTGTACTTCTTTCTAGCCTCTTCAAGAGAAAAGTTTGCCTCCGCTTGGTGCCATCTTTCATGTAGTCTTCCATACAACAAAACCAAGTTTGGTTCATCAGATTGGGAATCATTGACTTTCTTCTTCCCGAAGAGTCTTCCCTTTTCATCATCCCATTGAGAAAAAGTAATCTTCTCCCATTCTTTGGGTTTGTTGTAACCCAATCTTTTCAATTTTGCCGAATTTAGTGGTTCGGGATCCAAAATTGATGGATACTTAGGGTCACAGAAGTAAATTATAACCAAACGTTTAAATTGCTTTTGGTCTTCTGGTGGAGCAACAACCCTATGGATAGACGACTTGAAATAACCACCCGAAATAAATTCCAAAGCATCCCCGATATTTACAATAAGACCGTTGGGAGTATGTCCAACATATTTCCACTGACCAGAGTAGTAGTCTCGTATTTGCAAAGATAAAATGGGTTGTGAGGTAATAAATGTGAACGCTGTTCCATCAGAATGGCCTCTCAACCAATTTTTATCAGTTTTCTTTTCGTCCTCGGAATTCATTCCATGGTACATCATAAGTCTGCCAAATCCACCACCCGAATTATAGGAGTCACCTGCAATCACTTTGAAGTAGTTTTCCCACAAGTATCCTTCTGGTAATTCAAAAATCAAGTCACATAGTACTGTCAACTTACGTAGGACAATAGTATGCAAGTATCTAAAGTACTTGACAATTTCAGGTAAATGTGCTCTCACTATTTCGGGATATTTTCTATCGGGATCGAACACGTCTTCCTGCTGTAAGTCTCTAATGTTGTAGTGGTCAATGGAATCTTTGACCCCATTCTTCATGGTCCAGTACCCTTTTGGTTTGAAACCAAGTCCTCTTTCACCACCAAGTGAGACCGTTCTGTCCTCGGAATCAGCAGTCAATCCTCCTGCCAAAAATTCATGCTTTACTTCTTCTGGTAACTCCAACAACGACTGAGAAATCGATCTCAATTGGGCTAATTCCTTCGCATCATATCCGTGGTTGATAAGAGAGAAAAAGCCAACAGTAGAAAGCGACTTTTCTAACTTATCAGCCAATGCTTGTCTTTGTCCCAAGAATTCGGGACCTTCCTTGAAAAGAGAAAGGTCAATGGAGTCAAGTTCAATTTTGTCAACATCAGCGATCGAGGGCGTGGCCTCTGCAAAAGGACGCAAGTTATATTTCTTATCAATTTCTTCAACTGATGGCATTTTGTGAATGATAAAAAGTTAGAGTTGTATGTAAAGAACTTAGGGAGTGTGGTAATGAAGCGATCAAAAAAATTAGCTGCCCTCACCCCTTTAGTACTCATTTCTCGGAATAATTATAGAGTTATTTCAAAAATTGATTCGGCTCGGGTCAAATTTGCAGCCACACTTGATGTCGCAACCTAATCAAAAAAATGCACCACAAAGAAAGCATAATAACCGCTGGTCCTACCCTCAAGTTACCACAGCGTGACATGAGTAATAATACGTTGTGAGTGGGAGCATCGTAATTAAACCCTAAATTATTATAGTTTAAATACATGGGGATCCTCTACATAAAGTGATCTCTTATTAACAATTTACTTCCTCAACTTTATTAATTTTATTTTACCACAAGGATAATAGAAATGGAGCCCACGTTATCACAAGGGGTCGGGTACGGCTTAATCGTGGGAGGAGGTGCATTTTTCGCTATTTTTATGAATTGGTTTACTTATATTCAAAATAAGTACACCAACTTCAATTCGAAACAAATAGATGAATTTGTTTCCAGTAGTCGATCAGTAAGTTTTGCCTTACTTCTTAGTGGGATTCTTTCTAATTGGACCTGGAGTTTGACTTTGTTGCAGTCGGCTGTGGAATCCTACAATATTGGTTTTTCCGGTAGTTACTGGTATGCCATCGGTGGCTTGTTGCAGGTCTCAGTGTTTTCTGTGATTTCCAGTAAAGTGAAAAAAAATGCCAATCTTGTTACAACCTTCCCAGAAATGGGGTATTTTAGGTTTGGCAAGGCGGGACATTTGAGTTTTTTGTGGTGTGGGTTCGTTTGTAATGCCATTGTCAGTGCATGCATTCTCTTGGGTGGTGTGTCGGTATTTACAGCTGTTACTGGGATCAATTTTTATGCTGCCCTTTACTTGATTCCCTTTGGCGTGGCTGTCTACGTTTCATTTGGGGGATTAAGAGCAACGTTCATTTCAGATGCCACACACACGTGTATCTTGCTCGTTTTCATAATCGTATTTGTCTTTGAAGTTTACGTGACTAATGATAAAATCGGCTCAGCCGAAAAGATGTGGGAGCTTTTGCACCAATTGGAGCCAGTTGAAGACAATTACCATGGATCTTATCTTACCTTCAGATCAAAGCAGGGGGCTATTTTCAGTGTGATTAGTGTGATCACAGGGTTTGGTTTGGTTGTTAATGATCAGGCATATCTTTCCAGGGCAGTAGCAGCAGATCCAAGGTATACCAGCCGTGCATACTTTTTTGCTTCATCCTGTTGGTTTGTGATTCCCTTTGCTATGGGTGCATCGTTAGGTCTCGCAGCAAGAGCCTTGAGTGTATATCCAGATTTCCCCAAATTATCACCTTCTGATGTCAGTTCGGGGTTACCTCCTGTTGCAGCTGCATCGTATATGATGGGTAAAACAGGACTGGCAATGATATTGGTTATGGTTTTCTTTTCAGTCACTTCTTCGTTTGCGGGTGAGCTTATTGGAACTTCAACCTTAATTTCATACGATATTTACAAGAGATACATCAACCCGACTGCTCGCCCCCATCAGGTGGTAAAAGTCGCAAAGGTTTCAGTATTCATTTGGGCCATTTTTTCTTCTTCCTTGGCCGCTATCTTCTATGGAGCAGCAAAGATCTCCATGGGTTGGTTGTTTAATTTCCTTGGGGTAGCAACTGCTCTGGGTGTCTTTCCTATTGCTCTTTCCTTCACGTGGAAAGATTTAAATAAAGCTGGGGCAGTTGGTGGTTCTCTTGGAGGCATGGTTATTGCGTTTATTGTGTGGCTCGTTACTTGTAAAGCTTACTTGGGTAATATCAATGTTACCAACTTATCCAATCAATGGGTTTCGTTTGCTGGCAATGTGACTGCTTTGTTCTTTGGTGGATTCATCTCCATTACTTTATCTTTGATTTGGCCAGCTAATTTTAACTTCGAAGAAACCAGAAATAGAACTGCTCTTCTTGAAAACTTAACAGATTACCGCTCTGAGGAAGCTGTTGTCGAGGTCTCAGAAGAATCGAAAGATCAATACGAAGTAAAAACTGAGCATTTGGTGCAGACGCTGGATGTAGTGGATTTACAGTCAGTTGATAAGCATAGTGACTTGGATATGAACTTGAACTCGAAGATTGATCATGCTCACTTGGATCAGCAGTTTAAAAAGTACTGTGGAATGGTAGCGATAATGGCATTCATAGCTACTATTGTTATTCCTGTGCCGTTGGGTGCTAGTCCATATGTTTTTTCTCCGGGTTTCTTAAAGGGATTTGTTATCATCATCATCATATGGTTGTTCTATTCTTTTACCTTCGTCGTATTGCTTCCTGTAGTGGAATCAAGACATGGCGTATGGAGGATAACTAAACAAATCTTAGGAAGATCATAGATACATTAATGTTATAGTTGCAGTATCATGTTAGCAGAATATCTCAACTAAATCAACTTCCTCTTTTTTCTTCTTTATTCCCACAATGTACATTTCTCTCAGTTCGTTACGACAAGCCTCCGGCTTTATTCGGTAGACTCTTTCAAAGATTTGCTGCATCCGTGAAAGAAGTATTTTCTCTTCCTTACCAGTGTAAAACTTCATGACCAAACTTCCCCCTTTCTTTAACAATCGACAAGATATTAGCATCGCACCGTCACAGAGTTCCATGCTAGCAAAGTGGTCATTATCTTTTATTCCCGAGGTATTGGCCATCATGTCACTCAATACGAGATCTAGTGGAAATTGTTGAGTTTCCATTTCTTCTGAAAAGAATTCTCTAATCTGTTTGTGGGTCTTTCTGTTCAAAATATCACCTTGTATAAAGTGGCTTCCTTGTGGTGGATTGCAATTGATCAAGTCAACACCAAGAATTTTCGACTTGACATTGATTTTTTTCATTCTTTCTATAGCCACTTGAGTCCAAGCACCGGGTGCAAATCCCAAGTCCACGATATTAACTGATTTCTTTGAAAAGAAGCGGAATTTTTGGTCCATTTCAATGAGTTTGTACGCAGCTCTGGACCGGTAGTACTGTGTCTTAGCCTGCTTAGTATGGTGGTCATTTACATGTCTTTCAAGCCAACGACCTGAAGAGTTTGATTTCTTTCGTAAAGATACCAAAGAAGGCCTTGGTATTGACTGCCTTACTATAGACCTTATCATTTGAAGGTAGTTCATGGGAAGACGTCTTTGGTGGGGTCGTTTTTCTGTTGGTTCTGCAGATAAATATTTTTTTGATCATCTCTTCACTCTTTTTCACACTGTAAATTATCCATCTAGTATCAGCGATGACCGATTTGTTACAGGTATTAAAGGATAGACCCCAAGATATTTTTACCTTGTTTAAAGCTGGTGAAGATTCCTCGGATAATTACTTTAATTTGTTAACCAAAAAGTTTTTAGACCCCATCACTAAGGATCACTCTGTGTTAGATGAGATTTATGTCGATGGCTTGGACTCAACGCAAGTGTTCGGTCAGTCTAAGATGGTTTTGGACGGTGTTGGACTGAACTTATTGCAACAAATAACTGAGTTAAGAGGTGACAGTGAAGACGAAGATGATGAAGTCGACGACGAACCTGAATCTGAAGAAGAGCAGGATGTAGAGAATGATGAAGAAGCCGAAAAGGGCTTTGACGAAGAAGAAGTTGATCTCGAAAGTGAGGCTGATTTTGACTCTGAAAAATTAGGAAGTGAAAATGGCACTTCGGATGGTGAAGAATATGATACAGAGACTCGGGTTGAGCCTGAATGGGAAGAACCAGAAATAAAGAAAGATGCTTTTGGTTTAAACGATGGCTTTTTCGATATTGATGAGTATAATAAGCAGGTCTTGGCACTTGAGGAAGAAAATGGCGACGCTGAGGAGGAAGAAATTGATTTCTTTGGAGATTTCAGTGCAGATGAAGAAAGCGAAGAGGAAATGGCATATTACGACGATATTTTTGCCAAGCCAGGAACAAGAAGTGGTCAAACTGTTGCAAAGAATCAAGAAATTCAAAGTGAAAGCGAGGCAGAGTATGATAGTATCAATGCAAAATTGGATGAAAAGGATTACGACAATGCAGTTGGATCTGCCATGTTGGATTTATTTGCGGACGAGCAAGACGAGGAACCAGAAAAAGGAGACAAACCATTATCTTCTTTTGAAAAGCAGCAACAACAGATTCAGGCAGAGATCGCTAGGTTGGAGGCAGAATTGGTAGCAGACAAGAAATGGACCATGAAAGGTGAAGTGCAATCGAAAGATAGACCACAAGACTCGTTGTTGGATGATCCCGAATCGACACAGCTTGAGTTTGACAGAACATCCAAGCCTGTGCCAGTGATAACAGATGAAGTGACTGAGTCTTTGGAGGACTTGATTAGACGGAGAATTAAGAACGACGAGTTTAACGATTTGCCAAAGAGAATAATAACCGATGTATCCAGGTTCCATAACAAAGCAAAATATGAGCTTTCAGAGCAAAAGTCGAACAAGTCTTTGGCCGAATTGTACGAAGATGATTACAAAGGAATCGCTCCTGATCAAGAGATTAGTGACGAGATCAAAAAACAGCATGACGAAATATCTGAATTATTTATTCAAGTCAGCCATAAGTTGGATTCCTTATGTTCGGCCCATTTCATCCCTAAGCCACATCAGTACAAATCAATTGATATCAAGGTAAATGAGACCGCTGCATCGATCAGTATGGAAGATGCACAACCATTGCATATTTCGAGTGAAGCAAGATTAGCTCCACAGGAGATCTACAAGATCGGAGATGATACTGTCAAGGCTGATGGTAAGAGGGGCAAGTCACAGGTTCAATTGAAGTCGGGCTTGTCTTACTCCAAGGATGAATTGTCGACAGAAGAAAAACAAAGATTGAGAAGAGCCAATAAGAGAAAGAGATCGAAGGAATTCAATCACCGTAAGGAAGCTCAAGAGCAGAAGCAGAAGCAGCAGAAACTGTCAGATAACAAGCGTCAAAAGGTTGGCGAAGTTCTTGAAACATTGTCCAAGGCTAAGAATGTTACAGTCATTGGCAAGAAGGGTGAACTACGTGATGTTAGAGGGGAACTTAAAAAGTCCCAGGTTGCTCTATCTACTAATTTCAAATTATAGAATGTTGTTAGTGTGCTCTACTCGTTTATTCTTGTAATATAATTTTTTTTGGCACTTTTTTGTGGCCGAATGGGGGAACAGGCGCGGCGTATTCTTGCATTGAAGGAGGCTTTGCTGCGTCTTTAAAAGGAGCGGAAGAGGAGAAACTAGAACCTGATAAGGGACTTGAAGTACAATAAATAGATCAGCTTTAACTCAGACTTTTTATAACCTAATTATAATCATCATGCTTAGTTTAGGGTTTCTCTGGAAGTTAGCTACCATTCCACTTGCTGTGGCCTCTATTACTCTTCAGTACTACACCATTGGCACTCCCTACAGTCGTACCAGTCATGAATTCAGAAACTCATGGTGGAAAAATATGCACTTGGCAGTCGAATACCATTTATCAGGCAACTTACAAAAGCAAGATGTCAAGCTTATTCTTTTTCAGCCAATTACTAAGATTTTCGCAAAGCTTGCCAACAACCCAATGGTCAAGGGTTTGACTAACTTTGGTAAGAAGATTGATGACCACTCGTACTGGATTGTTCAGAACGATGCTGACGCTGAAGTGAAAGGCGATCTTTTGTTGTACTATCACGGAGGTGGATACTTGCTCAACATGTTTGAATCGCAATTTATCGCTATCTTATCGTTGTACTACGCCTTTTCTGAACCAAAAAGAAAGAAGTTGTCCATTGCTGTTATTGATTACTCATTGACCATGTTTGACAAGACTTACCCAACTCAATTGTGGGAAACCTTGAGTGCTTATGAAAAATTAGTCGAACAAGGCTACCGCAAGATTCATATTCTTGGTGACTCTGCCGGGGGCCATTTGGCAGTGTCCGTAACGCGGTTTTTGGCCTATCGGGCCGAGGCCCACGAGCATTTTTCGCAGTTTGTTGAGTTTGACTGGAATTTCGGGTCCGATTTGCCGCAACCTACGTCCTTAATTTTGCAAAGTGCGTGGATCCAACCTTGCACAAAGCCAATCTCGCCTCCGTTACACGGCAATGATACTTGGGGTGACTTGGGTGCTCAAGACACTACATTAGGTGAGCAACTTATTGGAAACTTGAATAAGAAAGATCTTGGGGTATGGCTTACATTTACTGACACTAATTACGATGACCATTGGGCCAAGGTTGAGGCAATTACAAACGGCAATACTATTATGATCACTGGTAGTCGTGAAGTGCTTAGAGATGGAATTGAAGTTTTCCACTCAATTATCAACAAGAAGGGTACTGTTCCACATTATATTGAGGAGGGAGGTATTCATGCTGGAATGGTATACGTTGAAAGTTTAGACTATGTTGGGGCTGCTGGTGCCATCAAGGCACTTTCGGGTGACTTCAAGGACAAATTCTCCTATAACCATGTAACAAATTTTTTGGAGAAAAAATTATAGTAGTTAGGTTCCGTAGTAGGAATAATTCAACAAGTAATACGAATCGCGCGCGTAGTAACGGTGACTCCCTCGACGCACGACGGGCATTTTGGAGAATTTCTGCGATGAACTGGGCTATGGCCGCAATTTACCCGAATTGCTATATCCCGTTTTTACAGAGGTGAGTTAAGATTCTTTAACTGAAAACGGTAAAAATCTCTGTGCAGCACAGTATTTTTTGACTGATTTCCCAATGTTATAGTACGACTATGGAGTTCTAATTCCCAGATTCTCTTGGATGCCGGCTAAATACAAACAAAAACATAGAAATCGACCGCGTTTGTACAAAAGCAATACATTCGTCTTCGCGACTGGACGCCCGGCGATTTTGAAATTGTCTTTTAGATGGTTAGGTGTGGGATCGGTGTCTCGTTAATTCAAAAAAACAATTTTTAAACAATGAATTATAAAAATTTTTCTCTTAGCGCCCCTACCGAAAATAGTGGCACCTTCGGAAAGATATTATTAGAAATTTTATAGTTTACGCCCCTGTTACCAGGACAAAATAAGCATTTTTCAACAATCTTCCGGCCCCTTTGACAGTGGGTTACCGTACTGGGGTACGTAATTGGACATATTGGGACGTATGTTTATATTAGTTATTTTTACATCGCCCCTTCTACTTCGAAGTGGTGACCGACACCTGAAATTCTAGGACATATATAAGAAACATTCGTTTCCCTTAAGTAGTAATTATTAGAATCCTAGCTGAGTTCTGAAAAGATCATTAATTCGTTCATAGTTGAACTTCTTGAAATTTATATACTATCGCAATGAAGTTCTCTCACTCGCTTTCCGCGCTCGCTATTGTCGCTATTGTTGAAGCTGCTACAATTCCAGCCTCTCCATGGACTACTTTAACTCCAAAGGCTACTCAACCAGCCTCTGCTTCTGCATTGAAGGACTTTGATGGTTCCTTCGCATTGTCTATCAAGACCCTCAGCTCTGCTGCTGCCTCTACCACTGCTGCTGCAACCACTTCCAAGGGTAAGAGAGCTGTGCAACAAATCGGTGACGGTCAAGTTCAAGAACAAACTACCAAGACTGCGTCCGTCATTAACCAAATCACTGATGGTCAAATCCAACAACAAACCAAGACTACTGCTGCTGTTGTTAACCAAATCACTGATGGTCAAGTTCAACAACAATCTAAGACTACTGCTGCTGTTGTCAACCAAATTACTGATGGTCAAGTTCAACAACAAACCAAGGCTTCTGTTGTCAACCAAATTGGTGACGGTCAAATTCAACAACAAACCAAGGCTTCTGTTGTCAACCAAATTGGTGACGGTCAAATTCAACAACAAACAAAGGCACCAAAGGCAACTGCTTCAGTTGTGAACCAAATTGGTGACGGTCAAGTTCAACAAAAAACCACTGTGAAAGCTACCGCCACTGGTGTCGTTTCTCAAATTGGTGACGGCCAAGTTCAACAAACTAAGACTACTGCTTCTGGTCAAGCTTCTCAAATTGCTGACGGTCAAGTCCAAGCTACTGGTACTGCTAAGAACAATAACGCTGTCTTGCAAACATGTGTTGATGATGATGCTTTGACTGTTACCTTGAAGAACGGTGAACTCCGTGACTCTAAGAACAGAATTGGTGCTATTGTTGCTAACAGACAATTCCAGTTTGACGGTCCACCACCACAAGCTGGTACTATCTACGCTGGAGGTTGGTCTCTTGTTCCAAATGGTCAACAAGGTGGTTACAAATTGGCTTTGGGTGACAGTAGTGTTTTCTACAAGTGTTTGTCTGGTGACTTCTACAACTTGTACGATCAATCTATTGGATCTCAGTGTTCTCCAATTGAAATTGATATCTTGCAGGCTATCAAATGTTAATTCATTCATTTCTCGCACTTTGAGCAGAATAATATTCATGGTTTATTCCACGCTTTATTTAGAATCAGGAATTGATTGAATTTGTTCCACTTCGTTTATTATCGCCAATTTATTCGGTTTAAACTAATGCACTGCACCAAAAATAAGTACTGCTTGTTTGAGTAATTAGTTTATAATGTAAGTTCTTTGCAATTTTGTATTTATCTAAAGACGTAGGTTACTGTTAAAAGGAGATATTTCAGTCTTTGACACCTAACATTCAAACAATATTCTAAATATAAGAAATGGTTCTATGGTCTAGCGGTATGACGTCTCTCTCACTCAGAGAAGGTCTCGAGTTCGATCCTCGATGGAATCATTTATATTTTTAAAAAAATATTTTTTTGTTTTGTTTTGTTTTAGTAGACGGTTGTCGATTAGCGACCGCAACAAGGCACCAAGTTTCTGTCACATGTTACATGAATGTACGCTACCTATTTCGGCTAAAGTTATCTAATTAAAAGTTGCCAGATTGACTATGTAGATTAAACTATAAATTATTCATCCTCGTCTTCCTCGCTTGTTATTTCTTCATCGCTGGATATGGCCTCATCATCTTCGTCAGCATGACTTGTGCTATCCTCGTCTTCATCATCTTCAGTGCTAGGATTTACCTCAGCCCATTCCACGTAGCTTTTACGAACAATTTGTTTGCTTGTAGGCAACACCAACGGGTCGAAAGGAAAATAAGCCTCCAAATCCAAAAACTCTTGTTTTTGCCTAAAGTTTCCTACTGCGGAAGGCATGGCAATCTTACCATTTGTCTGTAGCATTCTTTCACGCTTGTTGTGTTCTATGATGGAATAAGGATAGCAAACATTAAGCTTGGTTGCAATTTTGGCAAATATTGCAACAACTGTTTCATCGCAAAACTTTAAAGGGTTGAATTTGGCTAGTATCACTTTTTGAAAAAATTTATCCAAATTACAGTCCCATTCAGCATCGTCCAAACTTTGAAGGTTGGAATTCTCTTTGTACAATGACTTGTGTCTAAAACAGAAAATGTAAAGCAATGCCTGGAATGCAGCGTAAAAAAGCTTAAATCGTTCCATACCACCAACATGTTTGTTACTGATGCTATTTCTAGCTGATGAAATGTCAAAAACCTCACACTCTCTCTCTTCAATATACTTATCTAGCCATCCAGTCAAATACGTTACCACAAAGACAATTTGATGCCTCGATAAGTTCTTGGCTCTGGCTACGTATGATGATAAGTACTGTATAGCTTTCAATCTCTTTTCCAAGATTTCACTTGTGTTAAAAGCAACATCAAATAGCAAAACCAAAAATGATTCTGACAAATCAGTATGGTACTGTGAGATGTGGAAAAGAATGAACTGGATCAGCTTGGTAAAATGAGTAGGCAAGATATGTGATCTAAACAATGATGTGATGGTATTAAAAAGGGAAATGCCGTTTCCGTTGAGAAGTTCGTCCTCGGTAAAACTGTCAGCCGTTTTTGTCAAAAGCAAATTTATGATGGTATCCAATTTTGTCAGAAGTCTCTTAATATTAACCGTTGATGTAATTGGGTTAATCAAGTAGTCCTCTTCATCCTCATCTTCATCTAAATCGGCAATAACATTGTCGTCGGTCTTGTTGATTACCTCGTCCTCGGCTTCATCATTTTCCTCCTCTTCATCTTCTCCATTTATCACTTCCTCGATTTCATCGTCATCTAAATCATCCAATTCATTTTGTAATTCAACATCAAGCTTAATACAACATTCAATTATAAGTTGCCAGATACTAAATTGTAACTCAGGACAATACTCAATAATCCTTATTAAGTTGTGAACATAATTTGATAATTCCGAAGGTGATGCGGATAGATGGTGGGGAAAGTTCTTCTGTAATGTTTGAGGGAATGTGTTAATGCAAGTAGGGACGTATCTCATGATTTTCAACAAGGTTTTGTGGTGCTGTATCGGTTCGTCCTTCGTATCTATAAAGGTGAACTCGCTGACAAGCTTATTCGTGACTTCTGCTAAGTATTTGGGCAAAGATGATACCAACACACTAAGGAAGTGTGAATATAACTCTATAAATCTAGCGTAAGAGTCGTTACTCTTTTGGGAGACGCCTAGCCAGTCGTATGCAAGTATCGCAGATATTAAATTATGGCATGACTTGTTATCCAATTTGGAAATATTGGATATACAGCCACTTAACACAATATTGAAATGTGGAAGAGAAATTGCTTCTTTATGTGAATGTGGTAATGCAACTTTTGCTGTAAGAGAATTGATTTGGAGAGAATCATTCTAGGAGGAGTTAGTAACATTTTTTTGAAAGAGAAAAAGAAAGCAGGGTACTTACTTTATCTAACGATTCTAGGGCCCCTTTAACATATGCTGAATACATCTTTTCTGAAAAGACATTGTCATCTCCGGAGGTTGGGGTCATCTCAAAATTTTCATTTGTCTTCAACTTTTTATTATTAATAACGCCACCTTCGGTGGTATTTGAAGGCATGGAACGTTTTCTTACTAAGGGATCGTGCAATGACATTATCATATTGTGAATTCACGACAGCTCCCAGTTTAGTCCTTGCTTCGTTAGGAGTAATACAGATTATGTAACGAGAAGAGATGCTTTTCTCCCTTTTTTTCCCATGTCGCAATTTTTTTTGTGTTATTTCTTATCACAGTAATGTCGTGTTTTAACTCCACATAAATTTACCTGTTAAACCTAGAAGAGTCTCTGGCAATGTCGGTACAAATACATTCAGTTACATTGCTTAATATATCAGATAATATTTCTCGAAGTCCAGAATCTAAGTTTGGTATTCTTTTGGGTACAGTAGATGGTGTGAATATAACCATTTTTAATTCGTTTGAATTCATTGTCGAACCAATAACGCAAATTGATTGGATCTTTCTTGAGAAACGTTTGGCCCAGTTCAACAAAGTGATGCCTCAGTACATGGTGGTAGGAGTATATCATCTTGCAAAGGAATTGGTGGTATCTCTGAAAGCACAATCTATTTTGCTACAATTGCAGGAATACTTTAAACGAGACTTGACTGTCACCGTCTTCAATTCTACAAGGCTACAAAACACCAGTAGTTACAGATCAGACGAATTTTACAGATCTTATTTACACGATAAGGTACTAAATACAACTATTTGTACAAGCGAAAGTGAGTATATCGCAACAACCACTGTCGTGAATCATCGCAAGTACTTTACAAGCCTGTCATCAAACGAAAACAACGACAACTCACTAAAGACTTATAATGAGAATATAAGTAGCTCGATGGTTCAGTTGCATGATAAGATCCTCAAGATACTCGAATATGTTGGTAACGATCTAACCAATGAAGAAATCAATCGTAAATTTAATCACCTTGCCAACAAAATTGCCAGTTTCAAAAGCCTGCAACCAACTAGTGCATATATTGATCGTCTACAATCATCTAATTTAAGTTTGCTTACTGAACAGCTTGCTTCATTGGAAGGTTTGAAATCAATAATTTCGAGAAACGTTATCAAGGATGGTATAAGTAACACTAACCAACAGAAACAATTTTTGGGTAGATATGATATTTAACGGAAAGCATAAATGAATGAGGAAAGTAGTCTTTAAATGTTCTAAGGTTGTAGAAAATTTGTTACAGCAAAAAATTAAAAATAATGACTCCGACGCGGTTCGAACGCGTGCATCTTTACGATAGTAGAACTTGAGTCTACCGCCTTAACCACTCGGCCACAGAGCCACTTCTTGTAACTTTTAGCTTACGCAATATTCTATAATGTATTAACAAATATAATCATTACTCATCTATACTAATTAATTATCCTACTTTCAAAATGGCTAATTTTACAAACTGGTTGGTATATCTTGGAAAAAAATTGGTAATTTTTTCTATTTTTCAATTTAATTACAAAAAGCAGAATCATAATTCAAGTAATTGACATTTTATTGAATATAATCCTAAATTTGAAAAAAACAATTACAAAAGAACACCACTTTATCATTAGAACAAACAATATGGAACATTTTTATGACTTAATAGATTTACATTTGTTAATATTACTTTATTTATGTGTTGAATCAAATCTGGAAATCAAATAAGAATCAAGACCCGTGCCGCAATACTAGATTCCCAAGTAAAAGTTTCTTTGTAATGTCATCCAGATAATACTAGAAGAACTAACAATTAATGGGCCAAGAAGACCTTTGCCAAACTTGGCAGTTTTGTAAACCAACCACTCACTTACAAAGTGGGCACCAGCAGCCAAGAAGGAGAAAAGAACCAATTCGTAAATTTGTTTGTTAGCAATATGGTAGGCTCCGTAGAATCTAATGACAGAGGTAACAAAGGTCCAAGTACCAAAAGTTCTAGCACTCAAGTGCGTGACTTGAGGAGTTGGTTGTTCCTTGGAAGCTTCTAACTCATAGACCTGTTTAGTTAATTGCAAGTCTTTTGAAACATAGTTTTGAACAGAGTTAAAACTAGAAACAACTGAAATAAACAAGAGCCAATATGGAAGAGCACCTCCCAGAGGTGAGGGAAGAATCGAGGAAAGCATAGCTGTGTTAACTGTGAAGAATCGTAAGGCAACAAACTCTGAGATTTTATTGAAGGATCTATATGCAGATCCCAACTGTTACATTTAAACTAGTAGAACATAGATAAAACATAAAACAAAATATCGTAAGCTAGTTGCCTGACGTAGGGTCGTTAGACTTGGTAGGATCTTGCTTTTTTAATACTTCGACTGCTGGTCCCAATAATCTTTGGAAACCAGACTTGCCCAAGAAAGCAACGATAACATTGTCAAGAGCCTCAACAGTGGCCTGTCTAGGCAAATCATTCAACAAGGCAACTTCACCAAAGTAGTCACCCTTAGTCAACTTTTTCAAGAACCCATCTTTATTGCTAGAGACCTCACAGTTCCCACCCTCAATGAAGTAGAAGTTCTCACCCTTTTCACCTTCAGTGACAATCTTGTCTCCCTTATGGTAAATTTGAGTGCTCAAGGCATCAGCCAACTTCGATCTTTCATGGCTAGTTAAAGAAGATAATACTTCCACGTCCTTCAAGAAATCTTCGTACATGATTCTTCTGTTGAAGGTACCTTCCAACAAGATACGACGGAAGGTCAAACGGTCCAAAGCCCAACAGGTAACATCCAGAGCCGCAACAGCAGTAGCAGCTCTTGGAGAGTTATACATCAATGCCAATTCTCCAAAAGAGGAGCCTTCATTGCTTGAATTAACCTTTGAACCATTGACGTAAAAGTCAACTGTACCAGATTCGATGATGTAAAAGTAGTCACCTTCATCCCCCTGTGTAATGATAGCAGCATCCTTGACAAAAGTCTTCTTGGATAATGCTTCAAGAACAGTCTTTCTAGAGGACTCGTTAAGCTGCTGGAACAAGAAGTTTGAGCTTAATGTTCTGGACAAATCCTGCTTCTGTTCAGCAGTCAAGTTATTTTGAGGAGGCTTCCACGAGTCGGATTTGAACTTGTCAGGATTTAAAGCTTCAGCAGAAACCGAAGTTCTTCTATTAGCGTTGAATGCAATGGGGATATTTCCAGGAATCTTTGTGGGAGGAGCCGCTGGGGTGGCAACTGGGGTCTCAGGGCTTATGCTGCCGTTATCCTTCGACGAGGATGGTGCCTTGACACTGAAGTTATTCTTGAACAAACCAGGAGTGGCAGCTGAGGCTGTACTGGTTGGATCTTGTTGCTGATGATTGTCGTTGAGGATGGCGTGGTCAGGCGTACTGTGGGGATCATCATTGTGGTTTGAGTGTGGATCGTTGTCACCAAAAGGAGACTTGAATGAAGGTTGTCTATCATGAACCAAGCCACCAAACTGGTTAGTGTTATCGATTGTTGGAAACAAGTCAATGCCAGCTGCTTTAGCTTTGTGTTGTTGCGTCCATAACTGAGCTCTTTGAGATTGTAACTTGGAGTTAAAGTAGTTGGCACAGAACTGTAATATGTCCGTAGGGTTTTTAGAGATAATTTCCCTTTGCAATTGAACCAATTCTTCTGTGACTAACTGTTGTGGCATATCGGTGAAGAAGCAATGGATTGATGGGTAAGGGTGAATGGGTGGAAAAAATGTCACTGATAGCCAAGGGGTAGTGTATTGCCAATATTACCTGAGAGCTATGAAAACTGCACCACGGTAAATAATTACAACTACAAGTAGCAACAATTTTACAAACAAAATTACCTAACACGACGTATTAAGTAAGAGAGTGAAAAGAGAGAAGTAGATTAGTGTGTGTTCCACTTAACCTTATTACAAGTCAGACATACCAAAATTGTTTGTGCAATAAATTGCCGGAGCTAAAACGATCGTATCACAAATGAAATTGTGTGCACCACTCACACACGCAACTGGTCTGAATTTGCCGGAACAAAAAACTTCGTTGTGCCCCACCGCGTTGTATTTCAAAATGCAAGATGAGTGCTGCATACATAACCTAGATTTGCGACGCGTGGGATCGGGTGTCAATTCACTGGCTCCGGCATTACTTTCCAAAAGGAATAAAAAGGTATCACTCATGTGAAGTTGGCAACATTCATGTTTGTGCGCAAATTTCACTTGGTGTACTTTTGTAAATAATTGTTTACACTTAAGGTTTTTTTAGTGTGTAGCTCTCTCCACCGAGGTTTTTTTTCATTTTTTTTTGCTTCGTTGTCCACTATCACGGTCTCATGAGGGTTCGCATGCCTTCTAGGAAATTCCATGATACATTTACCTGCAGACAAGCCACCAACTTTTCAAACCTCCACGTCAAGCATTTTGTTGAAAATATAATAGCGCGAATTCCCGCCACTTTTCTTGTTCAATAACTTTGAAGAATGATGAAATCGGTGAACAACTGGTTCCCAAGAATCTGTTTGCTATACGTGGCTCTTGCCATTTTGGTTCCATTTTTAGGTTCCAAGTCTCCTGTTGCTCTCGCTGCCGCTGACGATGACAATTCCACAGAAAGCTACGGTACAGTTATAGGTATCGATTTGGGTACTACATACTCCTGTGTCGGTGTCATGAAGAATGGTAAAGTTGAAATCTTGGCCAATGACCAAGGTAACAGAATTACACCATCTTATGTTGGTTTCACAGCTGACGAAAGATTAATTGGTGACGCTGCTAAGAACCAGGCCTCGTCCAACGTGGAAAATACTGTTTTTGACATCAAGAGATTGATTGGTTTGAAATACTCAGACAAGACTGTCCAAAAGGAAATTAAACACTTGCCATACAGCATTGAAAAGAAGGATGGTAAGCCAGTTGTTAAGGTTGACTTCAACGGTGAATCCAAGACTTTTTCCCCAGAAGAAATCTCAGGTATGATCTTGGGTAAGATGAAGTCCATTGCTGAAGAATACTTAGGTAAGAAAGTTACACACGCTGTTGTTACCGTTCCAGCTTACTTTAATGATGCTCAAAGACAAGCCACCAAGGACGCCGGTACTATTGCCGGTTTGAACGTCTTGAGAATTGTCAATGAACCTACTGCTGCTGCTATCGCTTACGGCTTGGACAAAACCGACGGTGAAAAGCAAATCATTGTTTACGACTTAGGTGGTGGTACCTTCGATGTCTCCTTGTTATCTATTGAAGGTGGTGTTTTCGAAGTTCTTGCTACTGCTGGTGACACTCACTTGGGTGGTGAAGATTTTGACTTCAAGATTGTTAGACACTTGTCTAAGGTTTTCAAGAAGAAGCACGGTATTGACATTAGCGGTAACAACAAGGCTATTTCCAAGTTGAAGAGAGAGGCAGAAAAGGCCAAGAGAACTTTATCTTCTCAAATGAGCACCAGAGTTGAAATTGACTCTTTTGTTGACGGTATTGACTTCTCTGAAACTCTTTCAAGAGCTAAGTTTGAAGAATTGAACATCGACGCTTTCAAGAAGACCTTGAAGCCAGTTGAACAAGTCTTGAAAGATGCTGGAGTTAAGAAGTCTGAGATTGATGACATTGTCCTTGTTGGTGGTTCTACTAGAATTCCAAAGGTTCAAGAATTATTGGAAAAATACTTTGACGGCAAGAAGGCTTCTAAGGGTATCAACCCAGATGAAGCTGTTGCTTATGGTGCTGCTGTTCAAGCTGGTGTTTTGTCTGGTGAAGAAGGTGTCGATGACATTGTTTTATTGGATGTTAACCCATTGACTTTAGGTATTGAAACCACTGGTGGTGTCATGACTACGTTGATCAACAGAAACACCGCTATTCCTACCAAGAAAACTCAAATTTTCTCCACTAATGCTGACAACCAACCAACTGTATTGATTCAAATTTTTGAAGGTGAAAGAGCTTTGGCCAAGGACAACAATGCATTGGGTAAATTCGAATTATCTGGTATCGCTCCTGCTCCAAGAGGTGTTCCTCAAATTGAAGTTACCTTCTCTCTTGATGCAAATGGTATCTTGAAGGTCGAAGCCACCGATAAGGGTACTGGTAAATCCAACTCAGTTACTATTACTAACGAAAAGGGTAGATTATCCAAGGATGAAATTGACAAGATGGTTGAAGAAGCCGAAAAGTACGCTCAACAAGATGCTGAATTGAAGGCTAAGATTGAATCGCGTAACTCTTTGGAAAACTACGCCCATCTGTTGAAGGGTCAATTGGCTGACAAGTCTGAAACTGGGTTGGGTTCCAAGTTGGATGACGATGACAAGGAAACATTGGATGACGCTATCAAGGAAACTTTGGAATTTATCGAAGAAAACTATGACAGTGCCACATCTGAAGAATTCGAGGAACAAAAGCAAAAGTTGATTGATATTACCAACCCTATTACCTCCAAATTGTACCAAGGTGCTGGGGGAGATGACTTTGGGGGAGATGCTCAATTCGGTGACAACGATTCTGACGATGAAATCGATCACGATGAATTGTGATCTTAGAGTTATTTATTAATAAAAGTAGAATCGAAAGTACAAAAAACAAATAGTAGGTTTGTCAGTGTACAATGTTCACCAAAGGATCAGTATCATGTTGGAATGCTAAATTGATCTGGGAAGACTCGGTAACTTAGACGGTGGTTAGGTTCATGATGTAATCAAACCAAACGTGCAAATCACGCGTCCATCTGGTACAAAAAATTTTTTTTCGGTGCATACTAACCACCAGCAAGAAGACATAACGAGACAAATCATAGTGCACAGTCAATGGAAACATGTCCAACCGAAAGTTGCAAAAGTAAGTAGAGAGGGAAAAGATAGAATAAAAACAGGTTTAATATGAACTTAAACTAACCAACCAGGGATATCGATATAATATTCAAGAAGATCCAAGAAGGGCTACATGAATTCAATTATCATAATGATCGGTACGAAAGTATCAATACCGATGAAAACAGCGACAACCAACGAGAGAAGGAAAAGCTAGAGAATGACCTCAAGAAGGAAATCAAGCGATTGCAAAAGTTCAGAGAACAAATCAAAATCTGGCAGCTGAATGATGCTCTCAAATCATTGAACTTGACCTCGTCAGCCTTAGCCAACCGACTCAACGACAATAAGAAACTCATTGAAGAAGCAATGGAAGTGTATAAAGAAGTAGAGAGGTCTTCGAAGCTCAAAACATTTTCCAATCAATCCATTTTAATGGCTTCTATGGAACAGAATCGAGATGACGATGACGACGACAGTAGTGACTACTTTGACGACGATTTTGATAACGGTTCTACCGACGATGAGGATCACGAAGAAGAAGTAGATGATGGTTTGGAGTTGAGTCCGGACTCTCGTGAAGGTATTACTTTACTCAAGAAGATGCTTGTCGACATCAGGGATGCGCTGAAAAAACTAGATGCTGAGTTCGAAAAGTTGAATCATAAGAAAATCAGAAAGAACAACCTCACCATCATTGAAAGCAAGAAGGAAAAGATCAAATTAACTCTCGACCAGAACAAGTTCCATATCAAGAAGATTCTGAAACTTATCAAGCTCTTAAAGGCAAATAACCTCATAGACATAAACTTGATCAGAATTCTTCAAGACGATATACAAGCCCATTTGGATAACAATGGGGAATCCGGTTCGACAAATGACACTTCTTTGTATGACGATATCTTCAACCTGATAACGGGCGACGACAACGATTATTCTCAAATGGATGACTCAGAAGTGTTCTCCACTCCAAAGAAATCATTATCTGACCTTCAGAGCATACTACCATCAAACCTATCAAATAATATCAACGTCCTTGGTAACGCCGTAAAATCAAATCCAACCTCAGCCAGTGAACATACTAACGTACCGACGTCACCGTTACCCAGAAGAATGGCTAGCCCTGAAATATCAAGCCCGGCTATCATCAAGATACTTAAGCCAGCATCAACACCATCAAAACCAGTTGGTGGACTTAAGTGGTCAGCAGCAGCAGCAGCAGGGGTACCCGAACCAGAGCTTAAAGAACCACCTCACAGCAAACGAAGTGACTCTCCTGAATCAAGTATATTGAGCCATGTGACTCAAACCAACAGTAACACCTCAGCAGGTTCTCCAACTGTTGCAAAGATGTTAATTTCACCAGATCACCCTGACTACAAATATGTTGAGGTATTGAAAAATTCTGGATTGTCAAGCATCGAGTTGAATCTTTTCAGTGATACAAAGCTTGTCAAATTGCCTCCAGGTATTCAAGACTTAATCATTTCATTTACATCCAAGAGAAACAATTCCCATGACTTTGCGTTATTGTATGACTCCGTTCAATACAATCAGTTTGTCACGCCCATTAACAAGCCATACTTACCATCATCTATACAACCTACAGAAATGAGAAGTAATGGCAAAAGCCAGTTAAGGCCACCTTTGCAATTATTTAAGTTTCAATCATATTGGAACAAGATCAGAGCACAAGACCAGTTTGAGCAGTATGCTTTTGAAATCAGAAATCAAACAGCACTTGATAATAGCGTGGTTGCCAATGAATTAGTGCTTGTGTTGTTTTATGGTTTCTATTATGGTTTGACTCCTCTCGAAAATATCATCGCCGAGTCATATTTGTATCAGTTGGGATGGAAACCATACAAGATCAGTGTCATAATTCTGAACAGTCAGGCCAACAATATTCAGTCCTTAAAAAATATGGAATTAAGCGGAAAGGTTACTAATTGCACACAATGGTTCAGATGTATCAAGCTCTTGTCCTCAGAATCTCCCGAATATGACTTTGGAGATTTTCAAGTGTTTGACTTGGCATCATGGGATATCTTCACACAATATGGATTCAAGTTTGAACATAAATTAAGTCAGACAGAACCTTCTCGTTCACTTTTTGATTGATATTTAGATTAGTTAGACATAGGTAGTAAAAGGTCTAGATCTCACAGAACGGGTCAGATTCGAGCTTATCACTCGATCTTATCATCAGATCAGAGTAACTAAGGCTCGATCCAAGAATTGGGTCACTCGGACAGGAAGTTTGCTGGGTTGTACTTGAATATTTGTCAAAGCAAGACGATTTTGGTGGACTCCAATTACCTTCGAGTATCGAATGGGTACCTGAGTAAGTCATGACATGAGAATCATTCAAGAAGTCTGGCATATAATTCGGCGGTTCAGGAAGCTCAGTCACTTGCTCAAGTTCACCAAGTTTTAAATCGTATAATTGTATAGTTCTGGACTTGACTTTGAATTCATTAAGAATGGCTGCCAAACTTTCAAATTCTTCCATTCGTAACTGAGAGTAGAGAGGGGGAAGTCAAGGTTTTGGGGCAAAGATTTCAAATAACAAAAGGAAAATATAAAAACTGTTGCACCTTATGAAAGCTAACTTGGAATGAAAGGAATCCTGGATTTATGATAAAGCTCAGTTAGGGACAAACTGTGATCTTGAGGAGGAGAAGTAAACTATCAATTTTACACGTGACCTTTTTTTTTGGCCCGAGGGACTCCACAAAATGTTAGAATCGTTATTTGGTGAAATCCCAAGAATGGAGTACTATTCGTCCTTGGATGCGTCCCAGTTGGACTCAGAGACACCAACTCTATTTGAACTTATATCTGCAAACCAGCTAGAGTCACTTTTGTCTCCATCTTTGCGCTATGTTTTGGTGTACTATACGAACCGGTTTCCATCATACTTGCTCAAGATTAATAATAGGTTTGATGAAATAAACCTAATTTTCCGGAGTTTTATCGAATGGTATTTCTTAAAGTACTGGCAAGGATCTTTCACCGAAAACTTCTATGGTCTTAAACGAGTGAACCAAACACCACTATCACAGGGAAATTACAACAGCTCCAAATTAACCCAATTGGTACCAGCTATGATAGAGGAAAGGCGTGCGTTATCACTGTGGCAGTTGACAGTGTCAATGTTTGAAATCACTGGAACTTCATACGTAGCAGAAAAGTTGAACTATTGCTATGAGGTATGGTACACTAAATACGTTACCAACCAATTGGTGCACAATGAAGGCCATACTCAGCAAGAAAAGATGAATATCACGTTAAAGCGCAAATTTGTCGAGATATATCCATACCTCCAAAGTTTGTATCGTGCAAGCAATTTTATCACTACGTTATTGTATCTTAGTGGCACGAGCAAGTCACCGTCATTGTTTACGTTCTTGTTCAGGATAAACTATTCTCGGTTAAACCAGTATGATTACTCTAAGAATGAGCCACCCAGGAAATCTGATAAAAAGAGACACAACAAAATTGCTCCTGATACAATGTCACAATATTTACTCCGTATCATCACCAGAAATTTCACCAGACCAACATCGAAGTTAATCAAGTTATTATTGGGCACATTCTTTCCTGTGGCTATATTCTCGCTTAAATTTGTCGAGTGGTGGAACAACTCTGACTTCTCTTCTAAATTATCAAAAAACCAAGGAAATGTCTTGGAGTTCACTTTACCTCCACCATCAACATTGTACGAGACTTTGAGCAAGGAAAAACCTAAAAGACATTTTAAATCAGGTAATGTATGCCCTCTCTGCCAAGAACCCTTGACCAATCCAGCTATAATAGAAACTGGCTATGTGTTTGATTACACATGTATCTACAACTACCTCCAAGAATCACATCTCATAGTTGACCAAAGATTACACCATAAGGATGACTCGGAAATATCAGATACCGAGGAAGAGGAAGTAGACGAAGAGGAGGAGCAGGAGAGCGAAAAGACAGAAAAACCAGTCAAGATTGATATTAATAAAGGAGGAAGATGTCCAATCACCGGAAAGAAGCTTTTGGGTTGTAAATGGAACTCAATTAAGGAAGAGTGGGAAATAGATGGCATCAGGAGACTTATCTTTTAGAAAGTTCTGTTGAAGAAAAGGTACACAGTGAGGTACACAGTGATTTTGTTGTTTTTGCAGTCACTAGTTCATTGTGCAATTCACCTAGTAGCTCTAGGCACGTGATACTTCGCAAATTGTGGGAGGCAGGATTAGTAAATAGAAAAGTATGGTTTATTATACAAAAACTGTAACAAATTGGACTGAATTTTTAGCAAATGAGCTTCACGGCTATCATTATAAACCCGCCCAGCTTCTGTCGTCGTCAAGTTATTTTCTAAAACAATTTCCGAATCACTTAACGAGGAACGTGACCAGGAAAATTAGTTGAGAACAAATGATCACGTGAAATCCTATGCAAAACCAGGAGCCACGGAACCTGCAGATAAACTCATCACGATTACCACCAACCAGCACGTTTATCATTATCAGTAAAATAATGTATCAATTATTAATGCAAGATCCCCCTTCCTGTTATGTCTGCACTTCAAGCGATCAAGTTTGAGAAGGCTACCGTGTCTCTAAGCGTCCTCGACCAATTACTTCTTCCTTACACCACAACATATATTGATATCCACGGCATTGAAGATGCGTATCAAGCGATCAAGTTGATGAAGGTACGCGGTGCCCCAGCTATTGCCATTGTGGGAGCATTTGCAGTAGTTGTTGAAATCAACACTAGATTAAGAGCGGGTAAGCCTCAATCGGTAGAAGAATTGATCTCGTCCATAGATTACCTTATTACCGCCAGACCAACTGCAGTTAATCTTTCAAATGCCTTGAACGAAATTAAATATCATTTGAAGTATGATCCCCAAACCACTGTGAATGAGACGATATATAAAATCATCTATGATTATGCCGTTTGTTTACATGAAAATGACTTGGCAGACAATTACAAGATTGGCTCAAATGGCTTACAATACATAAGGGATACTTTGAAGGCGCAAAAATTTACTGGGCCATTTTCGATTATCACAATATGCAACACTGGGTCACTTGCTACAGCAGGACATGGTACTGCGTTAGGTATTATTCGTACCGTTCACCAGGAGTTGAGTAATCCACTGGCCGAGTTCTATTTGGAGCACGTCTATCCATGTGAAACTAGACCATACAATCAAGGTGCTAGACTTACCACTTACGAATTGAAATACGAAGAAATACCCTTCACCTTAATTTGTGACAATATGGTGTCTTCATTAATTAAAACGTTGCAAAGAAACAGAGATATCAATCTGCTGTCTGCCCCAGTCAAGTTTATCATCGTAGGTGCTGATAGAATTGTCAAGAACGGTGATACCGCTAATAAGATCGGTACTTTCCAACTCTCCACTATTGCCAATTATTTCAATACCAGATTTAACACAGGAATTAAGTTTATTGTTGCCGCCCCAAAGACCACTATTGACTTAATCACCGAACATGGCGATGACATTGTTATTGAAGAAAGACCAGCCGAAGAATTAACTACACTTGCTGGCCCTATTATATCATCTGATGGGATTGGCGAAAAGTTAACTGTAGGTATTGCTACCCCGGAAATTCAGGTCTGGAACCCGGCATTCGATGTGACACCTCATGAGTTCATCGACTGTATTATCACCGAGCAAGCAGTGTTGACAAAATCAGATGGGGATTTCAAATTGGATTAACGATATTTAATATTGCGTACATTATGCTTCTAATTCTAAAGAATCCTTGGTTTCTTGTAATATTTCACCATTTTCATCATTGGGCTCGTCATGCTCTCTCGAATTTTGAGCTCCTTCATCATCTTCTACTTCCGCTGGTTTGGGGATGGCAATAATATCAACTGTAGTATCTCCTTCACTGATGCTGGCTTCAGGTTCTTCAGAGGTATGCTTCACATCCTTGTCTGGGTTCGTTTCTTGAGAATCAAGTGGACTAGAATTCTCAAAAATACCTAAAACATTCATTTCTTGTGGTTCTTCTACTTGTTTCAGGGACTCTTCACATTCAAGGATACCATCGTTGACCTGGGGAGCTTTTTTTTCCCCCATAGGCTCAGTCTCGATAACCGTTTCCTTCTCAGTTGTGGAAACTACTTCCTTGTTAGCCTCATCTTCATCCTTCTCATTAGTCACATGAACATCCTCATTAGCATCAGAAACTTCTTCCTCATTAGTTTTAGGAGTAGTTGTTTCTTCTTCCTCATTCTTTTGTTTCTCTACCTCTCGCTCCTTAGAATTTTCCTCCTTATCGACTGTTTCCATTGACTTCTTTCTTTCCCCTTCAATATTATGTCTCATGACTTCTTCCATTCTCGTATCTTCAACTGTTGGCATAGAATTTACATTCTCCCAGATTACCTGACCAGAATTACCATATCCTGATAACTCACAAAGTTTGACTCTGAAATAATCAACATCCCTAAGAACGGAATGCTTCTCATTAAAGTCCTTGAACTGAGGTAATTGTGTACAATAACACTCAACGAAGAGTTTTTTGTAGTTATCAAAGATCTGCAGAAGAATAAAAGAGCTTTTCAATCTGGGCAAATACTTAAATAAAACCTTAGATACGGTGAGCGTATCCTTCACAAGTGTTTCCATATATGGATGACACTGTTTGTGTTCTTTGGTATTGTTTTGTGTAAGCGGTGCCGACCAATCAATCTTGGTAGCAGCAGCACAATGCATCACTGTTCTTTCGTGCATGATGTAAACAAGTTTGGAAAAAAGCTCATTTTCATGATCCTTGTAGTTACTGATAATTCTTTCGAAGCTTATCTCATCGTGTTGCTGAGTAACATCAAATTCCTCGTATGGGAATACAACCTTCATCGCACCAAGGAAAGTAATATTAAACTCCACCAATTGGATACACAATGCCAAATGCTTGGTTGTGATATGTTTGAGACCAGCTGTCCTTGTGGCACCCGCATTCAATACAGCCTGAGAAGTCTTTGAATTCATCAATTTAAAGAAGTTTAGCAAATTTGTCCCAATAATGGCGCTGCAATTAGGAAACACTTTGCAAAGTATAGTGTAATCCCTAACTTGCTTTAAAGATTTAAGTAACAAGTTTGGCACCAAGAACGATTCATCTCCAACCCTTAACCGGTTATCTCCCGTATCTGAGTTGGGCACTGGAGATTTGAGCGATATCTCCTCTTTTTCCGAATAATCAAGTACAGTTAACCATTTGGACCCCGAAAATCCCGAGGCACCACGAGTTTCAATAAACTCAGAATAACCAATAAGTTGATCAACAATTTCTTGGTGCTCAGCAATAGTTTGCGGCAGTGTAACTTCTTTCCAAACCTCTCGGTCACAATCAGCACTGAGACTTTTTAATGAGTTTTGTTGAAATCTAAGAATAAGGTACTTGACATGATGTCTGAACCACTCACTCAAAGAATTGCCAGCTCCAGTCATCGCATAACCAGGGTTAATCATTTCACATTCTTGTAAATATCCCGAGGAGATTGCATAAAGTCTCAAGTAAAAAGGTACTGAGAGATCTGCAGTCTGTTCCAGTCTGACATTAATGACTTTGGTTATTCTAATCTGGGTCAATTCAATTGCCTTATTAATAGAAACTGTAATATCCAACGACATAACATCGATGGAACTATTAGGAGGAGTTGCCGTCAAAGCTAGGTCCAACAAAACCTTTTGATGGGCTGTAAGACGACGTAAGCATTCGGACAAGCCGCAATATATCGATACTAACATTTCCTCAAAGTCTTTTGGTGTCATGTTTTTGATGTTAGTAGAGAGTGTACTATTCAGCATTGACAGCAGACTGTTTGCAGTATCAGGTGGAACTGATGAAGACCTTGAAGGTGCACTCGAGGTGTCCAACAGCGATAAGCCATGGGATGAATTGGGTAAGTTCTGTTTAATGATATCCTTGATTTCAGCTATGATTTTGTCTTGATATGTTGTATATGCTTGAGTCAAGCAGTCTGCTTTTACCAAATTGTTGATGTATCCTGCTAATCTTTCCTTCTTACTTGGATCTATTTTATTGTATGAATTGTTGATCTTTGTCTGTTTATTGTCTTTGTTCACAGACAGGTACATTCTGCTCAACGTGTCTTGATTGGGAACATTTGAATAATGACTTCTTAAGTCTTCTAATAAAAGATCAATAAAATCATTGATGTATCCCTTGGAACATTCATCTTTTAGTATAAAAAGATCGTTTCGCAAGTGTACCAAAGCAGGAAGACGAGTGACATTGGTTGGAGGATAGGGAAGTTTAGGATAAAACTTCTTTAGCTCTTCATCGGGAAATTCATTGTAGACTACTCCTTTAATAAGCAGTTCAACAATAACTATTTCATTTAAGCATTTGGAATACTGAGCGTTTCTGAACGATGCGTTAGCCAATTCAACAATCGACACAATATACTGAAGCTGGAGCAAAGATGATTCTAAATGTTCAACATTTTTTTTCTGGATCTGTCGTTGAAGGATATTGTAGCCAGTTCGAGAGTGGTCTTCTTCCAAGTGCTTAAGGTTTTGTTGAATTTGGTCAAACTTCACGACGCAATCCTTTGTCTGTGACTGGATTTTGTCAATGTCACCAATAGTGCTGAAGAAAGATTCGGAAGACCGGGATATCTCCTTAATCAAGTCAATCTCCACCACATCCAAGTAGTGCGAAAGCTTGTCCTGTAATTCAGTATTGTTCACCAAAAGTGATTGGGGCTCATCTGATTCCTTAGCCAATATTGATGTATTTTCTATCACTTGTTTAAATATTCTTGGATCATCGAGACGAAAATCAGTATTGGAAAAGACTGGTGGCACTTCCGACGTACCCTCGTCCCCGACTGGACCTGTCGCCAGGTGTCCACGTCCCTGCTCAATAAATCTCTGCAAGGTATCTTCTGTCAAGCTTTTGTAGCTCAGTTCAAACTTCTTGTAATCAGAGGAAAGGTTATTCACAAACTTTTGATGCAATTCCTTGTTGGTAACCTTGTTTTCAAGTTTCAGCAATTGGATCTGAGGGATATCTCTGGTGGAAGGTGCAATCAAATTGGAGACAATAGTACCACCATTTATTGTGATAGACGTACGAGGTGGTCGGTTTCTTTTAGACCTAGCTGTATCTGAAGCAATGGTCAATTCATAGATTGAGTTAGGTCCTAAAGGGGAGAAGATATCGCTACTGGAGCCATGTAAACCGTCTTCCTGATTTCTGTTAAGAATGTTAAAGTAGACAGACGACAGAAACACACTTTCTGCATCAATGCTGGGATTTGACAAGACAGCCGAGTTACGGAGGCCATTGCGGGCCACATGCAAATCGGACGAGTATTCTGACGCAGCCAAGTCGTCGTTTAAGTCAATACTGCCATCAAATGAGGCACGAGATAGATCAACTCGCGTATCTGGCGTCTGGGGAGTAGACACAGGCTGCTCGAGAGACATCTGATTGTTGGCTTTAGATGTTGCAACCGACTTCTTTGGTTTGAGTGCTGATTATATGGCGACTTATTAGTAATGTCGCGCATTTCCCACAGCACGTAACCACGACATTATTCTTTACTATATCCTGCATGTGTAATGGAAAAACTCAGGCTCATATATAGGGAAGATTTAAGAGGTTTTTTTGAGCATTTTAAAGAAAACAACTTACTAATCAACCATGTCCCAATCTGCCCCAAAGAAAGAAGATAAACCAAAGCCTTGTTGCGTCTGCTTAGATGAAAAAAAGAAAAGGGACGAATGCTTGTTGTTCAACGGCCAAGAGAGTGGTAAATGCGACGAGTTGATTGCCAAGTACAAGGTCTGTATGAAAGGCTACGGTTTCGAAACCAATTAAATTTCCTCTGAAATTGGTGTAAATAGCAAGTATGTTGTCTTGTAAATAGTAAGAAAAATGTTCTGATATGCTTAGGAAATGTAAGAAGGTGTTTACAAGAATGGTGGATGTTTCTAATTTTAATAATATTCGTTGTAGTATAAATAGTCATAATCATAAGTGGAATGTGCCATACGTTGGCATATCCTTGTCGCCTGCCTGTTCCAATAAGTTGGTGACTTCACCTCGGATCATCGACTCAGTTTCGCCGTTGTGGCTCTCGTGATTGATTTGCTTATTCACATGGAGCCACGCTTGGTTCTGGATAAAGTTGTCAATAAGAATTAACTGCAAGCAGTTCATAAAGATGGGAACAACAAACATTACGATGAAAATTTCAACTTCCTTGGGGTACATGTCCAACCACAAGAGCAACACGTGGCTGGTGAACCAGATTAACTGAGTTTCGAAGCACTCGACAATTCCATAAAGCAAGAATTTGGTAACCATAAGAGCCGTAAAGTAGATGGCCAATTGCTTTATAAACGCAAGTTTTGAGGGATGGTTGGCATCATGGCCATATTTCCCAGACTCGATCTGCTCGACGCCCAAACGCTTGAATATCTTAGTGAGTCCGTTAAGCACAAGGTACAAGATATAGACACCAATAGTGCAATCAAGTACAATACTAAGGAAGTACCAATCACAGGGGTCCTCAGTTCCTGGTTCAGCTTCGTCGTCATCTATTCCAGTGGAGGATAAAACGGTTGATGTCTTGAGAATGGATAGTATTACATTGAATATGTGGACCCCCAAGGCACCAATAAGCTGTTTCAGAACGTCAAACATCCACACCCACCAGGTACGCCGTAAAGGGTATTCGTAGAACCGCTTTATCACCAATGAAGACAAACAGAGAAGACCCAAGAAAGCTTGGGTAATTAACGAAAACGTGCCGATGAGCTCACACTTGTTACCGTCGTTCTTGACTGGCTTCAGCACCATCGGTACTCCCGTAATAAAGTCCGCCAACATTTCTATTCTTCACTTAACAAAGAGATCAACAAAAAGATGGGGAAAAGAGTGGAGAGAGAGAATAATAAGGATGCGAAATGGTAAACTTTTTATTTTTTCGTGGATTGCTTATATTGATTTTTTCGTACACTACTCTCCGTTATCTCTATAATCATGAGCTATCGTTACTGACATTTTGCTTCCACCCTCCCAATAAATGGTTAGCCAAGCCCTTTGCTTGACCGACTATGTTTTTGGGTGTGGCATCTTGTTCGTTATAATTCTCGTTAATTGGATGATCTACATCCGGCGACGGGCTTCTGATTCCGTTTCGTCCTGCCACCTGCGATAACGACGCATAACTTGCGGTTCCTGGACCACTTCTTAATGAAAGAGGGGCAGACTCCGGTTCAGAGTCACTGCCGCTATCGGAGTTGTTAAACGAAAATGTATTTTTACGACTGGGCCCGACGGGTGGCGGCGTTGCTTTACCCAGAAACGCATTGGTTGATGTGGTATGTGGTGGCAAGGGCGAGGCCTTACGTTGAGTGTTGCTAGCAAATGAATCTGGCGAATTCAATGGCTGCGGCACGGGCTTTTCAATGAACGTCTGATTAGTGAACCCAGATGAAGCGCCACCAAAGAACTGTTCTGAAAGTAAACTCGAAGATGATTTGTCCTTCGTAAGTTTCTGTGGACCACCAAAGAACAGTTGCGATAATGCACTAGAAGAATGTGGCTGCTTCGAGATCGATGTTGTTGAATGACGTGGATTAATGTCCAACACAGGTGCATTAATGGGCTCAAGTTGAGCCGCTTCTGGGTAATGCGTATCGGCTGGCGTCATAGCTCCAAACACCTGCTGAGCCAACGAATGACTCGAGCTACGGGCAGAAATCGATAACCCTTCGTCAGAATCGCTGTCACTAGAGTTGTCGTCATCTTGCAATTGGAATGACGACGTTGGTCCGGTAGAAGCCGAAGAAGATATTGCAATTGGTACTGGGGCCAGCACAGGTGCAGTTTCATTGTTCTGATAGACTTGTGGAACTGAAATATCTTCACATTCAAATGTATCATAATCAATATTAGAACCAATAGCAATGTTATCAGGAACATCAACAACATCGGGCTCCTTCTTCCCATATATTGAATGTTTAGGATCAACTGTGTACACTGTATTGTAGTCATAATAGTAATCATACCCTCTACTACTGTTATCGACATTGTGGGACAAACTCGACGTGTATGGGTTTTCTTCGTCACTATCTTCTTCCGAAGATCCGTAGTTAATATTTGTTGATGGAAGCAACTGGATGGTGCGATACACCTTACTATTGGTGGTTGAAATTGACGCAGTATCATCCGTCTGTTCCGGCTCCTTGGGCTTGGTGAACCCAATGCTTGCAAGATTAGGGGCCAGGGACTTGACCTTGAGAAAGAAACCACCATCATTATCATCATCTTCGTCCTCATCTTCGTCTTCGTCATCGTCTTCGTTGCTGCTATACACAGAGTCCAGGACACCGTTACTGTCGTATACGTAATCATTATCAGACTCCAAATCATCTTGGTAGTAATCGTCACTGTCGTTGTAGTTTTCATACTCACTGCTATCCTGGTAGTTAACAGCAATACACTGCTGAACTTCTTCATTAAAGTGGATGTGACGATCTTTCTTGAGCTGTTCTTCTAAGATTTCAGCACTCGGCACCGTCCCGTTATTTTGACGCTCTTTCAGTTGTTTTAACGAATCCTTGACGGCTGATAAGTTTGTTGTGGAGTTACGGTCGTTCAATAAACTTTGCAAATTAGCCAACGAGTTAGTCTGCGAAGATGTTCCGTTATACTGCAAGTTTAATTTGGCAGATATAGCATCATAGTCAGCAAAATCTGGTGTTTTGCCCTTGCTTTCCCCGTCATGCGGTACTTCCCCTGGTTCTTTCTGGTGTAACCTGTTGGTTGCCAACTGTAACTTCAAAAGGTTAGAGTGACTGATGATCATGTCGTGCACAGTTCTCCTTTTCAAAATAGGTTTGGGTTTATTAAACCTCTTGTTTGCAATAGAAATGTCACCGGCCACTTTGGAGGTTGTGGTGGTGGGCACAAGGTGGTCAGAGTGCTCAGAAAATGCTGAATCGTCGTCTTTCAAAATAGGACCATAAAGCCATGTAACATCACTGTCTTTGGACCAGTTTAAGGTCTCTGGATTAATAGTCTTCAAGTTTGATCTTCGTTGTGCCCAAGTTCTCCAACTTGCGTTTTCAAGTCTGGCCGAATCCGCAACATCTTTACGCCGACTGATGACATAGCGCCAAGACTTTGAGATATCAAACACATCCCATTTATGGGAAAGGTAATCAACATGCTGTTCAGGTTCGGTAGAAAGATCAGTATCGTCATGTGGCACTAATTCTGGGTTTTGGTCCTCCTCCGATTCGCTAGCGGAAGATGCCGGGAGAGGGGCACGAGCCTCAGGAGTAGGTTGGACATCAGAGGGCTCAATAAACTCATCCAAAAGTCCCATAGAACGAGTTCTTTTGAGTTTGAAAGTGGTGTTTTCAAAGTGGCTATCATCTTCTGCCTCAACGTGCTGAGAAGTTGTAGCCCCTCCAGTGAACACTTCACCTTGATATGACATTGTTTTTGCTCTGAATTTTAAAGTGTAGAAGGAATGATATGTTAACTAATGAATAATACTTAAGTAAAACCACGGAGATGTATTACTTTTGAGGGTCACTTGATAGCAGGTCGGTTATTCAGGAAAAATGTGATGGGGGAGAGGTGAAAGCGTCCAAAGGTAGTTAGTTGAGTTTATCAAAAGGAAAAACTAGTGATTCGAGATTTCGTAAGCACAAAAGCACAGACAAAAAAGGACCTAGTGGCAAAATAGTACAATGACGTAGGATGAACTTCTTGTAAAGGGACTTCTGACAGAATGTTGACTATAGTTTTTTTAAGTCACTCAGGGAGTGCATACGGCGTAGAGGACCTAAACCTTCAGCAATAATAGCACTTTAACGTGGGTGGTAGCAGCACGACCCCCGGAGTCAAAAACTAATTAAATGTGGAGAACCGGGAAAAGTAGGAACGTTAGAATTCAAGTTACCACCATCAAATAAAAAATAAAAAGCAAAAAATAGGAGAGGCGTAATGATGAATTGGATTTTTAAGGTAAACCTAAGTCGAAAGTCTTTATTTATAACAATAAAGAGAAAAAAGAAAGAAGGGAAGTAAACTCAAAGAAAAGGCAGAATGAATAGACGAACGGGATAATGTCATTTTGTATTAAATAAAGAATTAGTAGGTATTAAAAGAAATAATGGCACAATAAAAGCTTCTTGCGAACGTTAAATAGCGGAACGTTTTATTGGACTCCGAAAAATTCATATTATTATGTGATTCGCAGTAGTTGAAGAAATCATCTATTCATCGTGGTGGAACGTTACACCCCAACAATTTACTGATAGTGAAAAAAAAATCAAACTTTTGCACGTCAATTTTCACATGCAAATTTGTTTCTCGTATCTATGCACGATTATTTTACCTTTTAGTACGATTTTTTATCACACGAGACAACTATAAAAATTCCGATTCCTCCCCGATTTTTCAAAGTTTTGAAATAGTCTGTCGTAAGCATGGAGAAAGATCACTCGTTTAAAATCCAGGACGTCAGTGAAGAGTATGGCACCATCAAGGAAGACTTCAGCAAGGACTCTTCTCTTGTAAATGATAACAACGCACCTGCTGGTGAATTGAAGAGGACTTTTTCGACATGGTCTGTGGTATCAATTGGATTTGGGCTCACAAACTCTTGGTTTGGTATATCAGCATCCCTTATCACTGGGATTCAATCTGGTGGACCTCTTTTGATTGTGTATGGTATCATCATTATCACGTTTATCTCATACTGTATTGGAATCACTCTCTCCGAGTTGTCATCAGCCATCCCTTCGGCGGGAGGACAGTATGTATGGTCTCGTGTTTTGGCACCTAAGAAATACTCGTCCTTCTTGGCATATCTCTGTGGTTCGTTAGCGTGGGCTGGAGCTCTTTTTACCTCTGCTTCTTTGGCCTTGGCCGTGGCTCAAGAAATCATGGGCCTCTGGGTTCTCATGCACCCGGCCCACATCATTAAAAAGTGGCAATTGTTTGTTATTTACCAATTGGTCAATGGGGTAATAGTTCTCTTCAACTGTTATGGTAAATGGTTGCCTTTTTTGGGTACAGCTGTCTTGTACACGTCAATTGTGTCTTACGTTGTCATCACCATTACTGTCTTGGTTTGCTCGCGTGGTAACTATCAGGACGCCCTGTTTGTTTTTTCCCAATTTGACAACAATACTGGATGGTCCAGCTCGGGAATTGCTTTTATTATTGGGCTTGTCAACCCGAACTGGTCGTTCAGTTGTCTCGATTCCGCTTGTCATTTGGCCGAGGAAACCCAAAAGCCACGTACCGATATTCCTAAGGCTATTATCTCCACTGTGACCATTGGATTCATTACCTCCTTCACTTATTCAATTGCTATGTTCTTTTGTATCAGGAACTTTGACAAAATTGTCAACTCGACAACTGGAATGCCAATCTATGATATTTACTTGCAAGCATTGGGAGGGAACAGATCTGGCGCCGTTGTTCTTGGTTGTTTAATCTTGTTGACGGCTTGTGGTTGTACCATCAGTTCTCACACTTGGCAAACGAGACTTTGTTGGTCGTTTGCTAGAGACAATGGTTTACCTTTTTCGAAGTACTTGTCTATCGTTGACCCTAAGATGGGAGTGCCTGTGAATGCCCATCTCTTTTCTTCATTTATTGTGGCTCTTTTAGGATTGCTCTACTTGGCCAGTGATGCCGCATTTAACTCAATGGTGGTGGGTTGCATTACATTCCTTCTTTTATCCTACTTGGTACCAACCTTGTCATTGTTGTATCGTGGCAGAAACAATATCAGACACGGCCCATTCTGGCTTGGAAAGCTAGGCTTATTCTGTAACATTGTCACTGTGTTTTGGGCAATCTTTGCTCTTGTGTTTTTCTCGTTCCCATCTACCATGCCAGTGGCAGCAGGAAACATGAACTATATTTGCGTGGTTACGGGTGTTTACTTAGCTTTAACATTAGGCTACTGGTGGTTCCCTATCAAGCGTTTGTCTTGCAGAGTGAACTTTGCGGGAGGGTTGGGCAATGACGAAGAGGTCGAATTCCCCGATGTCTGCCTTACAGAGTTATGAGGAGTAATCATAGAAAAGTTAGAAAAGTTTTTAGTTTAGGAAAATTTATAGACGAAATTAAACTGTATGTATCTACTGACACCTCTCTTTCATCGTTGACTCCAGACAGGTTCTTAAAAGACACACTTCAATCTCTCCATCAACAATCGCATTATGTAATGACAGGGTGATTCCGTTAGTTACACACAAAGCAAGAAACCGACACCAAGAACTGGAATCGGCTCTCAGGAAACCATACGAAACCCATTCTAATGCACTGTCTAAGTGATGGATTACTTTTGGACAAAGTTAATGAAGAAGAGTCAGTGATTGCAGCGGAACTATCCATATTTATAGTAAAAATTTTACGATGGCCGGGTAAATCATTTTTATTTTTTTTTTTCGGTTTAGTTTGTTGTTTTAATAAGTATATAATCTCTTCCTTGAACAAACATCACATTATACCAACAAAGACCAATGTTTGCGCAAAATACGCAGCAGGCTAGTAGTACAACTGGCATACCTTCAGCGGCAAACTTAAAACAACCATTCACTTCTGGTGCATCAGATTTGAGCTCTTCAAGCTCGTCCAAATTGTTGAAAGATTTATTGGAATCAGCACATAATTTGCCGAAGTCAGATAACCATGCACTTGGTACAATTCATTTGACTCTTGGGGAATTGGAAAGGAAATCTCAACAGTTAAGAAAACACCAGGATTCTAATGACACCAATTTCACTCGTGCCCATTATTTATTGGCATCGAGCGGAATAAATGCCGAAGAAATACAAAATGAATTGAACTCTATCAATGTTCCAGCAGCTGATTCACACCTGTCATCTAACATTTCTGCTCCTGGAAAGCGCGGTGTTGCCCCTAGAGACTACAACCACCTTGAAAGCTACTTGAGCTCCAAGAAGGATGAAAATATCTTGAATAGCATAGAACAATCTCTCAGCATAGCCTCAAAGGATTTTGATAATTTTATCAACTCGAATATTTCAATTGATTGGAAGATCAGAAGAGATGAGTTAAGAAAAAGCATTGGTTTGAAAAACTCCAATAACTACCTGGCCAGCGAGTTAAAGGGATCCATGTCATGGAACAAATCACTTCCCGGGTCATACAATATTTTGGGTCCTCTTGCTACTAAATCAAAATCTAATCAGACTGTTTCTTCCTTAAAACAATTGACTAGGGAGAAGTTTGAAAACCACGCGAAAATTATATATCAACTTAACGAAGCAAGATTAGAAAACAAAAACTTTCCCTTGGGGCTTAATCTTGCAGAGTTGAACAAACTACAAAATGACTTGAAATCAAAGCAAATATCTGAATCCTGGAAAATATTGATTGATTTAACCAACGAGAAGTTTTCCAAGATCAACCAGGAACAAAAGTTCTATAGCCTTTACCACAATTTAACAAATGGAGACAGAACTTTACATCAAGAAATTGTCAAAAGCTCCAAGAGCTACCTTGAATCAGAATTTTTCAGATATATGGAGGGGTTTTACTTAAAGGAAAGCAACAAAGAGCCTGAATTTTTACCTGCTACAAACTTAAACAAAATTTCTTATTTCATTCATAAAATCATCTTGAAAAATGACTCAGATTTGATTGAGAAGACATTTTCCGTTAACGGCACGCCGATTTGGGCACTTGTGTTCTACCTATTGAGATCAGGTCTTTACCAAGATGCGTTGGAGATGACCTTGAACAATCGCGAGTTGTTCAACAAATTTGACTCCAACTTTCCCGAGTATATTAAACGATTTGTTGAAGACGAAAACCACTCATTGCCTGTTGAATTGAACAAAAAATTGCATGCTGAATTTAACCAACAATTCCAATTTATTGTCAGTGACATTGAAAGTGGATCAAATGTCAAATTCGACCCATTCAAGTATTCCGTATACAAAATAATTGGCAAGTGCGATTTGAGTAAGAAATCCCTTCCTCAATCAATCAACTTTAGTATTGAAGACTGGTTGTGGTTTCATTTATCAATTATTAATGAGTACCAACCTAATAATGAATCAAACCTAATCTTTGAAAACTATGGGCTAGTTAGTTTGCAACAACGTATTATTTCCTTGGGACCTAAGAACTTTAACTCATCTTCAAATAACCCATTATATCTCAAAACTTTAATAATGGTTGGATTATACGAACTAGCAGTTCAATATGCATATGACTATATTAATGAGTGTGATGCTGTGCATTTGGCAATTGGATTGCATTACTATGGATTACTTAAAGTTTCTAGTAGTTCCAAAGATGAATTGTTGGTATTGCGCGATGATTGCCACGAGATCAACTTTAGTCGCTTGATTGGCTCATACACAAGATCATTTAAGGTCAGTGATCCAAAGGTTGCCTCTCAATATTTAATTTTGATTGCCGTGTCTCGTGAGTCTAAAGAAGAAATCAGTATTTGCCACGAGGCATTGAGAGAATTGATTTTGATTTCTCGTGAATTTTCCATGTTATTGGGTGAATTGGACCAATCCAATGGTAGTAAGATTCCAGGAATTTTGGAAAAGCAAAGGTCCCTTATTCGCTTGAATGACTTAGATGAGTTTAATCATCAAATTACCGAGTTGAGTGCCAACAAATGTGAAGAGGAAGGAAGAATTTTTGATGCATTGTTGTTGTATCAATTATGCCAGGAATTCAATACGGTGGTTCTGTTGCTTAATAAGTTATTGGCAGAAATTTTGGCCACTTCAGACTTGGACAAGCCAATCATTAAGTACGGAAACTACGAAACTTTGTCAACAGGGAATGTATCTACTCTGGCAGACACCATTGATAACAACATCGTTTTGCTTTCTCAACACTTGATGAAACTTTTTAGCAACAATAGCTTTATTTTGAGCAAGATTTCCCCTAAGAACAAAGAAACTTGTGATTTGTTATTACCGATCATTAGCATCAGAGACAGATTTATCAACAAGGACTTCCAACTGGTGATTCTTGAAGTGGACAGGTTAGGTTTAATTCCAACGAACGCTGCTGATGACTTGATTAAAATCAGAAAACTTAGTGAGTTGATTCAAGAAAACAGTCTTGATGACAGTACGATTAAAGTTATTCCATCACTCTTAATTATGGTAATGACTAGTTTGTCTTCACTTAACTACGCTATTGTTACAAAGGAGTACCAGGTGCTTGGAAACGAAAGAGATGAAATTGCTAGATTGAGAAAGATTTCTAAAAATTGTATGATTTACGCTGGTATGGTGCAGTATAAGATGCCAAGGGAAACCTATAGTTTATTGATTAGTTTAGAATCGTCATTTTAGAGAAGTTAGTAAAATCCAACATAAATGCGAAATTTGTAAATTACAATACTCTGAAGATGGCTCGTAAAATAAGGGAACCAACATATAAATTTCCCTTAGGGTTTACAAATCTAAACAAAAGTCAAGACAAATACTTTCTCCCACTACCGGAGGTTATTGTGGATGACCAAATTGTTGTTATTAACAACTTTTTCTCGAAGGATCTTTGCGATGAGCTTATTAGGTCCTTCGAGAAGAACTTGGTACTCGAGACAACCCCAATGAGAAAAAGTAAAGAATACGCAGTTCGTGTTAATGATAGAATAGCATTGAATGATTGGCAGTCAAGTCAAATACTTTGGTCATATTTACAAAAGCTATTATTCCAGGATACATATGATGATGATATCAAGGTCCCTTCAATTTTTAAAGATGCTTGCAGCTTGAACCCACAGTTACGTGTTTACCGTTACAAAAAGGGTCATCATTTTAACAAACACTACGATGAGTCAGTTAGCTGTGCGGTAAATGAAAGTGGAACAGTACTTGGTAAGACCAAATGGACATTATTGATTTATCTTACGGGCGGTATGGAGTTCACAGGAGGTGGAACTATCTTTTACCCAGAGCAAAGAGGGGTCGAACCATTGAATATCCACCCAAACAAAGGAATGGCATTATTGCACAAACATGGAGTCGACTGTCTCTTACACGAGGGTGAGTTGGTAACTGACGGACAAAAATGGGTTTTGAGAAGCGATGTAGTCTATCCAAACAATAATGGATAATCATCCTCGTTGTACCAACTTTGAATTGAAAAACTCTTCTGTTTCATCTAATATGGTTGGATATGGACGGCTTTCTATTCTTTCCCTCACCCAGAGACTCAATTTGTTCTGAATCCGTTTCGTCTGATACCGCAAGTCTACCAAGTAGATGATAGAGTAGTCACTAATGTGTCTAATACTTCTACCAACACATTGATTGATTGCCCGAAGACAAATATTCTCGTAAAAGTTCCTGGAGTTTTCTATGGCTTCTTGCTGAGTGCCCCCATTTTGCATGGTATATTCTTCGATGTATTTCCTTTTGGCCACAATTTCTCCTGAAAATGCGTTAGGATATGGCATGCCAATAACCAAAACTGCTCTGGCTAGATCGTCAGAGAAATTAATCCCTTCTGACATTTTACCTCCAACAACAGATAATAAGATGGCGCCCTTGCGGTGTTGTTGAATGGTATCGGTATACTGCCGTAATACACTGTCAACTTTGGTGGATTCTGTCGGCTCTTGAAAGATTTGTTTGTAGGTTTCTATCTGCCGAAGCTTGTCCTTTGCTTTCCAAACTTGAATCACTTTCTCCAAATAGCTATAACTGGAGAAAAAAATTACCATGCCATATGGAACTTTGACTGCAATATCTTTAATCACCAGAGCCAAGTCCAATATGAGGTCTTGGTTATTCCTCTTTTCAAACAGGAACTCAAAAGTTTCCGTGTGTTTTGTAATCGGGAATACCTTCAAGTTTTCTTTAGGAATAATGTGTCCACAGCTAAAGGTTTTTACTTTGTTGGATGGTACTGCTGGGAATAGATACTTTAAGTAATCTGAGACTGGCTCCATTGTTCCACCACACAACAATACACATTTAGCCTTATTAACGATATCCTGGAAAACACCACTTGGGTCTAATAACATGTAGTTAATAGATACTATTCCATAGGAAGAATCCCAAAAAAACTTGCCTTCCTTAGACGGATGGGATAAAGTCTTAAGAAACTTGATGATTTTAAAAAGTAAAGGGTTTGACCGGGAATTCTCGCTCCTAGAATTCATATATGATTCAATTTTATAAGCAATCTTTGACTTATTTAGGAATTCTTCCATCCTATGGATATTCAAGGTATCACCTGTCGATTGACCAAAAATGTCATCCACCACAATCTCTGTTCCAGGGTTTGCATTCAAATTCTTTTCCATAAACAGCTTCACTAACTGACAGATCCGTATTAGTTTCATTAAGTTTACTCTATTACCACTATTGAGTCGTTTTAGAAATTTGTTGAGGTAAACTTTTAAAGAAGTCACTATTCGGTTCAATTCGTCAATAGATATAGAGACCGAGTATATTGAAGTGATAATATCCATAATGTTATGTGCCTCATCAATAATAACGATTGAGTTGTCTAGTTCCAAGTTTATTGACTTTCTACCGGACTCTTGTAGTAGCAATTGGTACGGCAAGGAAATTATCTCGGTCATTTCTATCCCCTTTCGTACGGAATAATATGGGCAAACCTTAAGTTCATTCCCCATATTACCCAAATCTTCAATATTATGTATTTTTGTCAATGAAAGGTCAGAAAACTTTGTGGTTAAGGCGTTATTCATATAGTTTTTGGGAAGAAACTCGCAACCATCCTTCTGCCTTTGTAAATCTAGACATGCATCATTGATATTCAGATCATTCTGAGATACAGTTTTGACCTTGTTATTAATGCATAATTGTTTGCGAGAACCCAAGGGTAAGTACTTGGTTCTCTCAGATACGCTATCAAAAGATGACGGAAAATGTGTTAGCCGCAATTGGTCACCAAATTGATTCAACTGAGAGTGTGTTCGTGATGTAAAAAGTATCTTTATGGGACATTCATTTACTGTCTCAACCTTTGTGTGAGGATTCACTTTTTCTAATAATAGTTGGACCTCTTGCTTGATTTTTGAGTTAGTAACTCTCACGTCTTCCAGGTCACTACAATAGTCTTGAGGTAAGAAGTCCTGCTCTTCACCAACTGAAGTTGGCTTGATTCTCTTTCTTTTGCTTTCTAATTTGTTTAGTTGTTGGATGTTAAGTGCATGTTCTTGTTCTATCTTGTTTAGGTGTAGTTCGAACTCCTTAATTCTATCCTTTGAGCGCAGTACAACCGATGAGCGATAGTTATCCTTAACCCATTGGGGTTCATCATCTGAATCATCATCATTTTCTTGTTCGGCAAATGTACTTTCTTTCTTGTAGTTGCGAAGCCATGTCATAGATGAACAGATAATTGAGAGGGTTTTCCCCGTTCCCGTAGGACTTTCAAATATTCCTACCTTATAGTCACCATTGATAGTGTCATATATAGCATCCATAAATTGAGTTTGTATGTCATACGGAGTGTATGGGTGACTGTACTTGTTCGTCATTAGTGGTAAGAATCAATCACGTTTCCTATTTGGGATATGCGTAGAGAGATGACTTGTCGCTATGAAATATCAATTCTGGAGGAATATCTACCAAACAAGAAAACTCTACCCAACACTATTCAAAATTGGAAAGCAAACCCCCAATGTCACGCGTCCGTCTTTATTTGGGAACACTTGTTGTGTTTTTTTAATATGACAAAACACATCCACTAAGAGAAGGTTAACACTGAAATAAGTGCAGGAAAAAAGCGAGAGTATCAACAAACAACTAGACTCGTTACCATCAACAACAGAGAGAATGGTTGCACTTATCAGGAACCTTACACTCCCGAGAGTAGACCCTGCCTTTGCATATAACGATCCTATTCAATGGTCAGATAACCAGCAATTGGCTCTTAACAATCGAGTACAATTGACTTTGTTGGACCCGAAGGTCCCCAGATTTATTCCGCAAAATACCTCGGCCAGAATCCTAGACCCAAAATCATTATTCCAGATATTGCCTATATTACATCCTGAAAATATTGATACGCTTCCACTTGGCAGACACAGAGGAATTACTTTAAATTCATTAGATGAAGAATTCAGCTTTCGAAACATAACTGACCCCAGTATTATTCAACATCAATGGACTTCCACCAACCTATCGACAAGAAGTAATCTGTTGGGTGTGTTGTTTAACACAGGAGAACTCTTGATTCTCAAAAGAGACACCTTCGTTGCAAAGTATCATGTGGAAATTGCATTATTCGATACTTTGGTATTAGAATTCAAGTTGACTAGAATTGGGCAGGATATCATTGCCGATCTACACCAATTTAATTCTGTCAAAGTCAAAAGTTTCTTTCTTTTAAACACCCCTATTGCAACTGAGTCTAGTTTGCTATTGAGCGTAGTGACTAATAGCAATATATTACTAGTCTACACAGTCAAAGAAGATATCTTAACGCTTGTTTGTAAGGAATCATTAAAAGAATGCGTTCTTAAACAAATTTGGTCTGATTGGGTTGTGGTTGAAAGTTTTGTTCATATGAGCAAGGTTGCATTTGTCAACAATGACAATTCAGTTACTATTGCAAGTGTCACCTTTGATACCATCAACAAAAAGTTGTCGTTTTACGCCCAAGAAACCATTATTTCAAAGTCAAGATTTCCTATAAATCAAATTAAATGGGTGCCTCATAGTATTCCTCATCTTGTGATGGCCAGATCAGGCAAGTTAACGGTATTTAACTCGATCTCCCAAAAGAGTGTTAGCTGCAAAATTCTTGCCAATATATCCGGACTTGTGTTTTCCTTGAAAGACGATACACTTAAGGTGGTTGTTTCGTATTCGAATGGCCAATTTGACTTTTTTGACATAGATATTCCCAAATTAGAACTTGAAATTTTACCCAATCAACTTGCATCATTTGTCAACAACTGTTTACATTCTTTTCAACTAACTTTTGCAGCAGAGGAAGAGGAATCTTCTCAGGTAAAACGAGAAGAGGATGTTGGCCTCTTGAATGACATTCTGTCGCCCCCAGTTGTTGGTAGGTTCATCAACTACGGAATATCTCTTTCCACTGAAGGGTTGCTAACAATCTTATTTGATGTCATCCCAAAGAACTCTCTAACTTATACCATTTCTTCCGAAAGTGAACTTCAGTTGGCCATGGTTCAACTTCCAGAATTTAAAATGATTGGACACTCCAAAAACAATTCAACGTCCATAGGCTATTTGGCAAACTTTTGGTTGAATAGATTTGGTGATATACCTACCTTTCCCACTTTGGAAGATTCTTCTTCAAATTCTGCTGAAACACTAAAAGTTTTTATACAAAAACTTAAAGATTTCAAGGCAAATAATTTAGCACCACCGGTACCCTTAAACTTGTCAATAAAGGAACATGATATTCTTAGCCTGCTTTCAACTACGATCGGTCATACATTTACTCAAAATTTGATTATCAAGGAGCTACAAATATTATCAAACTTTAACAGAATCATTGTTAACGCCTTGGAGGGTTATAAACTAGATCAACACGTCGAGGAGTTTATTGAACAAACAAGACAAGAACTTAAGAATGCTGAAAATATAATTTTAAATTATTTCAGTCGGGTGCTAATGATGTATTTGAAACATATAAAACCAGAGGTGATAGATGAAAATGATAAATTCTTATTTATTAAACATTTTCAGCGGCTTAAGTTGTTCGATACCCAAGATGCTGCTCAGTTTGAACCGTACATTCCTCGTGAGGCAGAGATAACGATAAGGACAAAGTTTTTTGAAGAACTGTTTCAGGTCTCAGTTGACGATATAATTGTGGATACAGAGAATTCCAGAAGTGATTTAATCACCTCTACCACCAATCATAAATGGACAAGTTGTAAATTGACCAACCTACCACTTCTTCAGCTCAACAACCGAAAAGATGAACTCAGTTTGTATAACTATATCATTTATGATTCGAATCACTTAGGTGACGGACGGTATAGTCAAGAAATAATTGATAGTGTCAATTATTGTTTACTAACTGGAAATAAAACATATAAGTTACATTAGGGGATAAATATAAATGAGCCAGGTATGGCTCCAAATGCATCATCAACGAAGTCACCTCTAACTAGAGCCAATTGATCATGCCAGATAAGCTGGGTGGAAGTCCAGTTAACAAGAAGACTGGCTTTGGCAGGAGGAGCATCTGAAAGCTTGGTTACTAAATATGCGATGCTCAATTGAGCCAAGGCATAAAAAATACCAGCAAAGAATGGAAACCTATGAATCAAGTAATGGTTAAGTAGGCCAAAGCCAAAAAGTACACCGTCTCTTGATTTGAGCCACTGTTGTTTTTCAAACTTGGAAAAATTGATTCTGTTAAAGTATGGCATAAGTAAGTCATGAGAAAGATTAACACTAGCATTAAAAGTAATCAATACAGTTGCGGTGTAATGATAAGGAAGTATCGATAACAAAAGAGTGAATATCATCGAGGGTAAGGTACCAAGCTTTTCCACGAAAACATGAAGCGATAGTATGCTAAATACGAGCGTCGTAACACCATGAGGCCATGACAGAAGTAGGTATACCAAGATACTGAAGAAATAATGTTTCAAGTATCTGGAAATGAATGTTTTGAAGCGTGGCGAGTGCTTCAAGAGCCATTTGATCTTTTGTTGCCAAGAAAGGTCTTTTGGTGCAATGGATTCGTTTTGGATTTGAGCCAAATTTGAGTAATATTCCGTTTTTAATGTCAAATCGGCAAATTGTAAGTTGATCAAAAATAGCCGATCATATTCGATGCTCAAGAACTGATAAAGTGAGATAAGAAAGATGTCGAGATTGAAATAGGTGTAGGTAAAGCGTGTGATTGCCGCCAAATTATCCGCCAGAATTAAATACTGGAGAAGATAGAGTGGACCATTTAGTATGCAAAATATAACAATTGAGTACCGTACAGGTTTTAGTATTAGTTGTGGTTGCTTAACGACGGACAGATTTTGAAGTGATCGATACGTAGCTAGTATGGAGAACTGGATTCCCCGAACTATGATCCAAGGTCTAAAGGAACTTGAGGGGTTGGAGAAAAAAATAGGGGATGCCATTCTTTATTTAATTCAAGGAAATAGGTTTATACGTAATTCATAATGTTCCTCCTTTGTTTTGGGTGTATTCTACTTGAATCGAAACCCGTGTCTTTCGAAGAAAACGTTCTTTCCTAAACCAGACTACAATTGGCATGTGTGCAGTATGGATCATCGCGTCGTCCTGGAGATTGATAGTTGTAATTACAAATACAGTAACAGTGAAGAAAATGAGTCCAAGTAGAAGCAAGGAAAAAAAAAGCACTTTTGTCCGAGTAACTGGTAATGGGTTCCAAAGGCTTATCAGTGAAAATTAAATTTGCTTATTTGATACATTGAAACAGATGCAAATGAAAAGTTAATCAACACAATCACGTGATATGTCACGTGGTATATATTATGTTATTGTTCCGCCTTTACCCAGTTTTACCCGCAGAAAATTTCCCGGCGTTGTATTGCCGCACCGGAGTCTGTCTAGTTGAAAACCCTGACTCTGTACGTGGTACAAAACAACCGAGTCAGTGCGAAGTCACCAGCCCCATCCCAAAACGCCATGCGTTGCAGGTCCAGGAGCCCTTCAAAAGAAGGATATTCACAAGAGGGGATGAGTCTATATAAAAACGCAGGAGAAGAGTCAAAAAGAAACTGGGTAATTAATTGAGCTCAATAGGTGTACACTATCTAAGGATTTTCCATTTGTTACCAAATTCGCAGCCATGTCGATAAATTTACAGCCATACGAGGCATTGCCTCACCCATATATTACCACGACTTTAACTGAGGTCACTGATAAATTACCAATGAAACCACCATGTCGGATCTTCTTTAAAAATGAATTGGAACAACCCTCAGGTAGCTTCAAGTTGAGGGGAATCGGGCACTTGATCCACAAGTCCATAGAAGAGGCTCGAATCAATACCCCTGAAACTCAAATCCATGTGTTTGCTTCTAGTGGAGGAAATGCCGGATTAGCCGCTGCTTACCTGGCCTTCTATTACAAGGTGAAATGTACAGTGGTTTTACCGGTCATTTCCAAGCCGGCTGTTAGACAAAAGTTACAGGATTATGGTGCAGAAATTGTATTGTTTGGTAATAGTATCAACGAGGCCGATAAGCATTTAAAGAATCTTATGATGTCCATCGATTTGAACATGACTACCCCTATTTATTGCCACCCTTTCCAACATCCATTGGTATGGGAGGGGCACTCGTCCTTGGTAGATGAGATAGTGCAGTATCAATTAGCAGAAAAAGATGTACCAAATTTGAAAGGTATAGTCTGCTCTTTTGGAGGAGGAGGTTTGTACAATGGTATCTACCAAGGATTGACCAATAACAGTATCAAGGCTGATGTACTTTTAATTGAAACAAAACAAGCCCCCACTTTATCAGAAAGTATAAAAGCTGATAAGTTGATCACACTAGAAAGTGTCAATTCTTTAGCCACATCATTGGCCTGTTCCTACACCACTACTCAATCAATGATGAACTTCAAAAACGTCGATACAGTGTCAACTAAACTTGAGTTGATTGATGATATGGATGCCTTGAGAGCATGTACCGAATATTACGATACATTTGAAAAGATTGTGGAACCAGCTTGCGGTGCTGCACTTGCCGTTCTGTACAACAAAATAGATTTGTTTTACAAGAATTTTCTGCACTTGAAAGAGGATGATATAGTGGTCGTGGTTGTTTGTGGAGGTTCTTGTACCACTTATAAGGACCTTAATAAGTTCCGTGGTCTTCTAATGAGAACTGACAATAGATTGTGAGTTGGTATATAGTGATACTGTATTAGCTTTATGGATTATGTGACACAAAGAAAAAATATCCGTCATGGTTGCAAAAACAAAATTAATGAAGGATGCGAGGTTCGAACTCGCGCGGACGTTCGTCCAGCAGATCTTAAGTCTGCCGCCTTAGACCACTCGGCCAACCCTCCAATAATTAGTATTGTGTAATTCAGAAAATTATAAGTTAGAAAACCATTATATACATCATTATGTGCTTCTATTGTTCGAATAGTTTCATTAAAACCTACAATATTGAGTTTGGGTTGAAATAGAAAAAAATAAAAGAGTTTGAAATCCTCAAAATTGTGGGTCCTTTTTTGTGGCATCTATATGTGTGGCTAAAATGACGTCAAACCCTGTCGTGGCGGTGATTTAGATCTTCTGTTCTACTACGATAGCTAAAATACTGTTACACCCTGAGGGTAGTGCCCTTGTATCTTCAATTGAAATAGAATGTGACTGATTTGTTATATACTGTTCTTACAAATATATTCTACATATTGTCTAGTCAATATAAGTGTTCTCGGGTGGATTTCGATCCCTTACGTCAATGTCACATGTCTAAAATTTACAGTTCTGGAATCGATCAAAATACGTTTATAGACTGTTACCTTTCTGACGCCTAGTCGTAATCAAATTTCGCAATATATCGTTTTCTAACATAATTAGATGTAATCAATTGAATCATTCGTTGCAACGTAACAAATTCATTTTATTGACCATTCCTAAAGTCTTCATCCTCACTGAACGTCGCTCTACACCCAAGGCTTGGCATTGCCTTGCTCTGGGAATCTAAAAGAAAATACAAATTTTAGTCAACCAATTGACATGCGATTTATGACAGGATTTTGTCAGTTTGAATAGGGGGTAATTTTTTCTGAATCTTATCAGTAGTACATTTTAGAGTTGTGGATTATGGCTGCGACTGACAAAAATTCGCAATTTATGGATGCAACACTTTACAGCTATATAAATGTGCTTCATACTGAATGAAATAAAATGAGGTAACCATAGAAGATGACGCAAAAGGAGAAACTATACTATCTGGAAACAAATGTCGAAGTTGATGTTGAGTCGGCAAGCTCGTCTACTGAGTCTCACATTTTTCAAGATCCTGTGGTGGCTGAACACTACAGGAACTTATATGAGAAAACCCAGTATGAGTGCCGTGACCATTTTGATCCAGAATTCACTTGGACTAAGGAAGAGGAAAAGAGAGTTGTACGTAAGAACGATTACTATGTCACATTTTGGGCCTTCGTTATGTTTACCGCTTTAGATTTTGACAGAGGTAATTTACAGCAGGCATTATCCGATAATTTTTTGGAAGATATCGGAATCACTACCAACGAATTAAATCTTGGTAACACAATCAATTTAATCTGTTTTCTTGTTGCTGAATTACCATCGCAATTAATTTCAAAAAAGATTGGTCCTGACGTGTGGATTCCTACCCAAATGGTTTTGTGGAGTGCTGTTTCCATGTCACAGGGCGCCATAAAAAATAAACAAGGATTTTATGCTACAAGAGCATTAGTTGGAGCATTGCAGGGAGGATTCATCTGTGACGTTTGTTTGTGGATGAGTTATTTCTATACCTCAAAGGAATTGCCAATGAGGCTTTCGCTATTTTACATAGCTAATCCTCTAACTGCTATTTGGTCAAGTTTACTTGCGTTTGCTCTTTTAAAAATCAAGACAAGTGGAATTTCTGAAAGTTGGAAATGGTTATTCATTGTTGAGGGGCTTTTCACATTAATCATAGGAATTATCTCCTATTTTAAGATGCCGGCTTCTGCAGTTCAGACGAAGGCCTGGTATAGAAAAAAAGGGTGGTACTCTGATAGAGAAGAAAAAATTGTGGTTAATAGAGTTCTTCGAGACGATCCAACCAAAGGTGATATGCATAATAGAGAGCCAGTGGGTCCAAGGGAATTACTCAGGACTTTATTGGATTACGATTTGCTTCCTATTTATGTTATTCGTTTTCTTGGTGATATTGGAACAAGTCCCACAGCAAACTACTTGCAAATTGTTCTTCGTAAAATGGGATTTTCTACTTTCAAGACTAACGCTCTTACAATTCCATACAATATCATTACTATTCTTACCATGCTTGCTACTTGTGTCGTTTCTGAAAAACTTAATTCTCGAGCTTTGGTTATTGCAACAATTCCTGTTTGGATCTTGGCTTGCCTATTCCCATTACGATATTGGCCAATGGCACAAAAAGATATTTGGGGTACTTTTGCTCTCCTAACTGTGTTACTAGGGCACTCACCATATTGGCCACTATCAATTAGTTGGTGTTCTTCAAACTCAAATTCGGTTCGAACCAGAGCAGTCTCAGCAGCTGTGGTGAATATATTTTCCCAGGCAGCAGCCATTGTTGGTAGTAACATCTATCGTAAAGATGATGCCCCACTCTACCACCGTGGTAATATTGATTTAATTGGATGTGCTTTTGGAGCTCTCGCAGCTTGTCTCTTAGCTCGATTCTATTATCAGTTTAGAAACAGACAGAAGGAAACTGCATGGCTGCGCATGTCAGTAGAAGAGCAAGAAGACTACATAAAGAATACTTCTGATGAAGGTAACAAGAGATTAGATTTCCGTTTTGTATACTGAATTGTTTTGTTTTATATGATAAAGCTATTAATTTCGCAATTAGAATAGTGATTAAAAAATTACAAAAATTTCCAAAACAGTAACATATAGTTCAATTATGGGTTTTCAACATGACTCAGAAAGTCCTGAAATATTTCAAACAATGAGACTTCCTTATTAGCTTCATTTATGTCGAAGTAAAGATCGAGCCATTGCTGATCTGCCTCTGTAATATTTTCAAACCCTGAAGAAAAATCTGAATGGTAGGAATCACCTCTCAAATCTCTGGATGTGTCATAAGTTACTGTCCGTGATAAGGCGTCTGATATTATGGTATGAAGATCACGTAATTGATGAATATTAAAAAAAGGAGTATGAAGATACTTTCCATACTTTTCTTCCATAGTCTCGCATACACAGTTGTAATATTCTCTTTTTGAAATAATTTCGAGAAAAAACTTGTGGCCCTTTGTGATTCTCCAACCATAGTAATATCGATTAGAAAGACCGGAAATTGAACTTAACAATACCTCACTGTACGTAAACAACAATTGCTTCAATTGTCCCAACAATTTATAGTACTCGGTATCCTCTTCATCAAGTATTGGACTGTTCTTCTCCTGACACTTTAACCAAAAGTTGAGCCTTATAATAAAGGCAAAATTAATCTGGTTTGACTTGTGGATCAAGGACTGAAGAATTGTATTGTAAATAAAGTCGCAGCATGTTTGAGAACCAAGCATTAATTCAAAATAATAGGGAATAATTTCGCTCGTAAAACAATATGTTTTCTTCAAATAATAAAATGCAAGATTAAAATTCCCCTGCTCCAAATAAAACAAGTAAAGATGTTGGTAGATAGAAATTAAGAAACATATGGTACCCACAAAAGACTTGACTTGGAGATTTCTATTTATGACAAATAATGAGAATTCATCTTCATGTTCTTCAAAATTGCTGAAACTTAAGTCAATATAGTAATCTTGCCGAACAATTTTTTCAAAATCACCCATGTAGTTAAAATATAGCATTTCAAACTTGCTTAGCCTTTGGGCCAAGTCTGCAACGGTACAATGATTTTGTCTATCCAAAACAACTTGCATCAAATTTTTCAATGCAGATGTATATGGTAAATCCCGATAAAATCTTCCTGTGGCTCCGATATCACGTTCTTTCTTCAATAAATTACTATTATTGACATCTGAAACAGGTACCTTTGTATCGTGATAAACATTTTCAAGTCTAGAAGGTTTGGCAAATGTATAAGAATGGTATAAGTCGGCCACAATAATAAAATGCCATAATTTACGTTTCAAGTTCTTGATTTTTGGAGCGTCATCGGGGGTAACTAAGTCAGGGTCACGGTTGAGTCTCAACGAGTAAGCAAGTTTCAAAAAGTCATCATCCACAAACAAACAACACGATTCAATAGCATTGTGCCCATCTTCAGGAGAGTGTCTGTAATAAAGTTTAAGTAAAATCTGCAATTGTATCATTGAAAGTCCGACTGGATCGTCAGCTGCAAATAATTTACCACATTCAGCTGCAACTTGAATAATATCAATCAGAATAGGTTCACGTACAAGATACTGCCACTCGACGATCAAAGGATTCTTTGTACAAAATGCCAATGCTTGGACATTCTTTTCGTCGTTGTTCTTGAACAAGGTTAAAAATGTGTATCTCAAAACAACCATCAATATTCCTAAAGTAATAAAATCCGTTTTAAGTTTAATATTTAATACTGTCAAATTTGATTCGTCGTTGACATTCCTCTTTCCAATAATTTCCTGAACTTTCTGGTAAAAATCTTCTTCGTCAATTATAGGAAGAAATGGGTACAAGTATTGAAAGAACCGGTCAATCAAAAGCCAAATTGCTCTTTTATTTGGAAGGGCTTGTAAAATTCTTTCAACCAATAATGGTTTGTGGAGCTTAGACTTCTGTACCGATTTCATGATAATGCTCTGGTAGGGAGTTTTAGAAGTGTCCAGGGACTGATCATACTTGATAACGGCCATTTTATTGACATCCAAACACACGGGGTCGTTTTTTGGTAAACTGATTGATTCGTCAAGGCTGAGATCCTTTTGCAACTGAACGAACTCCCAGAGAGAGACTAGAGCCAAGTCTGATTTCATAAGCGAAGACCAAGAAAATGGTCCATAGTCGGAGGATTTGTAAAAGTTAAGAACTTGGTTTGTTTCGTAAACCGGATTCATTCCAATTGTTGCTCCAATATATGAGTTGGGATTTGGCATGCATCGCACCTTTTGTTTGTACGTTTGCTTGGGGAAAAAGGTTGTTTCAGTTAGGATTGTTGGTAAACTGATATTCTGTTTAAATTTCCAAGATAGCTTAGGGAGCTTTGTGGGTATAAATGCAGGGGAGAATATTTTAGCCATGGCTGAGGTGATTGAATCCGGTCTTGGTTGTAGTGTTGGTTTGGGTGAGAATTCTGGGATAGCTGCAGTAATGGTATTAACGGGAGGTAAAGATGTTGAGTTTGTTAAAGGTGAAGACGCAGAACGTGATACAGAAACTGGAGATGGAGTAAATTGAGAATGCTGTAACGTGTGTTTAGAAATGGGAACTTCGTGAGAAATGGAACTTAGTTGAATAGGCTTTCCAGCACTGGTAACATAGGGTAATGTAGAACTACTAGCATTACCTGTAGTATAGCAGCAGGTATCTGCATGTTTGGATTTAACACATGCGGTACATGGGGTCTGTTTATCACACTTTATCTTTTTCTTCTTGCATGTATCACAAACAAGTGTGAGACGTTGACGCTTTCGAGGTTTCCTTTTGATAACTGGCTCCACAACTGTTTCAGCACTGAGGGAGGATCTTCCTGAATCTAGATCAGATTGAAATGAAGTGGGGGGCGTTGTCTCCAGGTTGGGTGTAGTCAGATCCCTACGAAAACCAGGTGATGAGTACTTGGAGTAATCTAAAGTAGGTTGTATGTGACTTTGGAATGTCGGAACATCTTTCAGGATCGCGAATTGGAATTCGTAGTCTGCTCTAGACATTAGTTGCGTAATAGTTTAATTTTGTAGGAAAAGGAAGTGTATCAAGCAGACAGGTTTCTGATAACTAAGCAATTTTTAAATCCGAAAAATTTGTATATGTCCCACAAATTACGACGAAAATCATACTAAGCAAATGATTATTAATCTATTTTTTTTTCGTTTTACATGAGATGACTTACTACAATAAATGTGGCAATAGTGTAGAGTGCATTCCAAAGAGAAGTCTTTTCTGTAATATTGAATTTTCCACTTGTATATGTTTAGAGGGGGCAAATACTCCTGAATCGTATTTCGGACATATTTCTAATGCTAGAACATGTAAAGTTTCGCTTGCTTATCGCCGAAACAGCCAGTACATGCAGGGTTTGTTCCGAAGTTTCTTTTTGGTAATGAACAAAGTTTATATTATGTGCAGGCGACAATATGATTGTGTCATCTTTAGCTTTTGTTGGTCAAGGAAAAAAAGTACACACTTCGTCATGTAATGTGCAGGACTATCCTCATTTCCCAAAAATATCTGGTAGGTTTTATCAATAGACGTGACAAAAAGGCGTTAATACAGACACTGCAGCGGGCTAGCAGAAGCTCGGTTTTAACGTTTTTAATCATGAATAATTTATTTGAAGATATAGAGCAAGATAATAATCCCTCTTTTTATGGCAACCAGTCGATTTTAACCGATCCTTACGGACGTAAACATGCCCCAGAAGATACGCTAGTTGAAGCATCTACCGATTTGGTCAACAGTACAATTGGATTATCAAATAAGATCCACAAAGCTCTTCAGGATCCTAAACTAAAGATTGATGTTATTTCGAGTGAACGGCTCATGAACTCGTCAGTTGTCGTGTACTCGATTCTGCTTTCACTCGATGGCGAATCCATATTGGTGAAACGAAGATACAGTGAGTTCAAGTCGTTACGAGACCACTTGATTAAGTTATTCCCAACTCTTATCATACCTCCGATTCCAGAAAAGCATACCTTATTTACATTCTTGGTCAACTCCCTCAACAATGCAAATGAACTAGATATCATTGAAATGAGAAAACGTTATTTTAAACACTTCTTAGAAGACTTGATATTTGACTCTAATGTTCAGCTTAGAAATTGTGATTTAATCCATAAGTTTTTGGACCCCAACTACGAGCTGTGCTGGAATAATGCTATCAATGAACCACCTGTCAGCATGGTCCCAGATAATTTGCTTTTGGCTAATCCCATAGACCCAACTAACCAGAATGGTCTCTACTCCATAATGCCAGTAGTAAATGGGTTTGAGTTCTCGTCTAATATTGACAATATGAGTTCGCTTAAGAAACTCAATGATGATTTAGCCAAGATGAATGATCAAATCAAATTTTTTGTTGGCAAGGAATCTGACTACAATAATCGAAGGCAAGCTGTCAGCCTTAGTGAGGAGGCTCCTGAGGACTTTTTTCGAACTCTTGAACACCAATTTGACGAGATCCCTGCTGATCTTATTCAATTTGAAGTTAAGTTTCATCATATCATTAAAGTATTGAACGACCTTAGTAAGATGAACAACCGGTCAGTGAAAAATTACAAAACAGTTGTTAATACTTTGATTGAATTAGGGGGTAATCTCAACAACTTTTCCCTTCAAGTTTACGAGACTTCAAACACCAATACCCTTAGCATTGTTATAGAGAAATTTGGGTCCACCATAGATAGCAACTTCCTCAACATTGAAGGGTTTATCATGCATAGTTTAATCCCCGATTGGCAGGAATCAATCCAGCAATTGATTCAGTATTATGTCTCAAGTTTGAACTTGATTAAATTCTACAAGTACAAAATCATTCAGTTTAAGCTCTTAAACAAGCTCAAATTTAGCAAGTTTCAAGAACTTTTGAACCTAACTTCGTCCACCTTTGGTAGCAATGATGCTGACAATACCCCTGGAAGAAATTTGGACCATTTAAAGGACCTCAATAGTCCTAGTATTAACAATACTATTCTGCATCTTGAATCACGCCGTCAAAGAGGTAATTTGGGTACCAAGAAGTCGTGGTATGGTCTCTTTGGAGGTAGCAATGGCTATAACAAGCAATATACTGCATCGCTTACTGACGACGATACTGTAAGTACAACAAGTGTGGCATCGCATTATCATCATAAGTTGAACCAGATTGAGAAAGAGATGTATAAACTAAATCAGTTGATTGAGCTTGCCAATAGTGATATGGTTGAGCTTACCACTGAATTGGAATCAACTTATGCTGATTTCTTGCAGAAGTTGGAGAAACGGTGGCTTATATTGATGGTTACGTACATAAAGAACGGAAGACAGCTATTCCAGGAGAATCTTGCAAACTGGGAGGAGTTCAAACTGTTTTTGATGGTAGATGCTGATGCGCCATAGATATGAATATATTTCCTAAATAGGTAATCTAGGAAAATCTCTCCCCAACAGTGGAAAATCAATAGGTGTGAGCGTTTGACAATCTTGAGGTGGCGAAGAATCTATAAATTAAAATTATTGAAACAGTGATGCAACCTGATAGTGATGTATTGACTGTTCTTGCTAACGTAAGGCTGGAGACCGAATCAGCTGATCTCATTAACGTGGTTTATGAATTGGAAGACTTTTATGAAAGAAAATTATGGCACCAGTTAACATTAACCTTGGACCGGTTTTACTACGAGGTCGAAGGAGTAACACCACAGCTCAAATTGAAGATCTATACTTTGTTTGTGACGCAATTTTCATCTCTCTTGAACTCAATCAAAGTAGTTGATTTTCTTTTGGAGAGTGTGAGTGGAAAGCCACAGGAAACCTTGGATATGTTGTTGGAGTACAAGGAACAGCTTGTAACTAAGCTCCGTAACGAATCCAGTATCAGAGGCGACGAAGAAGAACTTCGCAGATTAGTTGATGCATCAGAATCAGTAATCTATGTCCAGCTCCAAATCTCACGCTTCTATCTTTTGTTGGGCAAGCTCGACAAAGCTGAATCTATTTTAGACCTGTTGAGCAGCAAGTTTGATTCCAATGCTCAGCTGACATTTGACAATCCCAAGATTAATGCAGCTTTCTATTTGGCCAAGTGTGAGCTCTACAAGATTAATGAAAACTACAATGCTTACTACGCAAACGGATTGTTATACTTGTCATCGACCAGCAATCTTTCTGAAGAAACCAAATTGAAACTATGCTATGAGTTATGCATAGCTGCTTTGTTGGGAGACAGGATTTACAATTTCGGAGAGTTGATCTTACACGATATTTTGCGTGTTATCGAGTCTCCCGAATGTGTGTACCATTGGCTTCACAGCTTGATTCTTTACTTAAATTCAGGTAATTTGGCAGAATTCAACAAAGGACTTGCGGTTGCCTTTCAAAAATCACCACTTTTGGCCAAGTCTGAGTTGTTTTTGAAGCGAAAAATCATTATCATGGCTTTGTTGGAGCTTATATCGAACAAGTCTGCCAATAAGCATGTTACTTTTAGTGAGATTAGTGAATTTACCGGAACTCTGGTTAATGAAGTTGAACATTTGATCATTAAGTGTTTCTCTCTCAATTTAATCAAGGGATACATCAATCAGATCGACGAAGTGCTTGTGGTTACTTGGTTGCAGCCACGTATTCTTAACTTGGACCAAGTCAATGTATTGTATAACCATTTGTTGACGTGGAACTCACAAGTAGACGAATTGTCGAAATCTGTCCACGAAAACGGTGGGTCTTTATGGGCAAGTGCTTAAATGCTGTTGAAATCCATACCACTTATAGAATATAATAATTCAATGATTTTAAGGGATTCTGGTTACTTGGGAAAAATCGGACTAGATATATGTAAAATGATTTCATGTTGTAGTGCTCGCTATGAACGGAACAAAAATTGCGGCCACCAAACATTTCGAGAAACCAATAATTAACTATGAGGTTTAGCCAACTTGTGCACGCTTTTAACGCTGCCACACTTGTGGCAGCCAACAAAGTTGTCTTTGATGAAGACAATTACTCACAAGTATGTTCTGGGATGTACTCAAAACACGATTGGGGCGGATCTCTCAAGCCCCATATTGAATTATTCTTGAACCAGTTCGGCTCCGATAAATACAAAGCCAACTTGAAGCACCAAGATCAAGACCATTCGGAAGATATTTCAGTGCTGTGGATCTTGTTTGAGTATAAGGATATTGAAAATATCGGTCTTCAGACGTCTGATGGAAAGATTCACTACATATGTAACGACAACGCCATCAACTTGGCACTTTGTGACGACTCTCAAAGGGGCCAATTCTTGTTGCAAAGCAATGTGACTAACCTGACCATTATGACTTCTCAATTGAGTCACTTGGGCCAAACATTGATCAACTATGAAATCCGCAAGACTGGCTACTACTGTTTGTCGACGTTCACCTCCAACCCCGACAAAAAGTACAAGGGCTACGTTAACTTCCAAAACTCCTTTGGTCAGTTGAGTGCCAGTGAAATTCCCAAATTGCCTGGGTATGGTATTCTTACTTTGTGCTATGCAATTGCTCTCGCTCTCTTTGGGTTCCAGTTTTTTAAGCGGAGAAAGGAGAACCAGATTTTGCCTTTACAAAGATATTTATTGGCCATGCTTGGGTTTTTAACTTTTGACACCTTTGTTGTGTGGTCTTACTACGACTTGGTCAACCGTAACGAAAACCCATCGTCCAAGTTTGTCGTTTTCTATATGATCTTCTTATCGCTCCTCAATGCCACCAAGATCACCTTCTCCTTCTTTTTGTTGTTGTGTATTGCGTTGGGTTATGGGGTTGTCTTTTTGAAGTTGAACAAGAAGACGATGTTGAAATGTAAGATTTTGGCTGGGTTCCAGTTTGTTACTGCATTGTTCTACTTGTTGGGTACTTACCATATAAGTTCGACTAATGCAACAATATCAACATCAGAATTTGATAGTAATAGTCTGGGGGTCTGGAAGGGTTTAATTCCCTTGATTCCAGTGACGATTACTTTGACGGTGTACTACCTTGCTACGTTGATTTCCATCAAGAGGACCACCACTAACTTGCACAAGCAGCGCCAGATAATCAAGTTACAGTTGTACCAGAACTTATTCCGCATTATCTTTTTACTGGTTGTATTGACTCTTGGTGGGTTAGTGTTGTCACTGTTTGTCTACATCAGTATGTCTACAACAGACATGATTGAGGAACACTGGAAGGGCTCGTTCTTTATCTTTGACTTCTGGCCATCAGTGGTATTCTTCTTTGTGTTTATGGGCATTGCCTGGTTATGGAGACCTACAGAAACCAGTTATATGTTGGCCATCTCGCAGCAATTGTCTGGAGGAGATGACTTGGAAGAGGGAGGTGACGAGACTGGCTACCACCAGGGACACGAGTTCGAGTTGGACGACATGTCCTTGATGAGTCATAGCGACGAAGAGAGAGTACGTGACAGTTTTGAATTAGACAGAGACCAACCACGGTTTTCGAAGGAGATCAGCAAAGATAAAGAGGCTTTTTCTGGTGATGTTCCTCCTGGCTACGATGAAATTGACGAGGCTGAAACTGGTCCTTCTCGCGAAGGTACGTCAGGCACTTTGTTTGAGGTCGGTGATGATAGTGATCATGAAAGACCTGACGATCGTTTACCATAAAGTACACACACTACACTGGTTCAAAATACGATCGCAATTTTTGATTATTTTTCCCATAGTCTATAACTTTATTTAGGAAAAAGTAACGCGAATTTTTCAATCATCACAAATGATGCCAGAGTTTGATCTCGAGCTGTACCAGCCGGATGCTGAGCTCCGGATCCGTTACCGGGACTACTTGAACAACAACGGTATTATTGAGTTTCTTGAGGCGTATATTCCGGCCAAGATCTCGAAGCTGGAGCTCTGTCGTATGGTTCTAGACTTGGGATATCCCAAGCTGAGTCTTACCGGGCTGGCGAACAAGTCCACCAGTGCTATAGCGCAATTGTTGCTTCGTCTTTTGTTGGATGATACCACAGTGCAGTCTGAGGTATTACAAAAAGCACGTTATTTGGATGGCTCGCATCGCAAGTCATTATATTCACCAACGCATGCTAAATATACTATCGCTAATTTCTGCACCGATTTGCAAAAGGCCAAACGAATTCTTGTTATCACTGGTGCTGGAATTTCCACGTCGTTGGGTATTCCTGATTTTCGTTCCTTCAAAGGGTTGTACTCACAATTGGCCCATTTAAACCTCAGGGACCCACAGCATGCGTTTGATATCAACATATTTAAGCAAAACCCAGACATTTTCTATAGCATTGCTCATCTCATCGTGCCTCCTGAAGGGAAGTTCACTATTCTACATGCATTCATCAAGCTCTTGCAGAACAAGAACAAGTTGTTGAGGAATTATACCCAAAACATCGATAATTTGGAACATCGTGCTGGAATTAAGGATGACAACTTGATCCAGTGCCACGGATCCTGTGGTTCTGCAACCTGTCTCACCTGCCGCAGTAAGTTCGCTGGCCACAAGATCGCGGACCACATCCGGCTCCAGCAAGTGCCTCGCTGCTCGAATTGTTACCGCACCGTCCAGTTGGACGATGAGGTTCCCATCAACTATGGGGTCATTAAGCCCGATATCACATTCTTTGGCGAGGACTTGCCGCGCCGTTACCACAAACTCATCAAACCTGACTGTCTTAACAGTGACATGCTCATCGTGGTAGGTACCTCGCTCAAAGTCGAGCCTGTGGCATCTATCATTGACAAGGTGCCGCGCCGTGTGCCACGCATTCTCATTAACAAGGAAGACATTGCTGAGAAGGACTTTGATCTCCGTCTTTTGGGCTACTGTGATGATATCATTTCTCATGTATGTAGTCTTATGGACGAATCGTGGCGGATTCCACACGAAAACTACAATCCTCGCCTGGAGTGGGCCGTGAAACAATTGGAAAGTGGTAATAAGTTTAGTGTTGATTCAATTCCTCCAACCGCTTGACTAATTTGAGTTCAGCACTCGCCCAGTTCTCAACCAACCCGCTATAGAATTTAATCTCTTCATCACAAATCCCCATCAACAGTTCCTTCAATTCGGCCTTGTTGAATCGTTCCCAATTGGGATACTCCTCATTAATAATCTTGGCCGTTAAGTCGTTGCTCATCTTAGTCTGTGTCGCGATTTCTTCCTCCAACTGCTGGATCTTGGCTTGCAAACGATGAATCTTGTTTTCCGTCTGTGCAGACCCGACATTTGCCGTCGCTGCCGTTGATAATGTATCTTTGATTAATTGGGTCGTGTTGTTGACCAACCCACCCAGCTGGCCCAAGAGTACGGGGTTGGGCATTACATGGTCGCCCGTTGTTTGGCCGCCCAACGTGGCCAATTCATTTCTCGCCTTAATTAAGTAGTCCTGAAGAACTTGCAAGTCGATTTTCTTGTTGTGTTGTAGTTCTACCAAGTTCGTTAAACCAGCAATATACTTGGAGCAGTCTTTGAGAGCTATCAAGAACAGTTCATCGATATACTTGTGCAACTCGCTCCAGTTGTGCGAGAAATATGTCAAGGAATCGGCAAACACCTTGAAGTCGCTTAAGATTGCAGCATCATCAAGTTCCGATTCCTGCTGTGCTGCCGAAAGCTTGAGGATTTGTGTCAGAAACTGCTCGTAATCATTACCCAAATCCTGGTTTTTTCTGTTGAGCTTGGTAAATATACGGTCCAACTTCAGTAAGTTTTCATAGAGTTTCTTGAGTTTGTCGTTTATTTCCAAGATATCCTTATTAGTTTCTCGCTTGTACTTGGAAGGCGTCAAGAAGTTCATGACGGTTTCAGTGATACGATCCTCGTTGACAACTTTATTGACAAACCCAGAATCATCGACTATCTCCTTCAACTTCAAGTTCTGGGTAAAGTTTGTCCAGTCATTAGAGTCGCTAATAAAGAGATGGAAAACTGACAGCTGCGACAATTCACGGTGGTGCAAGATAAATTTAATGTAGCGATTGAGTGAATGAAGTCTCTTATTGACAAACTCAATGCTGAATGTATCGCCCTTGAGGTACCTAAAGTTCAGTTTCGACGGCAATGGTGGAATTAAGGTGGTGGGGAAATCGTTGCTCAAGCATTCGTGAAGGTACCAGAAGTCACCGTAACGTCTTCGGATGCTGATTGTGTCGGAATCCTTATGCGTCGTAAGCTTGAGTACGCCTGGATGGTCAGACGTGGTGGTTAAGAGGTACGAGATATATGGTTTTGATGATGTATCGAGGTCACGAATGGGGGCCGACACCACAGTAGATATTTTGTATATAGAAGCTTGCTCTTGCTGCAATGGAGCTGGTGGAGCTGGTTCCAGTGGAGTTACTGCTGGTGGTTCCAGTTGTTCTTCATTCTGCGATTGTGTCTCACCTGTTTTTACTTCTGGCTTCACGTCAGGCTTTTCTGATTTCGTTTCTGGTTCGTGTTCTGGCTTTTGGTTGTCTGGTGGCGCAAGGAGTAACGAGTTCAGTGGCGAGTTACTTTCTTCTGTTGGACTTAATACGTATGCGGGAGGAACATCATCGTCGACGGATGCCTCTGGGTCGTCTCTGTCCCACTGTACTGAGGTGAATTGGTCTTCCATTGGATAGGGATTTACTTAAATTTAATTTCTTGGATACGCATTTTCTAAAAACATAGTACTGTAAAACCTGGTAATATACACTAAATGACGAGCCAGATACCCGAGGCAACCAAGGAAACCCCAATGACAGCAGTCAAGATACCGGCACCGGCCTTGTCGCCACCATCGAGCTTTAACGGAGTCGCACCCGTCTTGGTGACCCCGTAACCACCCGAAGGGTTTCCCTCAGACAGACCACCGGTACTGGCGGTGTATGGAGCTGGTAAGTCATGGACACGTAAATTCTGCATCACTTCAAGGGCTGACATCTGTTCACCCAATCCATAATAGCCGTCCCACAGCCCATTGAACCAGTTTAAGCCACAGGTGTGACCATCTGTCCCTCCGGAACACGAAGTTGCGGCGGCGAGGGCCGAATCCGTAAGCCATTTTGTAATAGTGGGCTCGGCATCGGCCACCATGACTGACGTAAGTCCCAAGAACCGGGACAAGTACGCTTTGAAAGACCGCTGATCGTTGTTGCAAGTGACAATGTTATCGCCCTGGCACGCGGCCTCGTACATGATACTGTTGTTCTTGAAAAACACTGTGGTACCACGCAACAAGTTCATCGTTCTGTTGTACCACACTTCGTCCTTTGTGTAGTTGTACAACACTGCTGCTCCTGACAAAAAGAGTCCCTGATTGTAGGACCACTGGAATTTGGTGATGTTGGAACAATTGTTTATTCCCAACCCATCGTAAACGTACCACCAGCCATCGTCATCGTGCAACAATCCCAGCAGTTCCATCCATTCCCATACTTTTTCGGACCAGTCGAGGTACGAGTCGTTACCGGTGAACCGGGCCAATCTGGCACCTATATTAAACAAACACCCGTTTGAAACCGAGTTCTTGTAGTCGTAACCCGAGTTCCACTGGAAAATCTGCCATCTCAAACCACCACCACAGTCGGCTGCATCCCAGCGCGCCGTCATCGTATTGAACACAGCCTGCGCAAGACCAAGCCATGCCTTTTTGGGATCAGTGGGGTTTGAAAAGTTTCTTTCAGCAGCAGCCATCACAGCAAGCCCCCAGAAACCTTGATCATCGTTACCTTCTGTTGTTGACTGATTAAGAGGAATGTAGTTGTTATCGTCACCAGTCTGGTACTCCAAGGCTGTTTTGATGATGGGAACCAAAGAATCGTTTTCCATCAAGTACGTGTAGTCAATAAGCGAGCCCCATGCTCCACCAGCTTCCCACCAGTAGTATGGCCATGAGAACATACCCACGGTGCCGCCGTACCGGTCACCAGTGTAGTAATCAAGAAGACCCGTGGCAAGCAACGACGTAACTTCCTTGAAATTCGTAATGTTCAGTGGATCAAAGTATATCGCCAGCACGCAGCAGGCATACAACGACGCTAAGAGTAGAGACAACTTCATCGTGGCGGACGTGTTGAGATAAGTGGATCGGGCAGTGTTTTTTGCGCAGCATTTTAGCATCGCACCTCCTGTCAGCTGACCCGAGACGCGGAACCTCATGCTAACAATAGCATTGGGCCACATAAAATAAATAACAACAGTCTGTTTACTTCGTACATCTATTCACTGTTTCTATAAGGCGATGCCCAGCACCTTATTAGGCTTAAACACCGGATCCAAGATCTCGGCCGTAGACTCCTTGGCCGTGTTCTCAACCGACTCCTTTTCTTCCTCGTCTTCCTCGTCTTCGTCTTCCTCGTCATCATCGTCGTCTTCCCCTTCTCCTTCTTCATCATCTTCTTCTTCTTCGTGTTCCTCGTGTTCTTCTTCTTGCTCGTCTTCTTCCTCATGCTGCTGTTTCTTAAATACCGTCTCAAAGTGTATAAAATCCCCAACAAAGTCGTCACGACTTAGCTTCTTCACAAATGCCCGTGATCTTTCGTTAAGCATATCCATCAAGGTGTATACCTTGTTGTAAACTAAAACCGCCGTTGACTGGTTGTAATCAACACTAACTGGCACCAGGCCCAGAATCGCACGCTCGTACTTGAGGTTCTTGGCAACTTCCTTCACCTTCGCCTTCACCTCTTCCGGATACTTGAGACCCAGGGGCTTGAATGTTAGGTGATTCACTTTTACTATTAAGACATTATATCTCTGGCTGAAATGAATCGATATCGACGACTTCTGGATCTTTAAGAACTTGCCATGGTCAGCAGTCGAGTTCCGCATCAATGACTGCTCGTTGTAGCTGAAACTTTGTACGCTTTTGACTGAACTTGCCCGGTAGTCGTGCAAGTTCGAGCTGATATGATTATACTCGAGATTCATAATGGCAACGATCGGCTCGACATAGAGAGCCTTCAAGTTGCTCAACAAGTGACTGCGGATCTGCTTTTCTCCTTGAACGACACCTTCACGAGATTCGTGCTTGGTTGCTGTCGAGTCAAACTTGCCCAAATTTGCAGTGAACTCCGCATTGAATTCCTTGAGGTATACCAAGTTATCGATATTTTCGTCGCTAGCACGTTTCTGTAGCAATGTCTGCAAAAACTGCTGGAAATCGTCAAATACGTTCAGATATGCGTATGGATTCGTATCAGAAGGCTCGCTCTTATTGCCTAATGTATCCAACTCGGCAAAGATATCTTCTCTATCGTCATAAAGCGGCTTTGTTGTTGGGAGTGTTACATTGGATTTGGTGTTTCTAAAAGATGCCGTACTCGTAGCGTGAGGAAGCTGGATACTTGATGATAGCACTGGAGGACGGAAACCACTGAACAGCAGCTGTAATGGCTGGTACAGACTGTGTGGAGCTGCTGCATGTTTCAGTTGCTGTTGTTGCTGTTGTTGTTGTTGTTGTTGTTGTTGTTGTTGTTGTTGTTGTTGTTGATTCTGTTGCTGCGGTGGTGTTGGAAGTGGCATTGGTATCGACGACTGCTTGAACGTGTACTGGACCTGTGTTGTCAGTTCTGAGACTGGCGGCGACGTCGCGGCGGCCGGCGGAGTCTGATAATTCGGGTGGCTTAGTACTTCGGTGATTTCTGCCTCATAGTTGAATGGTTTATTATGGAAGCGACGAAAGAACTCGTCTTTTAACAAACCTTCTTCTTCCATAAAGTTTCCAGTAGCGCTCTGTTCCTTAAACTGTTTGAGTCCATAAAGCATTGTCTCCTCTGCCAAAGGTTTTCGTGAGTTCTTCTTATTTCTTTCAATAATACGACATTTGGCACATGTCTTGTATTGTCTGACTTCCGCAGGCTCGTCTTCGAGCCGCTTGCGTTTACACCGACGGCACCTTCTAAAGTCATTCATCGCACTGATTTCGCAGCAAAAAAATTGACGCAAACACAAAAATTGTCCCGCCTTTCTGGGGAGAGCGTAACTGGCGTATGTGGTCTCCTAACTGTCACTGGCTTGATTGATGGCAATTCAAGCACGGACACGGGTGTTGACAAGGTGTAGGAAAATTTTTCCTTGGGGGGGGACGAATTGTTTTTTGGTTTATTAGTCTACGGTCACGTGTAGTGAAAGCATCCGACCTTGACGGTTCTTTGATCTTCCATTGGTCATCCGTCATATCCACTACCGAAAGTGGACTCTAATCCACAAAGATGGACCAGTGGCGGTGCCATAATTTTTCGAACTACGTTCTCCTTTCTACATCGCACTATTGTAGGATCACCGGAATTCGAGCGCTCTGCCACCAAACTTCCCACACCCATTTTTTCCTCGTCTCGTGGGTAATTGGGCGGGACTTATATAGGAGAGTACTGTATATAAGCGGTGCAATCTCTCTCCCAGAGTCTGTCACTCGCCGCCCGCAAGTTGCACTATCTGGACCGGACGCAGCCGCCCTTTTACAACAAAAGACATCTAAAAGCTAAAAGGTCATCATATTGAAATCAGTTTAAGTATGGGTATTGTTCGTTCAATCAAGAACGTCACCAGCGGCTACTCGTCCGTACAGGTGCTTGTCAGAAATGCCACTTCCAACGACCCTTCGGGTCCCACTACCTCAGAAATGGACGAAATCGCCCGGGCGTCCCAAGACGTGCCCGAATTCTTTGAAATTATGGACATGTTGGATCGCAGGCTTAACGATAAGGGCAAGAACTGGCGCCACGTTGCTAAATCCTTGACCGTTCTCGACTACTTGGTCCGTTTCGGCTCGCAGAAGTGCGCTTTGTGGGCCCAGGACAACTTGTATATCATCAAAACTTTACGGGAATTCATACACTTTGATGAGCTGGACCAAGATCAAGGAGCTATCATCAGAGTCAAGGCCAAGGAATTGGTGTCTCTATTGAGAGATGATGAAAGATTGAGACACGAAAGACAATTGGCCGCGGAATCGAGGGATAGCCGCAGAGGTAACCGTGACCGCGACGACTATGGCGGTAGCGGTAGCGGTAGAAGAAGAAGAGGTAGCAGAAGAGGAACTGTCAGCAGAAACGAGGACGAACCATACGATGAAGACTTGCAACGTGCCCTCGAAATGTCCAAGATCACTGCTGAACAGGAGAAACAACGGACAATTCCAGATGACTCTGACCCAGACTTGGCTGCAGCTCTTAAATTGTCTCTTGAAGAGGACGAGTTGAGAAAGTTACACAAGAGCCAAAACGAAAACTTATTGGACTTGAACGATGAGCAGCCTCAGCAACAGTACTATGCTACAGGTTACTACCAGCCCCAACAACAACAGCAATTCTTCCAGCCTCAGCAGCAACAACAATTCTTCCAGCCTCAACAACAATCCTACGGTCAACAATTTGACATGTTTGGAAACCCAATACAGAACCCAATGGCTACAGGCTTGTACCAACAACAGCAACCGCAATTCACCGGCTTTAACTTTGGTCAACAACCCCAACAACCTCAACAAGAATTACAACCACTCAAAACGGGCTCTAACAATCCGTTTGCCTTGAACGATAACTCCCAAGCCCAACAATCTACTCAACCATCTTTGAATAACTTACAACAATCTCAAACACAGCCTCAATTTTTCACTCAACCTCAACAACAACAACAACAACAACAGCAACAACAAATACAACAACAACCTATGGTCAGACAGAACACAGCTGGTAAGTTTAACGACTCTACTCACTCTGAATTGAACGACTTGTTGTCCCAAGGTACTGGTTTGGATACCTTCGGTAACACTGGTGCTACTAGAATCCCTCATCAACATACCAAGACACAGACTTTTATCAATTCAAGTGGAACTGGTTATAAGCCAGCTAGTAACGACGTGAGATTGAGCTCCAATGCCACAGGCAATCCTTTCTTGAATACTGGGGTTGGATACCAGCAACAACAGCGCCCAGCACAGGCCATCAATCCTGCCTACACCGGTTATGGTTTTGGAAATGCCCAACCCCAGTCGCAGAGGAGTGGTACTGATGGTCCCAGTTTGATTGACATTTGAATTATTTTGTTTTATTGCTGATTCTATCTATACATGGACATTTTTCTTAGATTAATAAACCATTAATGTAATTCGTACTTAGTAAAGGGTTCTATACTCATCTTGAAGATCGACTTGACACACCAATCCCACTCAACTACTACTACTCCGTCGATTTTGCGAGCAACAGAAATCAACTTAGCGTCTTTGCTTTTATGCGCTATTAAGATCTTATGATCATCCGTTTCCAACAACTTCTTTAATCCACCAGAATTCCTAATTTCTTGACACGACGACATACCATTGTCCTTCAAGATATTAGCAATGACACTGACTCCTCCATTAAGGTTGCTTGAAAGATTTAAATTCATTCCATCAAAGAGAATTCCCCGCTTCTCTGTTTCTAGAATCGTGGTTAACCCGTTCGAAGATCCCTCAATTCCAAGATCCTTGTTGATTTCTTCGATAGAAATCACCTTATCAAGAGAATATTGTTCAATATTTAATGTGTGTTCCCCGTTTTCAGCCAATTGCGCCAATACATCAACAAGGAATTTGGGATGGACAATCCTACTCACCCTACCCAAACTCCGTAAAAACTTTTCGGTTCTTAGTATCTTGGGAGCAATTAAAGTATTAATTGGATACTTGGGTATATCTGAAAGAACCTTGATTCCAGCTGCTAAGAGAGTAGCAGTATCTGTTTTGTTAAGAGTAATTTCTGATTCACAACCAGTAATAATTGCAACAACATTAATTTCAGCATTTTTGGCTTTCTTCTTGAGAACGGGACTGTCTTGCTTCTCTTGGATAATTGGTCTCTTGACTGGTGTTGTATTTTTTTCCAACTCATCCATATACGATTTCATCTTTCTGCTACTTTTGGATATTTCCTGGTACTTGATTAAATCGGCCATATTGTCATGTAGCTTTTGAACTGCTTTTTTGGCAGCTGATCTACCACCATATCGGTGTTTACCGTTTTCATTTTCGTCCGCGGTATGATTAAGTTCCTTGGACTCTAATTTTTTTTGTTCTTTGTTAGTATCTTGTGGTACCTTAAAATTTTGAGTTACTGTAGAATCTTGAGGTTCTTCTGTTGAATGGCGTTGTTCTGCTGTTGATTTGTTTGGTTCTTCGTTTTGGGTATTGTTTTTATCTGTTAAGTTCTCTTCATTTACTTGTCCCAGCCCTCCTTGGTGTATTTTTGCTCCATTTTCTTCGGGAATTGGTACTCTCTGAGATTCATCCTCACTCATACTGTCGGAAATATCAGCTTCAATTTTCTCTTCATCTTCAAACCATTTTTCCAATGTAGTTTTATCCAACTTTGTCTTTCCCAATTGGAGATAAATACCGTTACCGAAATGTTGGTACTTCGGCTGAGAATCATCAAGTATTTGCCATTTAGCGTAGCATTCTTCGAGCCATAAATGGTTTACCACCTTGACGATAGGTTTCTGGTCAGCATCTAGCCATTTGATCTTGGCTGTTTCATACTTTTTGCCCTCGGGCTTGGCCACAACTAAAAAGTCATTGTCCTTGGTGAGAGTCCTGGTGAAGTGACCACCAAGAATAGAAATTAATTTAGATAAGTATGAACGGGCATCACCGCTATAATTTGTCACCGATATGTTTAAGTTCGTGAAAAGTGGTTGTTGCGGAAAGGGATAGTGTAGGATATTTGAGTTAATAGGTAGTCTCCATTGCTTTGACACCAATATCTCGTAGAGCCACTGTATGTTTCCAACAATTATGCTTTCAGAGCGGCACAGTTTGACAAACAGATCGCCACTTCTGTATTTGCCGAGATAGACATCAATGGAAGGAACGAATTCATGGACGACTTGGCCACCATTATGTTCAATTAATGTACAAATCAGGGCATTGAGTCTTTCAGATAAGTTATAGTCTGGAGCTATAAAAAATGTCTTGTTGTTTAAGAAGGTAGATTTTGCTATGTCTGGGATGTTCTCGACGGTGATTATGACATTTGCATCTGGAGTGAGCGATTGGTTCTTTAAAATCGGTGGATTGGGAAGCAAATAAGGGGTTTCGTCCAAGTGTTTTCCCGCTGTCAAACAGTGGTCGATCCAGTGGGGAAGGACGATCTTGATATCGATGGGGTTACCATCCACACTGATTTCGCTCGATGCAATAATGCTCTTCTCATTTGAGGTATCAACGGCAATGAGATGAGTTGTGTGTTTAGTTAGAACGTCCAAGCAGTTACCTCCGAATGCCTTGATGCCAGAATATATGACTTCCTTATCTCCAGTCGCTAAGTTGTCGGCTACACACACCAAACAGTTTTTGAAAAAGTACTTGAGATCAGGGTTGTATGACTTAAAGTTGAGAATTCGGTTTTGATCAATCGAATCTTCGATCCATTCCGGTGTTGCTATGGGGATCATGGCTTCTCTGGCAGCATCGTATTCTATGAAATCGATGGCACGCGTAATGATAGCGGTTATCGTGCCGTTAGAGCAGTAATTATGGGAAACATCGTCCATTGATTTGACAACTACCTTGGCACCAATACCCTCGAGGATATGAGTAAGTGTTGACAGCTGGAAGTCTTGTGATTCCACTAATAGGAACGTCTGGTCCAGAAACATATTAATTATTTAGTATAACAAGCACAAAAAAAAAATATATATATATGGAGATCACTGTGACACGCAGACGCGCTCGCGCTTCGCTGGTGACATTTATATCTTGAGAATTAGTTCATGGTATTAAACTCTCTATAAGCAAAAATAGCTGGAGGTATGCGGAGGAGGTGAGGGGTAACAGGTTGTTATGTAGCCTATGTAGTCTCAAGCGTTGTTCTATGTGTGCTTAATGACTCGTCGAATAAGTCCTTGTCTTCTGCATGGAACTTCTTAGCCCAGCTGCGGCACAATATACTGGCCTTCATGAATTTCCTGGTCGCGTATTTCTTGAAGAACTCGTCGTGCTCAACAGGCGAGATCAAATACTGAAAAATTAATTCAACGCACACTTTCATGTCATTAACACGATATCCGCCTGAGTAGTGAATGAGGTTGCCGTTCCACACTGGCAGTTTGCCCAAGATCAACCTGGCAATGTACATGGCAGCGGCGCAGCAGAGCGACGGCTTGAAGCCGATAAATTTGTAGTCTATAGCAGTTATTTCAAGCAAATACTTGCCTAACGTCCGTGACTGCACGTCATAGTCATCTGCCTTTGAGATTCGTCTCAAGAAGTTCATTGGGTTTGGATAATTGAGGTCAAAGTTGAGGATGGTCAATATGTACTTCTCGGCTTGCAAAATTTCCTCTTCTGTGTATGAGCCATCGGTGAAGTATGCGTAGTTCTTGACCGATGGCGAAAACACCTCTTCGTATTTGGCAGCTATGAACAATGATCCTGTGGCCAAAAGCTGGAGCTTGTCGATCTGGACAACCTCCACCAGCATAAATCGGTCCATCAAGTTAATGGCGAGAAACAAACTTTCTGGCAAGAGTCGGAATCTCATGTGCATCTCAACCAACCAGTCGACCAAAATTGATCTCATTTTGGGCTTCAAGTGTTTCTGCTTAAAGAGATACTGTGAGTCAGGGAGCATGCGCTGTTCCAACTCGGAGAAGTAGGAGAATATATCAGTCACATACTCGCTAGCCATGAGCGGATCATCCATGTCTTCCTCATCCAAGTCCTGCCATTCGTAGTCAATGAGCCGGCTCTTCTTGTATGCCGTTTGTTTAGCGGTTGACGACGAGGATGAGGTGGATGTTATATGGAGTTTTTCCACCAAGTTTGTAGACAGCTCTGTTGCCTGTCTCTTCTTGGGCAATCGTGACGGTACTAACTTTGTGGTGGTGGTGGTGGATGCTGAGGATTCGGATGCTGATATTTTAGATGCAAATATGTTGGAGTTGGAGTTTGAGGTTGGATTAGTGCTGGTGTTAGTGGAGCCAGTACTAGAGGAGCCCCCGGGGCCCGTGAGTGCAGCTTGTTGTGATGCCTTGGTCACCTTTTGTGCCAATGGTGCGTTGTCCCCACCTAAAGGACGTCTTTTGATATTGTTGTTGTGTAAGAGGGGTTGTTTAGCGGCCGCGGCACCGTATTGGTTGGAGACGTCGCCAAGGTATTGACGATCCTTGTCGTCCACCACAAACGGATCGTCTTCCGGCTCTTGTCTGTCTAGTGTTGCTTTCGGTCTGGTTAGTCTGTATTCATTTTCATTATTAATTATTTGTGGCATCGTTGAAGTGCAAGGTTCTTTGCTTGCAGGTTGTTGGTGATTCGTAGGAATGAGAGAGAGGAATAGGGGTGGCAGAAGCAAACAACTATGACGAAAAAGACGGGTCCGGGAAGGAGGATTTGTTAGGGTTGTTGGTTTTTGTTTGAACGACAAAATTTTATCTTGCAAGTTGTGTAAAATGCAAAACCCAATGTTTATATTCCTGGCAATTTCACGTTGCTTTAGTTTGTTGATGAATTTCCCATCGCGTAGTTTTTTTCTGCGGCTTCCGAAACGGGAAGAGGTAAACACCATGTACGCCTACCATACGATTAGTCTTATTCCAGAACAGCGTGATCCATAAAGAAGGTTTATGTATGTCGTATATATCTCACATAGATTATAGCCTACAGGTAGGAAACTTACATATGTAGCTGAATTACACGTAGGTTGCAATCGTTTGTTTGTAGTTTTCTTTTTTGTTCGGGAGGTAACTGTGACGTGAGTCTGAATATTATCTGTTCCCGGGTATACGCTTTGTGCATTAATCCCACATTGTCCCGTCGTCTTTACTACTGCACCCGGACAGCGGACCGACCGCGCTGCGCGCAGCGCGGTCTACAAAAAAAAATTGGTTTCCTCATTAGGACCGCGTGTTTCGGAGACACAGCTGGCTGCAACCACAAAGTGCAGTTTCAGACTTGGGGTTCGAGGCATGGCTGTACAGCTTTTCTTTGGAATTATATCGTTTACTTTTTTTAAAAACTCGCTTATATCGCCCACTTATACTCGCCCATCATGCTAACGGTTTCATTCTTGTCAGCCATCTCACTGCACCGCGAACAAACCTGGGGCTGCTTCGCATCGACTGATTGTGTACTTATCTTTTTAGTCGGCTTCACTGTCGCCGTGTCATGTAATCTTGTAGCAGACTCTGTCTCTGGAGCGGTGTCGTGGCAACATACAATATTAAATAACATTTTCTTGTCAATCACTTCCCCGAGTTTCCCGTTAATCTTGCTCATAAGCTCGTGGTTTTTGTCGAGACGGTCCATGATTTGACGCGTGCTCGTCTCATCGCAATTTGTGTCCGTTACTGTGCCACTCGCCGTATCGTTTGTCTCATCTCGCTTATCTCGGCCGTGTTCGTTCCCCCTCATCGTCTCAATAATTTGTTCCAATAACGTAAGCATCCTCTTCTCGGCTTTGTCTTCCTTCTCCGGTTCCTGCTTCTTTTGTCTTGGCAACTGGTTCTTACTAATTACTTTGTCATGCTTCGCCTTCAACTCTTCATTCTCTTGCTGCCTATGATCGGCCAACTGTTTATACTTGATCAACTTCTCCCGCAATAACTCGTTTTCTCGTTTAAACTGACTATTTTGTTGAGGCACAACTTGCTTGACTTTTCGGTTAGCTTGTTCCACGGATTCTCGAAGGGTGCCGACGTTTTGTCTCAAGCGTCGATTATCCTGCCCTATAGTCGCATTCTTGTCAGCCAATTCCCGGTTATTGGCTTTTAGGGTTTCGTGCTCTCGCTTCAAAGTCTCGTAAGCCGAAATAAGCTTGTGAATTGATGAGGTCAATAAGCGCGAGTATGTCTCTCCTTCCTTGCTACTTATGATTGATCGTGGTACATTCTGTATCAACTTATGTGTTTCACGGATAATTGGTTCTGTAGTATCCCCCTCTAACAGAACCAGTTTGGGCTGTTCGTTCAAGAACATATCAATATTCTGTTCTAGTGTATTGTAACTATCCAAACTAAATTCTGGCTTCTTAGGAGATCCACGTGCTCGAAAGACGTGGTCCTGGTAGTCGTTGCGTACTTTTGTTGGACTCAATCTAGTTCGTGTGGGGGAGGTGAGTGAGGCTCTTCGTATTTCTATCGAATCGTCCTCCAACAAATCATACAAACCAGATAAATCAATATGTTCTGGTTCAGATGCTGAAAATACACTGATATCGTCGTCATGTGTGCTATAGTTGCTCAACAACTCTTGTGTAGACTCCAACATGGACAAGAAACGATGTTGAATTTTATTTGTAAACAACGCGCGGGAATAAAAATGAACTATGATCCTTCCTGCAACTAATCGATCCATCGATTAGTTCATGAGAAAAAAAAAGGTCTGTGTATTTTTATTTCACGGAGTAAAGAATGTCTCAATCAGAAATCGCCGAATTGGCCGATGAGCTTAAGTCAAACCTTAGGCAGTTCGAAGATTTTCCTACGAAGGGAATCTTGTTTGAAGATTTCTTGCCGATCTTCACAAAGCCCGATTTGTTCAAGAAGTTGGTCCGCGCCTTCAAGCTCCATCTCGGAGACAAGAAAATCGACTACATCGTTGGTTTGGAGAGCAGAGGATTTTTGTTTGGCCCTACCCTCGCCTTGGAATTGAATGCTGGATTTATTCCTGTAAGAAAGCCCGGTAAATTGCCAGGTCCAGTCCACCAGGTTGAGTTCCAGAAGGAATACGGAACTGACAAGTTTGAATTGCAAAAGGATGTCATTCCTGAAGGTGCCAAGGTTGTCATTGTTGACGATATCTTAGCTACGGGTGGAAGCGCGTTCGGTGCAGGTGAGTTGGTTAAGTTGAGTAAGGGGGAAATTGTTGAGTACTTGTTTGTAATGGAATTAGACTTCTTAAAGGGCAGAGACAAGTTGGACGCCCCAGTTTTTACATTATTTGGTGGTCAGGCCGAGAAGCTTAGTTAATTTATATTTTGTTATTATTCCTAGTCTATCCACTCTTGAAGATCAAGAATGCAAGCTCGCCAATGTAAAAGTAGATAAAGTATCCTTGTTCATGGGTTACATAACTGCCAAACGACCTACCCACAATCACATGCCATGTAGGTCCATATACCTGATCCAACTCTTTCTTCAAGTATGTGGCTATATCCTTTTCAATTCGATAGGTAAGGGCTTGCTGTGCCAACTCAAATATCTTGGTTTGCATTTCCTCGGCCAAATCAGAGGCCTTTAAAATAGCTTTGGGTTAGTATCATACTCTTTTGTTTAGCAATCGCTACACATATTCTACTTACGTGCTTCTTCCATACGGTCGGCCATACTGGGTTGGTGGTGATAAATCAAAAAAAAAGTCTATTTTTTTACTACCTGCACAAAAAATAACTAGCGATTTACAACTTTTCATATACGTGGTGGTTAGCCAAAACATCATCCCTAAACTTGTCAACACCCAAAGCAGATGTGTGGCCCCATGGCTTCAACTTATTTTCATTATCAATAGCAGCAGCAAAGCAACCTGTCCATCCTTCTCTAGAGAACCTTTTGTTGATCGCATCCAACGTATCGGGGTGGATCAAATGAGTGTGCAACCCCACATTGTCCAAGATGGTCGCAATCTGCAAAATAAGACCCAAAGTGGTGATAAACCCCGTCTCTCCCAAGTCCTGATGTCTAATAATAGCTTCGGCCACTGCCTCGGCGTAATCCTGGTTCTTGGTGGCTTCCAAGATCAACTCTCTCGACAAGAACCCTCCATAGAACTCAAACGACATCTTTGTTGCAGCCATATTTTCGTCTGTGGTAGCAATATCGTGCAACAAACTTGTAACGTAAACCACCTCGAGATCCAAGTCCCACTCAGAAAACTGGTCCTTCAAAATAGCAACCGAGTAAAAGTATACTCTCAACGAATGGTTCAATACCTTAGGGGGTAATCTTTCTTTCACGTAGTTGTACGTCAATTGCGCAACAGTAGTATTGGGCAATTCAATGGAAGTTTGAGGTGATGGAGCCTTTGGGTTTGGTACAGCAACACTGACATCTCTTGGGACCTTAACAAAACCGTAGATAGACATTATTGAAGAATTTGTTTCTATTTGTGATGTATTAGAAAAATGTGCTAATTCCAAACTCTTTTTTATATACTTTTCACAGACATTAAGTGGGGATTATTCAGCTTGCTTTAATCTAGAATCTTGTCGGATTTTAACACTTTTCTTATTTACCTGTCCCCTCTACCACTTGGGGAAGCATGCGCGGCAATATATTACAAGCGCAGTTTCTTGTGAGTTGATCCGGGTTACGTCTTTATCTCGGAGTTTAGAACAGAAACAAAATACCTATTGGGGAGGGGAGGTATTCAAGCGACAAGATCACAACAATATAGAACCAACACCATTACTACTCATCTTGGGGACCACAACAAATTTAAACACAGTGGCCCAAAATGCCGGCATTTTTTTGGTCGAAAATTGCGGGCCATTTAGGCCCTTAAAAAGCGGCAATCTCAGTGTCTTCCAGGCAGAGGAGAAAGAAAAATAAATAATAATAATAATAAATACTAAAAAAAATACACTGTTCGCATACAGGCCTGATTTTTATCTCTCTGATGGCCCGTCTCTTCCTGCAGTCGCATGTTTGGGGTTCCGACAAGAGAGAACGCTTGGTCTATACACAGGACACTAGCATCCACCACCACTCATCACTATACCATTACTTAGGTGGCAAAAGAACGACAAAACTATAGACATATAACCAGCCTGGAATGGGGGAATTATCTACAGTTACGGTGGCATCCAGCATGGCTACTCACTACTATAAAATGGCACATCTAACTAGTATCAATTATGCCATTTACACCTCCGCCAACAATAACGATCAGTCTCTCTTGGAATTGGAGCTACTGATCCGCTACAATCATCCTAGAATCCTCATAACCTACTACAATAAATGTCTATACTACTTTACCATGGGACATTCCCTGGAATCGACATTTGATCCTGCAAAGGAAAACCCGAATCTCCAGCTCATCCATCAGAGCAAGGTATCGGCAGAAAACTTGGCGAATCCACCTAAATCATCTACAGGAAATCTAGCTGGTAACGGAAGAGAATCTACATCTTCCCTGAGTGATTATCTTCCGTACGCGTCCATCAGCTTCTTGAAAGCTATCAAGAAAATGGCACTTTTTAACCTTTCCCGAATCGGCAGCGTCCATCTTTTTGGAAACTACGCCTTAATAGGTAAAACTGACTCCTGTTACTCCCTCCTTTACTTGGATTCTATACTATTGACCAACGGTGACCTATTGCTTTCATTGGTTATCAAATCGAAAATAATCTTGTTTGGTTCAAGCGTGCTACCCCTAGAAGAAAATCACGATTTAAACTATGTTATATACCTTGTGCCACTGGGTATACGGTGCCATCTTTTTGATACCACCGAGTTCAAAAGAAATCTTATCAAGAACCCTAAGGCAACTAACGAAAACTTGGTAAATCTTCTCAAGCTCAGTACAGGCATCGATTGCGCTTCTGAACCTGACATTGTCTGGATAAAATTGATTCCCAACCTAAAGCATTTGAACAACCAAACCTCTCCCATTTCAAAGTTTGTCCATTCGGTGGAAAATAAGAAATTCATATTATGGCCATGGAAATTATGCATGCTACAGTTCGGTAAGCACCAAGATACGGAAGACGAATTCCGTAATCAATACACCCATCTGGACGATTGCTTGGATTTGATATCAGACCTTGTCGACTTTAGCATTTCTAACAACCAAACTCAATTATATCGAGCGAATCTGCACTCCACTACCCAACCTTACAGTGCCCTAAGTGCGCTTTCCTCAAATGGCATTGGTTCTAATGGTCCAAATACAAATAATGATCAACATAGAGATCCAAATTCAATTGAAATTCATGACCTCGCCACCACGCCAATTGTGCTGGATTTATTTTCACTACAGAATACCGACTTTACCAACGACTTCTTTTCAAAAGAAGTTCACACAGAAAAGAATGAAGTCGTAACCACAGAAAATGGCAAGGAAGAAACTGCAAAAAATGAAGGAGTCGACGATGACATGGAGATTGACGATTTATTTGGAGGTGATGATGGACAAAGTGATGAAAACATAGACGAAGGTGTCCTTGAGATGGAGGTTCATGGGAACAGCACAGTTCAGCCGGAAATTCCCACTACCCATGAACAGAATCAGGAACTTGAGACAAAAATAGACGATCTCTTTGCTGAGGCAATCAGCAGTGATATTAATGATGTTGCCCTGTCAGAAGAGAAGCTTGTGTCTGAACCTGAGAAAGAGCGATTCAAACTGACATCTAAGCCTAAGTTGCCAGTTTCTCCTAGAGCACCAGAATCCTACATTGATATTCCGAAAGATCAAATGATGATAAAGAAGTTGGATACGCCAGATTATAACGATCCAGGAGCACCCTTACCCATTATGCCTACTCCCGTATTCACTCAATCTTACAATGGTTACAATAACAGTAACCAAAATACAGGTACAAATGCCGATAGCATTGATGAAAAGACATTTCAAAAATCTATATTTTCTCCAGTCATGTTCAACCCTATCATCAAGACTAATATTGATACAAAATATGGGAAAGGGGGGAAATTTTACGTTGATAAGGAAACATCAGCAGTTCCAGAAACGGCAGCATCGAAGAAGTATCGTGCTACGAGTGTTAGTGGATATGAAATCGCTCCTAAAAAAGTATTGAAGGACGAATTAGGAGCAAGACATGCCAACGTTTCCATGGCAATTGATGAGTCTTCCTCCTCCTCTACTTCCAGTGAGGAGAGTGATGTTGATGACTACTTGGTGAATGAATCACCACCATTGAAATTGAATATACAGACTGATTCATACCCTGGAGTTAATCTGAATCATGAAGGAACTAATAATCTAGCAAAATTTCAGAATAATGGTGTCAATAGTCTGTTTACTCAACCCGAAAAATTATCCATTCAAAACAGCACCATAGATACTGGAGGATTTGGGTCTCCGAATAACATGTCGGCAAGATTTCCTCTCATTAAAGGAGAATCACCATTTTTCAGTGGAGAATTACATCAGGCTACAAACTCTCCTATTGAATACGACCATAATGGCCAAGCACAATCCCAAAATGTGTCTCTTTCTTCAACTGCACCCACCTCAAATATGATAGTATCGCCACCCTCCAATGATACTATGAGTTCAATTTCGGAATCTTCGAATTATTTACCACTAATATTGCGCAATATTAATGTAACCACTATCCCAAGAATATTCTTGATGAATAATTTGGTTAAGAATTCACATATACCCAATTTTAATATAATTGACGATGACGAAACATTGGAGACATTGAAGAGTAACGAAATGGTGATAAAGTTGAAAAATATTGATGAATTCTTGGAATACATTAGCCCAAATTTGATCTTTGATATGGGATTGAATAAGGTGCAAGAGAATTTTACTTATTACACGGGTAGCACTGCCATTGATAATCCAGAGGGACCCATGATCGATGGCACGGTTGATTTTTCTTGTCCCGGATCCTATTTTGAATCGAAGTTCTTTGAAATTTTCCCTCATTCGTATAAAGTGAACATGATAGAATTTTTAATTGACTTCAAAGACTATGAAGATAATGATGAGCTAGATAATCAGTTGAACTTCTTGGATAATATAACAAATGATGAAAATATTCTAAATCCGAGAGCTCAATATAAGAAAATGATGGCCATGGATTGGGATTCTATTGATGTTAATACAAAGAATGAGGAAACTTTTTCAAGATACAAGTCTGTTTTGAACAGTTTTGTTTTGAACATTTTTCCTGGTGATAATTTGTGCTTTAATCTACCTATAATCAAATCAAAAGTGTTGAAGAATGATAACATTGTCAATTTAAATAGTGTCGGGTTAAATTTTTGGAAGTATCTTAATTTTAGCCCGATCAACTCCACAAAAAACTTTCAAGTATTGCTCATCAGTGAAAGTGGAGGTGAATATTCTTCCTTCAACCATAATTTCTTGGATATATTGGTTCAATGTTATACCGAATGCAATCTTGGGCACATAATGAAAGTTAATTTGTCAACCGTGGAAACGAGATCAGACTTGGAAAGTATTAATAATGGATTGATAATATTAGCACGGGAAAATGGTCAGTCGTACAATGAAATGTATAAGCAGATTAACAAGAAACTTGAATCGCTAGTTGAATTGATTCGTTTGGATTTGATCAACAAAACTAACAATTTTGAATTTGATCGTCCTTTATTATTACTATTTGTTAACTTTAATGATAGGGTCAATGCAATGTTGCAAATTGGGAAAATTATAAGAAACTTTAAGGTTTCTTTAGCCAAACATCAATTACCTTTGGTGAATATTTTCACTAAAATCATACCAGCATCTTTCATTGTCAAACAGGCTCGAGGAAAGAGTCAATTGAAGGTTTTATCAAACTATCAAGTTTCTAGACTTGCCTTAAACTTGTATAACCAGTGTCCTAACGGCTTGCTGAGCAATGATTTAACAAAAAATTGCTTTACCCAATTGGTAAAGGAACCACCAACGAAAATAAACTTCAAGTTCATGAACAATAGTTTGAAGGACGGCAACTTTGTTGACGATGTATTTTTACATTTGGCATATGAAAGATCTATTGATAAAAAGTGGTTATCGGCTGCATGGTCTGATCCAATTGGTATAGTCACTTATACCAAAACATGGTACTGTAACCCAACAAGCACTGTCAATTGCAAGGATTTGGCATCAATTAGTGATGATATCTGGAATATTTCCATTGATCTTTTTAAGAAATTGAATGACGAGATAAACAAGAAGGGTGGAGCTTTGGGGGGAAAGAAATTTTTGGTACTCACAAGAGTGAATAGCATAATTCCTGATGATGAGTTGGTACATTGGAAAAGGTTAAGTGTCAAACATAAGGATGTTTCTTTGATTGTATTGTCTGTTTGCAGCTTACCTAAGCTTATTTTCACAAATTTGAGTGCTGAAAGTGGCAAAGCTACTTCATTAGACTTAGGTTTTTTGCCAACCAAGGACAATATTCAAGTTCCGTTGATTAATTTGCAACCTTGCGATCGAGAGGGATTTTTCAAGAACTTAGCAGGGTCCAACAATTCTTCTCCTACAACTATAGGTGGTATGATTGCCTCGCCATCGAATGGTTTAAACTTTCATTCACCCCAGCAATTTTTGAATGCTCCAGGAAGCTTATTGTCACCACAAGATATGCCATCTAGTGTGCCGAGCGGTAGTGCCAACTTGACTGCTACAAATAATATGAACGACTCTGACTTAATTCTTCACGATCCTGGGAGTGATTTGATAGGTATAGTGCCAAAGTTGCAATTGCCATTGTTCAACTCTCCAACTCGCTTAGGAATGAAGCTTGGTTGCTTGATAAAAGAGTATAGCCGTGATGAACAAGGAAATTATCTTGTATTTGAAGTGAATGTTTTAAGCTGTTCGAACTTTTGGGACTTGGATGTCTTGATGACGTTGCTTTTAAATCATTACAAGAAATTGATTGTGTTAAATGATATTCTTGGATTGCGAGACCTCGAGGGGAACATTACTCATAACGGAAATCTAGATGATAAATTTGTTATTAGTGGTCTTGTTCCGTGGCATGTTAGTGCTGTCACAAAATCCTTGGAATATTTGGTACATATTAGTGTCGAAGAGTAGAATAAATGAACCGCATTTGCAACTATACAAGAGGGGAGATGGAGGCGTGCTTTATACACAGTACTTTATGTGCCGGATAATTTGAATTTTTAAAAAAATCAAAGTTGTTTCTCCAACAATCACGACTGACATAATAAAACTCTCAAGATGTCAGACAAAGAAACGAAACGGATTGTTGGTGACAATGATAGCGTTGTTTTCAAGCATCAGGAAGTTTCTGAAGAATACGATGTGAATGATTTTGATCAAGAAGACCTGCTTGTTGTGAAACTGGAAGAAGCGCACGAAGAAGAGGTAGAAGAGACATTGAAACGGCCCCGTGAGGATAGAGAAGAAGAAAGTGAGGAAGACGATGAAGATGAAGATGAGGATGATGATGATGAGGATGAAATCACTAACAAGAAACGAAAGAAAAGAAGAGGAGCTAACCAGTTCATTGATATTGAAGCTGAAGTGGATGACGAAGAAGACGATGAATTGGACGAAGATGATGAAGAAGCCGAACTCTTAAGAGAGCAGTTTATTTCTGATGACCGTGTAGGTTTGGAAGGCAATGAAAGACAACACAATGATGACAGATTGCACAGAGACTATGATCGTCGTCGTCAAGAAGCAGAAGATCAAGATGCTGAAAAGTTGGCTGAAACCTTGAAGCAAAGGTATAGAAAGACACATGCAGTTTATCGGGGTGACAGTTCTACGAGCGGAACTGTCTCTCAAAAGTTGTTGATGCCTTCTATTAATGATCCATCCATTTATGCTATCAGATGTACTCCTGGTCGTGAAAAGGATTTAGTGCGTAAGTTGTATGAAAAAAAGAGAACTTTGGACAGACTGAACAGACCTTTGGACATTCTTACTGTGTTCCAAAGAGATGCTTTTAAAGGTTACGTTTACATTGAAGCCAAGAGACCTGATGCCATCGACAAGGCCTTACAAGGTATGGTGAACATTTATGTCAGAGACAAATTATTGGTTCCGGTCAAGGAATACCCCGACTTGTTGAAACAAGTCAAGTCATCTGATGTTGAGCTTGTCCCCGGGATTTATATCAGAATCACTAGAGGCAAGTACAAGAATGATTTGGCCATTGTTGACAACTTGTCGGAAAACGGCTTGGATGTTCGCTGTAAACTTGTGCCAAGATTGGACTATGGCAGAAACGATGAAATAGACCGTGATGGTAAGAAAATCAAGCTGAAGGCCAGACCTTTGCCAAGACTCTTCAATGAACAAGAAGCAAGAATGTATGATGGAGAATTTGTTCAACCAGGCAGAGGTCCACGTAGCTATATGTATCGTGGAGACGAATATTCTGAAGGGTTCTTGTACAAGGATTTCAAGTTGCAATTCATTCAGACTAAGAATGTTCATCCTCGTTTGGAAGAATTGGACAGATTCCAGGCTGGTAATGATTCAGAAGGCTTGGACTTGGCCGCTATCGCTGCTTCTTTAAAGGGTAAGACTAAGGGTGATGGTAAGCAATTAACTGCATTCCAACCTGGTGACAAGGTTGAAATCCGTCGTGGTGAGCAAGCCAAGACGGTCGGTTTAGTTGTCGAAGCCTCCTTGAACGAAATCACAATAACTGTTACTGATTCTGGTGATCCTAAGTTTGTTAATCAAAAGTTGACTGTTCCTGCCAATGATTTAAAGAAGGTGTTCAATGAAGGTGACCACGTCAGAATTGTTGAAGGTAAGCACTTTGACGAGACTGGTTTGGTTATCAAAATTGATGGAGATTCGGTTGTTCTTGTCAGTGACCAAACGAAACAGGATGTTCGTGTTTTTGCCAATTACTTGGTGAAGGCCACAGATTCTAGTTCTAACATCGACACTATCACCTCCAAGTATGATATTAAGGATTTGGTGCAATTGAATGCATCATCCGTTGGTGTTATTGTTCGTGCTGATAAGGGGATGTTTGATATTCTTTCATCAGACGGCCGTTTATTATCATTGAAGCCATCAGGTATTGCCTCCAAGTTGGAATTGAGTCGTCGCGAACAGATCGCTACAGACAAAAACGGGTTAACCATTAAGGTTGGAGATACAGTGAGAGAAGCCTTGGGTGATAAAAAGAGAGAGGGTGTGATTTTGCATATATACAAGAACTCGTTGTTCATCAAGTCGAACGAAATAATAGAGAACTTGGGTATCTTTGTGACTAACCGGATGAATGTCAGCACCATTACCACAAAGGACTCTATTGTGTCGAAGAACTTGGGTCCTGATTTGAGTCGCATGAACCCGAACTTAAAGCTTCCTAACCCTACAGCTACTTCGGGTTTGAAGACCAGAGTTGGTGGCCGTGATAAGTTGATCCAGAAGGATGTGGCTGTTACCAGTGGAAGTTACAAGGGTTTGAAGGGTAAAGTCGTGGAAACTGACGATTTGTTTGCGCGTATCGAATTGCATACCAAAAGCAAGAAAATCAAGGTAGCCAAAACCAACTTAAATGTAATGATCCGTGGTGAAGCAGTTCCTTACTTGCGTTTCATTGGAGCAGAGCCAAACAGCAGTGGTCCTCAACCTTCTCGAAGTGCACCAGCCTTCCTGTCTGGTGGTAGCTCTGCTTGGAATGGTGGTGTCACCCCTGGTACTGGATCCACCACAGCTTGGGGTAACCAGGGTGGTGCTACGTCTGCATGGGGAGGTTCGACTGCCTGGGGAGGAGGTAAGACTCCGAACCACAATGGCGGAAAAACACCGTCTGGGAATGCTTCCACTTGGGGAAGAGGTGGTGCCTCGAGCTGGGGCAAAAATGATGGCAAGAACTCGACATGGGGTGGAAACGGTGGAAACGGTGGAAACTCGACATGGGGTAGAAATGGAGGGAATTCTACCTGGGGTTCTGGCAATGAAAATGGAGGAAACTCGACATGGGGATCATCCAATAACGGAGGTAATTCTACTTGGGGCTCTTCAAACGCCGGAGGTAATTCCACATGGGGCAAAGGTGGCAGAAGCTCGTGGGGAAGACAATGATTTCATATCAATACGTCTAGTTTATGTATTTTAGTTTTGTTTTTTATTCTTTTGTACGTATCTTTAATATAACTATCTATAAGTTCGAGTCACATCCTGGACAGTTGTGTAGGACATCGTGGACAAATACATCGCAGTCAATACAGAAATCGTTTACACATTTTGGACACCTGTATCTCGAACTGGTGAGGGTATCGAGTGTCGTCTTGGTTGTTGCTTCAACATCCACGCCACTAGGAAACATGAGTAGACATCCGTAGCATTGAAAACTCGAATAATTTGCAGCTACTGGTACTTCCTTGTAGGGTGCAAGAGGAACAAGATGGTGGTACGATCTTGCCAAATGCGTAGAAAGAATCAACATCAATCCACAAACAGGACATATGGTGGGTAAACTATTCACCTTGCTCATACACTGTGGACATTGGTACCCAATAATGCTGTTGGGGGCATCTGAGCCCGATCCGTTGTTTTGGATCTCGACCACATTCTTCAGAACAAGTCCCTGTGCTGGGTGTGAACTTGTCAAATGTGGGAATTCAATATTGAAGGTAGAATTGTTGAGTCCTGACGTGAGTGATGGCTGTACTTTTGTGGGAAATCCCATTTTTATAAGTGGTACGTCTCTGTCTTTCGAATCTCGTTCGTTATTCTTGAGTGCCACTGGGAGTGGAACGACACACTCCATGAAAAGTTCTCTAAAATGGCTTTCGTTCATAATAACTCCATAGTTCTTTGATGCCATGTTTTTTTGTTGGTGGTTTGTCCGGTTAACTAATTCCTGGCAAATGGCAACTTGGGCAGATAATCCGATAATCTTCACCTTGATTTCGTCCTTTATTAAATTTTGAATGGTCTTATGGATATCTCCAGGATCGGACGTAAATAATGCCCCAAATATGATCAAGATTTCCTTAGAATTCTTTGCGTCATTGGAACTGTTTCCGAAGTTATACATCAAAAGCGAACGAGCCATCTCAAGCGAGTTCTGTAGGGACGGGTCACCCTTAGGCTCAAACTTGTTGTGCTGCCTCAGTTTCAATTGTCTGATCTTATCTATGTGGTATTGGGGCAGCCCATTAACCTCGCTTACAAGCTGTGAAACCCCATTTCTCATCATCACTATCCCAAGCTGAGAGATTGGGTTTTGGTCAAAAAATTCCACCACGAACTCTTGACAGAGAGAAAGAGTCATCGAAAACCGTGTTGGCCTCAAGTCTTTCTCCAACATTGTCAGCGACCCATCGATGATGACAATCAACGTTCGTATGATTCCTCTTTGGAATGGTGTAGAAGGGTTCTTCATGATTTTCTTCTTTCTGTTCTCGATCATCGACTGTACTATGGACTCGATGGATCGCTTCCCGTCCTCATCATCTTTCATTATATCCCATGACCGTTGGTACTCATCTTCCCACGAATATCCATTGGCACCTTTAAGATCACTCACTGGCCCATTCGATCTCGTTCTTCGTGACACGCCATCACCATGTACTTCCATAGGTGTTCCCGATGGTGAGGTACTTCCCTGACCCGCAGAGTTGTATTCTTCGTCTGAATCATCCATGCTTTACAAGTAGATCTTCAGAATTATTTTTCTCTGATGAGCGAGCTTGTGTTGATATTATTATCACGTGTACTTGGTCGTGCTTTCAGAAGGACTCAAGCCAGAATATATAGGACGGGTTTTACGGCACAAACAGGTAACAATTCTACTTCGGAGAAATAATAAGTGAGAAGGAAATCCTGCCATGATATTGGTATAAAAGAAAAAGTTTTCTGCCACATCCACATTGGATGAAGTATCGCGTCAATTTATCTGACAATCAAGACTGGCAACTGGTTGCCACAAGTTGTGTGAATTTTCAACAATGACCGTGAAATATTTCCAAGAGAGAATGAAGCAGCTCGCTTCGAAATATTATCCGAAACCTTTGCCCTCCGATTCCAGTCAAGTATACAAGAATAATTATATTACATCACTTTTACTGCTGTTTTTAACACTATTTACATTACAGACATTGCAACTCATTGAGAAATGTGAGTAGAAAAAATATATGTTCTTTTGTTATATCTAGTTTCTGTCAAACAAAAATTGTGAGCTTTCTCTTCTCTTCCAAGATATTACCGCCTTTTCTGCAATAGGTAAACATACCATGGATTGGTAGTCAACCGGAGGAACCTTGCTTTCCTGAAGCTCCCATGTCATACTGTATACAAATGTCGACAAAATGACCGACAACTGGAGATAAGCAAATTGCTCACCAATACAACGATGTCTTCCACCTCCAAATGGCAAGTAAGGTGAGGATACACCCTTGGAGACAGCTCCAAAACCATAGTCAACGGTATCTCCCTCGTCGGTTTTTACCTTCAACGTGTCCCAACGGTGAGGATCAAAATTTGCAGCCAATGGGAAATACTTTTCGCTAGTCATGGTGTAGCCAGGAGAAGCCAAGACATAGTGACCCTTAGGAACAATGTATCTTGTTCCAGGAACTAACAATGGACGGATAACCTTTCTGAAAATGGAGTGGAGTGGGTGGTGCATTCTTAATGTTTCCTTGATGGTATTGTTGACCAAAGGCATTTTCTGAATATCATCATAAGTCAATTCAGTTACTTTTCTTCCCTGCAAGACTTGTTTGATTTCCTGGTACAATTCTTCTTGCAACTGGGGCTTTTCACCTAAATGTAAGAGGAACCACGATGAAGTTGCAGCCGATGTATGTTGACCACCCATTAAGACTCCAATCAATAAATTGGCGATCTCTTGGTCGGTCATCTTAACACCATCCTTATAGGTCGAGTGGAGCATAAGGGAGTCAATCAAGTCTCTGCCTTCAACGATATCGCCGTTTGCTCTTCTCTGTTTAATCAACTCCATATAAGTACCCGAGATTCTCTTTTGAGCTGCGTCTCTGCGCTTGTTCAACGGAAGAGGAATATTGGGGAAAACAAAGTTGATGGGAACAAACCCTTTATCCAAGTCATTGTACAGTTGGGCAAACGATTCGTCGAACCGCTTTCTCATGTCGTCACCAAGAAGAGAGCGGGAAGCGGTAAGAATTGTCAATTCTGGCTGTGATAACATGATGTTGGTGACCCCAGATTCCTTTTTCAAATTCAAGTATTTGGAATTTAAAAAGTAGTCGCATATCTCATCCTGGATCTTAGGAACATACTGTTTAAAGGCATCCTTGGTCAAGGCATACTTGGCAAATTTCTTCTGTTCAACCAATCTTGAGTTGGGACAATCATAGATAACACCCTTACCAAAGGCAGGAGTGGTTAAGTGAGTATAAGCTTCCTCAGCAGAAACGTCGGCCAACTTTGAGTTAAAGACAAGCTCGTGGCCCTTAGGACCTAGATACACGGTCATCACCCGGCCAAAGAGGATAAACGAAAAAACGTCGCCATACTGGCTCCGGCAGTCCTCAAAAAATTCATAAGGCTGCATTCCATAGACCACGGCAGACCCTACCCAAGGGATCCAGTAAGGTACAACCGGGACTCTGTCTGATCTAAGTGAGTTGAAAAACTGCCATAATCTGCTATAAATGAACGGAATTGACAAAACCAAGAGCCATTGCTGAATAGTAGGAAGTGCAAGAAAGTACGACACAATGGTACCAATCACACCTGCTGAAGCTGCCATAGCGTAGAGGGATCGAGAGAGATAGTATGGATCTAGCTAACTTACATAGTCTGCGGTACGGCAGTATTTATATCGGACTTTTTATACGTCGTATAGAAGTGGACTCATTTATCAGCTGATGAATTTTGCAATTCGCGAATTAGCACCACGATGAATCAAATCATTATTTTGCCTGTTTTTTCAATACATAAAAACTCCATAACTATTCTATTCTTCCAATGGACGTTTCTTGCTATTGTACTTATTGATCTCCTTGCTGTATTCCACCTCTCCAAGGTCATTAATATCGTAAAACAAAGCAAAGAATTCCTGCAACTGCGATGTAGTGACTGGGCCCAACTCTGCCTCCAAAAAAGGCACTGCGGCCAATTCTGGCACCTCCAACATCTGATGGAGCTTGTATCCTCTATTCATAACGGGCGTAATTTCCTTCGTCTTCGCGTCGTATATGTGTAAGCGTTCCTGTCCATAAAACAGAACAAACGCACTCTGTCCGCACACGAACTGGTTCGCAGGATATGTCTTGTTCTCTATTTCCTTGTTCTTTTTGATTTTGGGCTGCGGTGCCGACTCATTCTCTTGGATATAGAAGTTCCGTAGCATCTGAATTGCTTCTGTTCTCATAACACCGCCAACACTCGAATATGGGCTGTCGGGAAGCTTGGGATCGGTGTGGATCGCGAGAACCGTGCCGTTGCCTCCAAACCTGTCGTTCCCGCAGCCAAACACTACTCCACCGATGCCACATTGTCGTAGAAATGAAGCACACATGATACATGGCTCCACTGTCACGTAGAGCACAAGATCTTTCATGGCGATAGTTGTTCCTTGCTTCTGTAGAAAACGCAGGAGAGCGATAAACTCAGCATGTTTCGTTCCATTGAGTGAGTTGTTGGTATAGTTGTATCCAATACTGACAATCTGATTCGTGTTTTTATCTACCAACAAACATGAAACAGGCGTCTCGTTGATCAAAAGCGCTTTGTAGCCCACGAACAACGCAGTTGCCATCAACTTGAAGTGCGTTGTGAGATCCATCGCTCATACGTTAAATTTTTCGTTTGTGGCTCGCTCGCTATACCCGTTTGATTAATTATCGCGACCCTTCACTCGAAGTCATGTCCCAGTTCCACAAAGCATTTTTCAAGAAATCAAAGGGCAAACCTCCAATATTGGATCAGCTACCAGAGAACGGAGTGTCTCTTAAGCAATTGATTGAAGAAGAAGCAGAAGCAGAAGCAGAGGCAGAGGCAGAGGCAGAGGCAGAGGCAGCAGACCAGAAACTTATATCGACAGAAACCATACCCAATGCTCCAGATAACTCTGCATTTATAACGTCGATATTTCCCGTTATAGAAACATACACGAAGCCCGATGGATTTGGAATTCACACTTACTACAGACCCCCAGCCGTTCCCAAAGCCACTTTGTTTGTCTGTCTCCATGGCGCTGGTTCGTCGGCGATGACCTTTGCCCGGTTGGCTGAGAGTTTAGCAGGTACAGATCTAGAACTAGGGATATTTCTTTTTGATCTTCGTGGCCACGGCGAATCTTCTCTGACCAATGACTTTTCTATGAATGCATTTGTTGACGATCTCGATTTCGTCTTACTGCAACTTCGAACACGCCATAATATCGCCAACCACAGCATCTGTTTGATAGGGCATTCATTGGCAGGAGCCATAATGGCGAAATACTTGAGTCAGCATCAAGACGAAACGATTAAAGGACTAATTCTTTTGGATATAGTCGAAGAAACCGCAGTCAGGTCGCTTGTCAATATGCCCCAGTTCATTGCAAACCGTCCTACTTTGTTTAAGTCTATCAATGAAGCCATTGATTGGCATATGGACTTCTTGTTGTTCAATAAGGAATCGGCTATCATTAGTGTTCCTGATCTATTAACTTCAGACTTACACTGGAAAACCGATCTCAGGCTAACCCAACCGTTCTGGGACTCTTGGTTCGATAACTTGTCTTCCAATTTCTTGGCCTTCAAGGAACCCAAGTTGTTAATCTTATCGACTCATGAAGCTTTGGACAAGAAATTGATGATTGCCCAGATGCAAGGCAAGTACCAGCTTGTGGTCTTCAACAATGCCCAGGAATCGGGTCATTTTGTCCAAGAAGATTTACCTGACCGTGTAAGTATTTGCATTGTTGACTTTATCAAGAGAAACCAGGCACCCGGCACATACATGAAGGACTCATTGGGCATCGTTCCCAAGTGGGGTGGACAAATACATCAGTAACATAAAATAAATGTCTATAGATCATATCCTAATCTACACTGATATTGTTAGCATCTATCTCCTCCTGTCTCTCCTTAATGAGTTGAACAATTTCATCGATCTTTTTGCTAGCAAACGGAAACCTTGGATTTATAAGGAACGGCCTCATGTCAAATCTATTATCATCTGGCGAGTATTGCTCAGCATGATACGCAGGAGTCATTGTGGTCATCTTGTGTCTATTTATGGCATAGAAAAACCAGAACCGCTTCACCTTCTCTGCCACCTGTTCTGCAGTCAAATTTAAGGGCGGCTGCGACCATTCATGGTATAACTTAATGAACATGGCCAACGGACCACATTTATCCACTTTCCTTAGTTTACCAAACTGGGATAATTCATCATATGTCATACCCATATCGATTTCGTCACTTTGCACGTAGTTTTCTGTGATAGGTTCCAACTCAGCTGTTGGGGTAGCCGTCAAGAAATCGTTCAAAATAGGCAATTCAAATTTGACCTCGGCCCACGCAATGAACCGCTTCAAATCAGTCTTGGAAATACCTCCAATAGGATTGATATCAGCAGACGAGCAATCGTACTTGGTCAAATATCCTCTCAAACATTCGTCGACATTGGCACTTCCCAAGACCAATAATCCGCCAGTAGATTTGCTTCTCGACCATGGAAGTAATTGTGCAAACAAGTAACTCAATACCATTCTTAACCTAGCCTGAATATTTTGAAGAGCCAAATTTTCAGTTTGTGAGCCACCAAATACCTTAAATATCGGTCTCTTACCGGTTGCTACTTCAAACACTGATACCACAGCTCCTACTAATGTGTCCATATTCATATCAACGTGGTATGCACCAAGCTTTCCAGCTAACTCCTTTGCTCTGGATCTGGTATCTTTGGATGAGTTTTCAGTTCCCATGAAACTCGTGTAAAACAACTTTTCAGCAATTTCTTGTGGGTTCTTGGGTATAAAATCGGGCAAATTTGTCAAAACTCTAACGTCCAGCAAGACTTGTTCGTCTTCAAGAGAATCAACGACCAAGCGGCACATCGAGTGGACAATAACTGCCGTGGCGCACGAATCGATTCCTCCACTCAATGGTAAGAAATAACCACCGCATTTAGATCTTCTCAAGTAATCCCATAACCAACATGCAGGGCCCAAAGCAATTTCTTCTTCTGGTAAGTGGTATTTAATCTCCCTTGGTTTACTGGGGATAATAGTTGGGTCAAAGATATGGGATGAAGGTGACAATTCAACATTGGTATCAATTGTTGTGTAAGCAGATTTTTGATTAACAGCCTGGATACTAGCGGATTTTTGGTTTCTGTAAGATCTGACATCGTCTAAGTCGATAGTGGCAGTGACAACTTCGACATCTTTGAGAGAGAACTGGCTGCCTTGGGCTACCAAGTTTCCATTGACAATAATAGATGCACAACCATCGTAGTACAACCTATCACCATCACAACCTCTCTGGTTCGCATATAAGTAAACCCCACCGCACTTTTTGGTAGCTTCTGTGATTAACTGCATTCTTGTATCCAACTTTCTTAATTCATGATGGGAACCACTGGAATTGGTGAAGATTTCAACTCCATCAAGACTCATGGCAATATGTGGTGATTCGGGTGTGAATAACTCTTCGCATGTTTCACATCCCAATCTTGTTTCCAATGTTTGAATGATACAGTCACCAAAAAATACTTTGGTTTGACCAGTAATTTTGCTGATTTGCTTTGGTAATTGGTGATCTTCATGGTACTTTGGTCTATTCCAAGGTGTAAAGAATCTCATTTCACGGTAGTTGCCGTCGTTTGCCAAATAGAGTTTAGGTCTGATGAGTAAGATCTTGCCATTATAAGAAATCAAACGACAATTGTACTTAATCGACTTATGGATGATCGGCATCCCAATGTCTAACAAGATTTCCTGAGTGTCTGGATGTTGTAAGATATGCCCGTAGATTTCCCAGCAGTGGTCATACAAGTCGTTTTCTGAAAAGTGGTCTAAGCATCCGTAGCCACATACCTCAAGTTCTGGACCCACACGTAAGGTGGCACCCTTTTGCTTTGCCTGACGAATGGACTCAATGATTCTGTCACGGTTTCCCACAAAATCAAGTGCCCATTGGTTAAGATTACACGTCGCTATGGTAATGTAGTGACCCATTATTGGCTATATGGTTTTGGAGATCAACGGTGCGAAATCAAGATTCACAGACAAAAATGTAGGTACAGGAATTTGTGACTGTAGAACGTGAGAATTATTCGCTAAGTATATGCCGGAGGGAATATAGTATTAGAGAATTATCTGTGGGTGAGGGAAGGTGAAGTAGTTGCTTGGAATAGATATGTATTCTATATGCTTATACTTGACGGTAGAGACTCTAAAGATTTAGACTTTAGTACCTCTTTATATAGATTAGATATCCGATGAAGGCTCCGACCAAATACGTAGTTTAACCAATGACCCCAGTTTCCGAGAACCGGTATTCTTCGAAGCGGTATGATTCACTAGCTCTTTGACAACCAAGCTTTTCTTGAGCTTCTTGGAATTTCTTGGTCAGTTATATTTGACATAAAGCGACCTTCGGAGATGTTTCATATCTTTCCCAAGCCCGTACTTTGGTGCTTGGCTTCGTGCACGTGCGCCTTTCCGGCATATTACCACTTCATTCTTTTTGCCGATCAACAGTGACATATGGTTGGTTGTATGAAAGTCCAAAAGCAATTTTGACCAAACAGACGACCAAACATGTGAAGCCCTAATAATACATCCTTTGGTTGCCGTTTAAGGATATTTCAATCAGTTTCCCAATAGGGAATAACAATGCCAGATATACAGATCCAGAAGGTACGGAATGATTCTCTACTATGAAAAAAGGAGTATACTTTATAGAAAATATTAGCAAAATTATTTCAACAGCTATCATGTGATAGCTCCTAAGTGTTCTTTAATGTTGGATTGGATTGTCAGGTATTGGTGCCATAGGAACTCTGTAATGAAAAGAACCAAATGATAGAAACTTCAGTTTTTTGAAAAATTTTGACAATTGCTGTAAACTTTATAAACTTCATAAACTTTTGGAAGTATTTTCTTAAATGGTGAATACAATACAATTTTCTGTCCGAGTCAGAAAGGCTTAAAGATTCTAATACATTTTCTATCAAAAATGCCCACTATTCTTCTTTGAAGAACATATAGCTCGTTTTTTCAATTTGATCTGTCTTGGTATATAGGTTTAGTTTACTATTGCAGTTTGGATATTTTGCTTCGTGCGTCAGTGATTGGATCATTTCTTATCGATCAGAAAAAAATATCTCGGAGACTCCGATGGAATCCCCGTTACACCTCCCCGCAATGTGTCCATTGTGTATAAGCCAGAACACGATATTCTGATAAGCAATAACGTATTTATAATGAGAATAAGGTCTCGATATTATAGGTGACAAACAGTAATGCCTTCAGCTGAAACTTTAACCGTTATTCCATTAGAAAATACACCATTCGGTGCTTCCATTCAACTTCCAGGTTATGCAGAGAATGATCCCTCGAAACTCAATGATGTTGATTTCAAATTACTTGAAGATACTTTATTAACTCATTTGGTAGTAGTAATCCGCAACCAGGCCGAGCTTTCTCCTAAATCACAATACATCTTAACCAAGAGATTCGATCCTTCAATCCCCGAACCTAAACCACAAGAAGGATATGCAGGCTACGGTCACGGAAAGGAGTTTAGACACGAGCAATCGGTACTTCGTAAAGATGGAACGTCGGTAAAATCGCAACCACAGGTCCAAATATTGGGCCAAGGAAGATTTGAGGCTGACGAATCGGGTAACGAAAATGGAGAAACCATCAACTTGACACACCCTTCCCACACGTCATTTCACCATAGTCCATTAACTGAGGAACAAATCAAAGAGGAACACAAGACTCGCTTTTACAGATGGCATATTGATAGCGCATTATATGACTTGTCACCTCCTAAGGTAACCACTCTCTTGGGAATAAAGGTTCCTCCTTTGACCCAAAAGCAAAAGATCTCATACGATGATGGTTCGGGAGAAGAGTTGGAGTTGACTCAAGGTGCAACCTGCTTTGTAAGTGGAGCACAGGCATTCCAGAATTTGAGCGACGAAGACAAGGAATTTGCACTCAACACGACAGTGGAATATGCTCCTCACCCATACATCTTTATTTCCCCGGCCGGCGCAACATCTGATGGCTTGACTATGGTTTCCGAGGGCAAGGAACTTACCTTTGACAAGTTACCTGAATGGGAACAGTCTAAGATCAAGAAGTTACCTATGGTTTGGACCAATCCGGTCACCAGGGGCCACCACTTGCAAGTACACGGCTGCTGCTTGTATAAGTTACATACCAAGCATAAGGATGGCATAGTTCTGACTCTTGAGCTTGAAGATGCTCGTAAAAAAGTACATAGATTGATGAGACCATCGATAAGTCCCAACCAAATTTTGGCTCATGCATGGTCAGAGGGTGATTTAGTCATTTTCTACAATCGTGGAGTATGGCATTCCGTCACTGGTGAATTCAAGGGTGTGAGGGAAGAAGGCAAGGATGAACGGAGATTAATGCACCAATGTAACATTGCTAGCGGTGTGGACCCAGTAACTGTTCGTTAATAGGTGCAAAAAAATGAAAAAAATGAAAAAAATAACAGCTACAATTCTAGATAGTAAAATCAATACCAGAATCTTACGTATGGGAGTTTGTAAGATGCAAGATTAAAGTACACCCGAGTTTATTAAGGGCATTTTTTGAATTGTATAGAGATGGCACCCTTTTGTGGTAATCAAAGTAGTGCAAGGCCAAATATTGTTCTCAAACTGCATATAGACTTGACTTGTACCCTCGAAGTTGTTCTAGATAGCGCCTGTCCAACGCAAGTACTTCTTCCTAGAGAGCGATGCAATACGTCGGTAAGGTAGGAGGCTACGTGTATAACCAATGGAATTCATTGAATCCTGCCACTCTTTCAGGGGCCATTGATATTATTGTTGTTGAACATCCAGACGGCTCGCTCCACTGCTCGCCATGGCACGTTCGGTTCGGTAAGTTCCAGATCTTTAAACCTTCCCAGAAGAAAATCGACTTGTATGTCAATGACCTCAAAACAGACTTACCCATGAAGTTGGGCGACGGTGGTGAAGCCTTTTTTGTGTTTGAAACCGACACCAAGAATGAACTTTCTCGGTCCGTGTTAACATCGCCTGTCATCTCGCCAGTCAGTTCAGCCGGTGGATCCCCTTTGACGTCTCCTGACATTTTGGAACTTAACAAGACAGAACCTGAAGTATTAGATTTGAATGAGACCACCGACGATGATTTAGAGTCCAAGATTCAATTGACGGTATCACCCCCCTCGCCACCACTTACAACCACGCAATCCGAGGCATTCGAAAAAGCCCGTAAAATCACCCAGAAACTCAATATTCCATCCAAAATTGACTTCAACGGAGATATGGTATTAGATATGGATGGATACAAACCCAATTCTCAAAAGAATATTGAAAACTCGGAGGAATACTTTAAAAAGATCTTTGCTCAAGAAATTGAACATTTGAACACAAATATCGGTAAGGAATCCTCAGAAGAGATCAAGATTTGGGATCTGCTCATCAGTAAGGATCAGAATGGAAATATTCGGATTACGCACAGAGACCCAACTCTAGTAGATGCTCTGGAAGATGATTTGGCGAACACTGAGGGTTTAACTAGTGATACTGAAGAAACTTCAACACTGGAAGAGCTCTTAAATCTGGAAAAGACATACTTCAAGACGTTGAGGTTGACTTCCGAACAGCTTCAGAAGATGGACTTGCATTATGGTGAAAACACATTGAAATTTAAGTTGAGTGAGGGCAATTCACAAGTTGAATCCAACTTGTACCTCTGGAAATCACATATTCCCATAGTAATATCTGATATTGATGGAACGATTACAAAGTCAGATGCATTGGGACATGTTCTCAACATGCTTGGTCGTGACTGGACGCACCCTGGCGTTGCCACTCTTTTTCAAGATATTAAGACCAATGGCTACAATATCATGTATGTGACCGCCAGATCAGTTGGACAGGCCGATTCAACGCGTCAATATTTACGTGGAGTTATCCAAGATAAGGGTATTAAGTTGCCTGCTGGTCCTGTGATCTTGAGTCCCGACAGAACCATGGCTGCGCTTCGAAGAGAAGTGATATTAAAAAAGCCCGAGGTTTTTAAGATGGCATGCTTAAGTGATATTAAGAGTTTATATTTTGTCAGAGGTCCTGGGAGCGAGGTAGAAGACGAGAATGACGAAAGAACACCATTTTATGCTGGCTTTGGTAATAGAATAACCGATGCAATCAGTTATCGGTCAGTGAAGATACCTAGTCATCGAATATTCACCATCAATCCTAATGGAGAGGTTCATATGGAGTTGTTAGAGCTTGCAGGGTATAAATCATCGTATGTCCATATTGGTGAATTAGTGGACCATTTCTTCCCTCCAATCAAGGTTGGAACATTGACATCTGGTTGGAATCATGATCAGTTAAACGAGTATATGAGAGCACAAGGTGAAACTATGTCTCCCGATCTTGCAAGCACGCCGGACTCCCCACGTTCTATGGGATCACCACGAAGTTTTACTGAAAGTACCTTCCCTGATTTCAATACCGATGCTCGTTACGGTGATGTGAATTACTGGAGAGAGACTGTTAATTTGAGTGATTTCAGTGATTTGGAGGATGATCCCGAAGAGCCTAGTAATCAGAGTGAGCCCAAATCTCCAGGATTGATTTCAAGGAAGGGTCTCGGTAGTGGAGACAAGTTTAAAGAGATAGCTGGAGATAGTGGTGAAGATATAGCACAGCAGCAGAGGCGAAGTCGGGCATCAACGATAGACAGGCCGACGTCGATGTCTTCGTTCACATCGCCGTTGAAGAGTTTCATGACTTTTGGTGGCAAGAAAGAGTTGGATGACGAGGATGGTTTTGAAGATAACGTTGTGAATGCAAAGAAGCCATGGGTGGACCCCAATGATAGCTTGGTAACCAACGATAGTGATTACACCGATGAAGAGGAGGATGATTATACTGATGAGGATTACGATGATGACGACGAGGATGACGAGGATGACGATGATTATGAAGATGATTATGAAGATGCAGATGGAGAGTACGATCAAGAACAAGGAGATATAGAAGGAGAAGGTGATGGAGAGGAAGATGACTTAGATCTCGATGATGGTATACCAACAGAAGCAAAAGGGCAAATTAGCCAGAGTCTGGGAACAGGCATGACAGATGATGCGGAAATTCCTAAGCACCAGGAAGGAGGCTTTGTAACGGCCCGGGAGTTGGAAAAAATGAACATTCGTGAATAAGGCAGACTCCGACACTTAGCTGCAACATTGGTTTTTAGGTAAAATAATTTGCTGTCTTTTATTGCATTTTCGTAATTTATTTATAGTTTGCAATATTAAATTGGCTTAGTTGTTCACATTGGTTTTGTGTAACAGTATGACGTTGTATTTGGAACGTGTCATGTGGAGGCAGAAAAGTGCCGAGTCTGACAATATGATTTAAGAAAGTTGGTGTGGTATCACAACAGGGAAGAATAGCCCGAGCCAAGCATAATTAACTTTGTAACGATCGAGATCCACTCCTTAAAGGGTGACAAGCGATCAAGATTTCTGACGTTGTCTTTCTTTGTTTAACTATTTTTAGTAAAATTTTTTTTTTAATATTAATAAGAGATAACTACCCCTTTTTTATTTATTATCAGCCGCAATGATGCCCGTAAGCCGCCATGTACTGACACACACGTTACGTTTTTATTATTCTTCAGGCTTGATTTGATTCTTTTCATGACGTTAGATAAATCGCATGTAAAGTACTCCTTATAATTACGGCCAGAGTAAGGATTAGTTAATACCAAGAATATTATGCAGTGAAGCCGTGAGATTTCCTTGCATCTGATGAATAACCATTAGATATCGAGCCACTTTTTATTTTATTGGCATTTCCCTACAGTTTCAGCTTCTATTTCTGTTATTTTGACACCTCACACTTTAAAAGAACGCTCGTAACGTGATAATACCACCGCGTTTTTTTTGCGCGTTAAACTCCAGATCCATTAGCCTCCCTCAAAAAGAGACAAAACATCGGTGAAAAATTGTTTTAATAGTTTATTTTCCTTATCTAGTCAATAGTATTTCAAAACACACGACTAAGTTGACTTAAGATACCTACTTTCTTGGAACCTAAGTACGCACGTCACTATAATAATGTTACTCCCGTCATCCTTTGATGTGAGGAAGTTAACCATGGTCCTCCTATTTCTAGGAATCATATCAATCTTTGTCTCTTTCCTGGTATCCAGTAGCCACGAATACAGCATCATCGACCTGGTAAAGGACACAGTATCAGGATACAAAGATCAAGAGTACCACGATATTGAAGAAGTCCATGAACCTGCTCCTCATCATGATCTGTTCTACGAAGAGCCTATTAGTTCCCATGACAAGGACAAGAAGTTGATAATATTCCCTAGAAACTTTCCCCTTTTCACAAAAGAAGATCTTTTGGACTACTATGTCCACAATTTAAAGAAACCTGTTCCTTCCAACGGCCATCAGTCATACGATATGTTTAGATTCAGCTACAACTACAACAAAGATACAGACCACGAAGACAACCTTTTCTACAAATCAGATCCGTTGAGCTCATCCATTGTCAGCTCTGTATTCCAGCCCACGTCTATTGACAATTTCCATTCTCAGAAGAGCATCGAAGGGAATGAAGATCGTTGTGACGAGATACATTCTACCACGACGTTTGATGTTTCCAGTCCCAAGTCGTGCAGTAAAAGCATCATCAAGATTATCGAAGACTGGAAAAACTCAAACACCAAATACTACCACGAGTTTGCCGACGTATTTGGCGATAACACCATCGAAAAACAACTACAGGAAAACACCATCGAAAAGTATTGGTTCCGGTTACTTGGCTCATCAGTGTGGTTAGAACAGTACGGAGTTCACTTTATGATCTCAAGAATCGTGTATTCTCCCTGGGAAGTGAAGGACCATCCTGCTCTTTCGTTAACCTACGGCCAAATCTTTGATGAAGAGTGGAACGAAATTAATGACATCGAATTGGTGGTACCTACTAACAACCCAGATCTCGGAATGGAAACCATGTTTAATCAGCATGATTTGTATGGTGTTGTTCTGTACCCTTCAATGTTACACACCCCAATCTACCATAACTCCAAGATTCACAGTGACGGGTACTATGGATCCGAAGATCCTCGTGTGATGCTTGTCAAGAGTCCTCGTGGTTACGAAGAACCACTTATGGTTTTCAATACCAACCACCGCAAGATTATTCAGCAAGACTCACCCAATCAAGATGAATCTACCTTAAAATTCAAGTTCTACCGTTCCGTATTTATTTCCTGGCCATGGCAATTACAGAAGGGCAAATTGAATGTCGATGATTTAAAGTCAAAGCACAATAATGATGTATACATCCGTGTTGTTGAGTTGAGACGCGAAGGGGCTCCTAGAGAAGCTCAAGAAAAGAACTGGTCGCCCTTCCTCTCAGCCATGGACCGTGAGGTTTATTCCTACGATAAATACATCTATGTTGTATACAGGTGGACCAACCTTGAAATATTAAAGTGCAGTCTTGCAGACATCACTGACTCGGTTTCCAATTGTGTTTATGACTACCAGATGAAGTCAGACTTGAACAATGGTGAGAGTGTCGGACCGTTGAGAGGAGGTACCCAGATGTATAGTATCAACGGAATGCTCGAGGATTACAGACATAAGCTTCCATCTATTGTGCCTCAATTGGAAAGGATTCCAAAGCATAGAGAGATCTGGCTTGGATTCGCTCGAGCGCATATTTCTGATTGTGGTTGTGCCAAGGGATTCTACCGTCCTAATTTGGTAATCATTACCCGTGACAAGAAGGATAAGTATAAGGTGAATCAAGCATCTGGATTCACAGCACTTGGTATTGATGTTCGTGGTTGGAAGTTCGATAAGCCTACGGAACGCTGTGATCCTGGTTTGCCCAATGCTTTGATTCCAAATGGAGTCTCGGCGTGGTCGTTAAGAGAAGAAGCGGGCCCCGAAGGAAACAGTGCTGTGCGCGATTACATGACGATCTCTTTTTCGGAACAGGATCAGACAGTGGATGTGTTACACATACGGGGATTACTAAATGCTCTTGTGCAAGGGGATCACGATGAAGCAACACAGCTGTATAAGTTATTTGATGGCAATGAAACAACAGAGGTTGGCTACAACGACGACAACGTCAAATGCGCACTCAAGGCTAGTTACAAGTTTTGTGCCGATTACGGAGCGCGGTATCCTTTCACAAAATCAGATAAAAGGGCATAAATAATTCTTTTCGGGATCGTGCTTTATTATCAAAGTGATTAACATTATTTATTGCCTTAGCTCCGATCCAACTTTCAGAAACACGTAAAAATCCCACGTGCTGCTCAATAAAAGTTTCATTTTACATAGATACGTGTTCGAGAGGTTTTTCAATATTATTGTATTATACTCAGACAATTAGCGCCCTTGTAGGAATTAATCTATTAATAAGCTTCTCAATAATTCTAAATATATTTTTAGACTGGAATATTAAATAATAATCTTCACCACGGTACGGAATTCGGGAGCGGAATGACAAAGGTTAAGAAACACGGGGCTAACACCTTTAGCTTTCAAGAACATCTGGCCATTCTTTGACTCTCCAAATGTGGTACTGCGATATTATTAATGCACACTCAGCAGCCCCAATACTATTCAGGGATCATATTTATCGTTAGTCCCGCCCTTAAACCTTAATATTTTTAGTACAGCCGATCATTTTCACACAAATTGATAACTAAAACAAGAAACCTGCATATTACTTTTTTTTTTAATTTGTCATCTCCATCTCAGCCACTCTGACGTAAAACCTCCTCGACATCCGACTATACCTTTAAACAGACTAGCTATATTTTGTTCAGAGTTTTTTCAACTAGTATTAGTGGGTACGCTCGAGGCCACTTTAATATGTTTCATACCATTATAAGGCGGAGGGTTCTATTGCCCCTACTGGGCTTCCTCTTCATCGCTTTATTCGGACTTGCGATGTACATTGTACAGTACAACTATTATAACCCTATCACGGAAATCACATCAAAAGAGCCCCAAAAATCATATCAGGTATACGACACAAACCGTTTAATATTCCCAAAATCCTTCCCCAAAGGCGAGATCAAGCAGTTTTTGGATTCGCATCCCCTTTTGTCCCACTCCACCATCGTGACAGATTTTCATAAACAGCTGTCATTATCGGACCAAATCCACAGCAACTACCACGACCATAACATTACTATCTACAATAATTACCAGACAATTGGCCAGAACAGTAATGACTGTCACAAAATTCAACATAATAGCAATATAGCAGTCGACTCTGTTAAAAATCTACAAATAAATATCACTGACCTTCTCAAGGATATCGTCTACCAGATTGAAGCAGGATCGAACCATTATCTTCAGGATATTGCTCCATACTTCTTTAGCCAACTTAAGTTACAACTTAAGCACAAGGTAGCTCAGAAATTTTGGTACCGGTTGGCAGGATCTTCGGTCTGGCTAGAAGAACTTGGGATCCACTATATGATCTCGCGGATTGTCTATGCGCCATCTGGTCACCGCAACAACCCCATGCTTTCATTGGTTTATGCACAGGCGTATGATAATAACTGGAATGAATTGAAAGGCTTAACGTTGGTAGTTCCCTTCAACAATGGTTTCAGACCAATCTCATTGCCTTATATCGTGCCAATTCCATTCTACTATGAAATAGATAACCAATTCAGCAAGTTCTTTGGCCCAGAAGATGCACATGTCTCGTTAGTGCGCAATAAGGGAGGCTATGATGAACCATTGATAATCTTCAATGCCCATCACCGCAAGTTCAATACCGACCCTTCCACGGACGATGAACCTACATCCTTCACCAAAAGTCCCAAGTTTTACAGATCTATGTTTTTGGCCTGGCCATGGCAAACAAAACAGGGCAAACAAGGCATGGACGGTTCCAAAAACCCCAAATTTGACGATAAGGTCTACGTAAGAGCGCAGGAATTGACAATAAAAAATGTCCAACGTCAGCAAACGCAAAAAAACTGGGTTCCAATGATTCTGCACCAACAGCGCCTTCAGAATGGCTACGATAAGGATATACTAATTGTCTTCCGTTGGGCCAATCTTGAGGTGTTGAAATGTCTTTTGGAAGATGGGGTATGTGATTTTGAGTATCGTCTTAATGATACCATATCCGTTTCAGCATCTGTTGGGCCCTTGCGTGGGGGAACTCAGATGGTTAACCTTAACCTGTTGATCACACCAAACGGTGCTGACATATCCCATATCATGCCGCCTGGGCGTGAAATTTGGGTTGGTTTGCCTCGTACTCACATTGTAGGTTGTGGGTGTGCCGAGAGAATGTATCGTCCCAACTTGGCTGTCCTTTTGAAGGACACTTTCGAAGGCAAGAATTTTTACAAGGTTTCACATGTGTCATCGTCAATAGGGTATGATATACCAGTTTTGGGTTGGGATTTAAATAATCCTCGTGCTCTGTGTGAAAACGGTCCCAATGTCTTGATCAGTAATGGTATTTCTTCCTGGAACATAAATTCATTGGAACGGTCGCGGGACGGTGATTGGAGAACAGAAGACTACATGACATTAATGTTATCAATATCCGACTATACGGTTACAAAGGTCAACATCAAGGGATTGCTCGATCAGATCTTGCAATTGGAGAATCCTATGTTGGTAATGAGAAACCAGGCTGACAACCAGACATTGGAAATCCCTGAAAACGAGCATCAACTTTCTAATAACCTTATCGGCTTTAACAATGACAACATCATATGTGCTCTTCAAGGATCGATTAACTTCTGTGCTAATTATGGGAAGAATAACCGCCTTATCGGTGGATTCAATAAGGAAATGGAGGATTTATTTAACAATATCAACCAGGGTGATGAAGCATACAATTTGCAGCAATTTCAAAAGGATATTGACTCGCATCATCTTGTAATGGACCAATAAATGATTTTATAGACACTTGTTTGTAGCAATGATGAATTCAAACTAGAAGTATCCATGGTTACAATTTTATGCAGCTCAAGGTTAGGATTCCGACTAATTGGTGCACCTTTCCTTAACTGCTCGAGCATCACGTGTGATTTTAGTCGTTCGGGAAACAAGCGTCTTGCTTAAAGGTTTCAGCAAAACTGTGTTTATCCAGGTCAATATTCACGTTCTTTGGGAAAGCTAATTCCTGATGTTGTATTATAAATGGTTGGTGTTCTAGTTGGAATTTAAATTAGTGGATAACAAATAGTCGAGTTCTAGCGTATATTTTCGGTAACAGAAATTATGCTGCAAAATGTTAGTATCTCATCTACGAAAGATTATTCCATGCAGTGTTACTCCTCTAAAACTTCTATCCAGCCCTCGTTCCAGTGTTCCGACATTTGTGAAAACAAAGCTACCTCTTTTATTAACCGATTGGCCGAATTCTTTAGATATTGTTGTTAATTTCTAACAAGATTTATGAAACCTTCGTTAAAAAGAAAGCAAATACCTTCTGCATTTTAAGTTGAAAGAGAAACAATAAATACATACCATGAATATGACGAAAAATCAAAGGTCTCAAACAAGGATGGCATTCGAAGAGTTCGTGCATGATAGGCTTTCACGTGAATACGGCATTAGCTCAAGAAAGTACAGTAATCAATGTTTCTTATCGTAGAAAAAAATTAAAAAAGATAACTCCGATACCGGGAATCGAACCCGGATCACAACATGGAGAGTGTCGTGTGATAGCCATTACACTATATCGGAAATAACTTGATCTTTTTTCCTTTCTTATTATCTAGTTCGGAACACCTAAGATTCTAGTCTAATTCTGACTCTTTTTGTCCAGAATGGTTAGTAACTTGGCTAGAACGTAGCTCAGAAAAAAAATACACTCTCACGTAAACTAAGTTTGCGTACTAAATGCTATACTTACGCCTCAGGTCTCAGACATCATAAAGAGATTTCACGCCAAGTGATCCAAGACATAGGTCGTCCTGGTGATTGATATGTTAAGTACACAACGTGATTTATTCAAGTAGAATTCTTCCGACACATAAAAATCAAAGTTCTAAAATATTATTTTTGAACGGAATTGGCGACGAGGTATTTTTTATAGATCATCACCGTTGATCGCCAAGTGGAAAGTTTTGTCGTGGGACCTAAGTGATGGTCGGTGATGCGGATTTCGAAATAGCAACCAAAAAAGCCAAACTTTCCCGGGGCCCTAAAGAGGAAAACGTGGCAACTTGGGATATACTCAAACTTTCAATGAGCTATCGTGTACTGGAGAAACTAAACATTAGTAACCTACCAAACTACAACATAAAAAAATAGGATTGAACCACTTTAGCTAATTTGCTATCCTGAAATGTGATTGCAATACTGTGTTGTTCCTCTTGTCGGAAACATTTGTCAAAAAGCTCATCAAAAAATATTATCGACCCAGACAATAATATCGGGTGACTGGTTTCATTCCTACGCGTGCGGCACGCCTGCATGGAAATTCAAATTTTTTTGCTATTGTTGCAGTTTACATATTCTGCACATAGGCAAATAAACGCCCCAAACGACACTTTGTCCTCTTTTTGGGTGCAAAGAAGACCTAACGTTTCTGCAAATCCAATCCAGAATAGCCACGACAGTCTCTAAAGACACCAAGTTGACTTTTTTTTTTTGTCAAATTACAGTATTCGCGTCAAATTACAGTTTTCGCCCAAAGAAAGTAACAAAGAATCAGACATATTAGGAATTTAGCTTCGTCGCGATACAATTACGAATTTTGTATTCACGAACTAATTGTACTAAATCATACGGGAAACAACTGTTGCCGAACTGACCCGCCGAGGATCGCAGCCACGTATCATAAAATTATTAAGCTAATAATATAAATTTTGTTGCAATAATTGATAGGTTACATTAATGGAATTCCGTTGAAATTCAATTTTTGGTGATGAGATCCTAGCCTCATATGCATATATTCTAGTTCATCTATGTATGCTAGTTTTTGAACAAACGACAGCGTAAATTTTCGTCATCAGTCAAAATGTGATCTGCCAACCACTCTTTGGCAATGAATTTCTTCCCACATGGACAGTCGCCAGGATAATCCAACTTGTTTTCAAAACCAGATAGCTTACGAATTTTCTTGTCCTCAAATCGAAAGTGCTTATGGACCAAGTGTCTCTTGTAATCAAACTGTCGGTTGTATGAATTAGTTTTGAAGTTGCAAACTGATTTGGGAAACAAACATCGGTGCTTCGGAGTTTGTTCATGTATCCTTATATGGCGCTTTAAACTCTTGAACTTTCGCTTACCACAGATTGGGCATGTACTCTGGTCGTAAAATATAGTATCCACGGTTGGAGCTGGTTGGTTAGGATTGGAATTCACATAGGTAGTTATATCTGGATACATCTGTAGGCCCTGCCTAAATTGTGTATCTGGTGAACTTGATGTATTTTGCGGTATTCTAGAGACCAGTAGTGGTTGCATCGAAGGTGACATTTGATATTGGGGATGAGGGGGAGCGTAGTTTGTATGATAAGATACCTGGGGGATGGGCGGAGGCGGTTGTTGAATTAACGATGCTGGTTGATTGGGATACTTCTGAATCGGCGACAACATTTGATTGGAATACGTATACTGCTGTTCTAAGTTTCCATTGTTTGGAAATGCTGGAAACCTAGGAGGTATTCGTTGTTGAGTAACAGGGCTCAGGTGAAGCTGAAATTGTTGATCTGGTTGGTAGATATGTTGTTGTAATGGTTGATAAACATATGGAGCCGAAGCCTCCTCTTTTTGCTTTCCAATTTCTTTGCTCATAACATCATGATTCATATGAATAACACTCCCAGAGTGCTGGTACCGCTGTATATTGGGGTTTTCATCGTTCATCGGAGTGCTTATTTCTAATGTTGGAAATACTGGGATTGTAATGAAATCGTTTCACTATTTTGATTGTTAAGGGACTTCCAGTAACTTGCAAACATAAGAATTCATAAACGGGAATTAATACTCGTTTTTGTATTCTACTGTTCGCTAGAAACTCTACGAAGATCAATGTTCCACCGTAGCTAATATATATAAGTTGGATTGATTGATTTATTTTTATGAATATTATTATTTTTTTCCTGACAATTATTTTTCAAACAGACAAAAAATGTCGATGGTTTCTCTTAACTTAATGTCCGAAAAAAATACAAAAATCATATGCAACAAGGTATCAGACGCAACATTTTTAGTTAAAATGGTGCCGAGCATTGGGTCAACATGTAGTCATTGAAAAACCGGGGTCACAACCTTGGCTTCAACCATCTTCTTCACCCCCTTTATCAAACTAAACTTCAGTTACAGATACGGTCGCATATGCAAATGAATTCTGAACACGCAATTTATCCATCAAATAATACTACAAAAATTAATAGGCTATAGATATCCTCTTTTAAATCCGACTGATGCGTCATGTCACCTAAACCCTAACCATCTAGTTACAATGTAGAACAATTCAAAAAGTTTAAATTTGCCCTGTGAATAGCCAAGAAGACCGGTAGCATTTTATTCAAGATTACAAATTGCAAATGTACGCGAATCTGTAGACATAAGCAAACAATACGCCTACATGGACATCAAATTTACATGAAAGCCTGGTGTTTCTCTGCTATCCGGGCTTGTAATCAGTGCGTATACACTGTCATTTGCCAGTTTGTCATTCCAACGGCCAAGTAAACCTCGCCGGGTTGTTGAGATGTCCAGAAATAATTATCATGGAAAAAGAAAAATAAGTCAATTCGATGAATTAGATTTTTTTTTCTTCTTATATTTTGTTGGCAAATGCGGCAAGGAGAAACATGGAATCTTTAACTCGTTCCATGCGGGTTGTTGGATAATTGAATGCAGAAATGGTATCGATTTTTCCCAAAAGCACTTGCTGTTCGGATTTTTCCGTAGATTTCCAGCACAATAGAATATAGCAAGGTATTTAGATTAGAACCATGTAATCGGGCTGCTTCTCCTCACCTTGAACTCAATTTTTATTGTGAAGTGGACGCCTCAATATCACATAAGGTTAATTAGTTATGAGACGGAATATAAAAAATATTTACAAAGTCAAATACGCCCAAAAAATAACTAAAAAAAAGCTCACACAACAATCATAAATTAATTTCTGCATAAGTACCACCGCTGTGCTTTCGCTTATTATGGGAGTCCACAACCGGGTGTATTGAAGAGATACTTCAATTATAGCCGTTTTCTGAATGCATGGTCCAATTCACTTGGGATAGATGCCTTCGTTCCATTTCGGAATGCCTGGAAATATTGAGAAGGTGTAAAAAGTCAGTGTACCACGACAGTTTTTTTGTATTTTTTGTTGCTCCTTTTTATCTCGTCCTCCCCCAACTTATATTGGCGGGATACGACACAGAATTCTACTTGGTGCCTGGATTAGTTTTCAACTAGCGAAAAATTTTCTGCGAGTAAATGAAATTTGATCTAGGAGCGATGCTCTTATCACCTGGTGGCGAGTCCTTCACGTGAAACAACCAATCATGAGATACCTCTCGATAAAACCATACGCCAAATTCAGCTACCTGTACGGTCGAGTTGTAATTATGCACAAAGAGCAAGGCCTAGCCTCAGCGAAGCCTTTTCACTTTACAAGGAGCTTGGCATACCTGTGGTGAAATGATTTACCCCCCTACAACATCTGCAAGCGAAATTGGCTTTGCTTTCAATCTCAAAGAATAAATTCTTCACATACACTTCAAAGAGTAGGAAACCCGTTTCCTTCAGGCGGTCTAATATCCTACATATAGTTATTATGGAGTTGCGAAGTATTACCTAAAGGGGAAATTAGCGCCAATTTCCGGGAAACGATATCCTCATTTACCTCGAATCATGGGGTTCAGTACGGCATACTTAAACGTGGATGTTTGCCCTTACTAACAACATACTTAACGAGAAAATAACTATGCTTCGTGTATCCAAAACAGTCAGAACATTAGCCGCCAAGAGATTCTACGCCAGTGTTGCCCAACAGTACTTTCCTCATGAACCATCAGCACCAGTTTTGGTTTCGGATTCTGTTCCAGGTCCAAAATCCCAAGCTTTAAATGAAGAACTCGGTGCTGTTTTTGACAACCGTGCTACGTACTTTGTCAGTGACTACTCACAAGCTGTTGGTAACTACATTAGTGACGCTGACGGAAACAAATTGTTGGATGTCTATGCCCAAATTTCATCAATCGCTCTTGGATATAACAACCCTGAATTAACAAAGGCTGCCAAGTCCGACGAAATGGTTGATGCTTTGATCAACAGACCAGCTTTAGCTTGTTTCCCATCCACTAATTACAAAAAGATCTTGGAGGAAGGTATTTTGGCTGCTGCTCCAGCAGGTATGTCCAGAGTCTGGACTGCTTTGTCTGGATCTTGCGCCAACGAAACTGCCTATAAGGCTGCTTTTATGTACCAACATGCCCAAAAAAGAGGCTCTTTGGATTTCACTGCTGAAGAGTTGACTTCCGTCATGAACAACCAAGCTCCCGGTGCCTCCAACATGAAGATCCTTTCCTTTGACAAGGGTTTCCACGGTAGATTGTTTGGTTCCTTATCTACAACCAGATCTAAGGCTATTCACAAGTTGGACATTCCAGCCTTTGATTGGCCAAAGGCCCCATTTCCAGAATTGAAATATCCCTTAAGTGAATTTGAAGCGGAAAATGCTCGCGAAGAAGCTCGTTGCTTACAGGAATTTGAAGATATCTTGAAAGAAAACCCAAAGCAGATTGCTGCCATGATTGTTGAACCAGTTCAATCTGAAGGTGGTGACAACCATGCCTCTGCTTCATTCTTCCAAGGCTTGAGAGACATCACATTAAAGCACGATGTCTTGATGATTGTGGATGAAGTACAGACTGGGGTTGGTGCTTCTGGTAAGTTCTGGGCCCACGAGCACTGGAACTTAACAACTCCACCAGACATGGTCACTTTCTCCAAGAAGTTCCAAGCTGCTGGTTTCTACTTTAGCAACCCTAACTTGCAACCAAATTTGCCATACAGACAATTCAACACCTGGTGTGGGGATGCTTCTAAGGCAATCATTGCTAGAACCATTTACCAAGAGGTTGTCAAGCATGACTTGGTCAACGAAACTGCCAAGGTTGGTGACTATTTATACCAAAACTTGGCTACTATTTTCAATAAGTACCCAAGCAAGGCCAAGAACTTGAGAGGTGAAAACTTTGGTACTTTCATCGCCTGGGACTGTGCTAATGGCGATGTCAGAAATCAAGTATTGCTCAAATGTCGCGCCAGAGGTGTTAACATCGGTGGGTGTGGTGACCACTCTATCAGATTGAGACCAACCTTGACCTTTGACAAGACACATGCTGACGTCTTGTTAGGTGTTTTGGAAGACGTTTTCCACGAATTATAGATAGTTAAGCCAAAAAATTTCACGAAATATTAATTTGCAACTGTTGTAACGTTTTATTATTCTAATCATTTTTTCTTTTTGAACAGAAAAAAATGCACCCACGCTCTCAATCTAACGGCCAGCAGTTTCTAGTTTGGGGCGGGCAACCAAGTAGTAAACAAAGCTTTTTAATGATGGTTACACTGCCCCTCTCTATTGCCGTCAACCTCGATAAATTCTTTGACTTAGACGGCTCCAGCCGAAAAAGGTAGTAAACATCTTGGTATGTAAATCATATTCTATTTTGGGCATTCTGGGATAACATGGTCTCTGTTTGGGGTGACCTTTCAGGTCTCGCTATTTTCTCTCTCCAAAAATGCCGCATTCAACTAAGCTGTACTCCTACGTTTTATCATGTGGCTGACCCTCTCTCTCTGTGATTCAACAACAAATATTTGAGCCGAAAAAAGAAACTCTATCTGATACCCACTATTCAGGCGTCACAAAGTTTTGACGCCCATCAACTCTATTTACTTTTGGTTGTAACCTTGTTTTCCGTGGCAACATATTTATTAATTAACCATCTTCCCTACTTCCTTTCCCAGAACCAGCCAGTGGGCCATTTTTTTCACCCCAGCTAATACGCCTTCGTCCGGTGGTCATAACCAAAAGTGATAAAAAAGTACCTGACCGTAAATCGTTGTACTAAAAAAACAGTCTCCATAACATACCCCCACAACCGTTGACGATGGATATCATCATATAATCACAGTGACCTTTCATAAAATATGTTAGGAAGATTGTTTAAGCAAGGTTCTAATCCCAATCCTCACCAGGGCGGTCTTCTGCCAACCAACCAGGCGATAAACGCCAACTCGTTCGATGATTCATATACCAGAGAAATTCTTTATGGCACTTACAATTCTAATCCCTTACAGCCATATAACTTCAACAAAAAACTATTCCGTATCATAATATCACAGGATGGAGGCAACTTGCGTACTAAGCAGATCTTGCACGACTCCGCCAGTGAATCTCCATCGCTTCCCATGAAACCGCAGGATACATCCAAAAGAAGCCCCAACAAGAACACACTCATATCGAAAATACACCATTCCCCTTCTGAACTAAATGACTACATGTTTGGATGTGGCTTACCCACGAATGAAACCCACTACTCGACCAAGATTCACATCTTGCTGCCATTGAATAGCTCAATCTATGGCTCGTATCATTCAGTTCTTTTTACTCGATTATTTTCCATAACCGACATGGATATCACACCAGAACCAACCAAGCCATCGAAGCTATCTTCGTTGTACTCATCAGCGTCATGGAAGCCAACACCAACGCTTCCAATACGCGAATCACCTATAGGAAACTTTCCCATACTAAAAAATGGCAAAATTTCAAGTAATAACTTCAACAGCAGGTTCTCTATTGGTGTCATAATTCCGCTTAATTCGTTGAACGATATGAACGATGTAATTTTTAACAACTGGGATGAGATATCTCATTACTTGATCCTTCTTCAAAAACTCATAACAAAAAAACTAATAAGCCTCCTTAATAGTGGATTACCCACCAATAGTGACACATGCAATACATTCATAATTAACAAACGGATACAGTTTCCCAACTATATTTTGCAGAATGACGCAGAGTTGAACCACCAAAAAATCAAGCTAATCAAATTGATATACTTTAACTCAAATATTCCAAAACTCATCGTCTCAAATAACTTGATCAAGGAATCAATTCAGCACAAGTCCGATAAGAACAACAGTATACTTTTGAACTGGATTTTAGAGGTTTTGAGTTGGTTGGAATTAAAAGAAGGAAAACCAAATAATTCATTGCACAATCTCAGTTCTTCGTCACACAATTCGGTTTCTAACACTGAGGTGACTTCTTCTACCAGTTTTACCTTCTTGGCGAATCTTTTGGCACTAGTAACACAGTACCGGAAACTGTTAGGAGTCAAACCACTTCATAATGTAACGAACAACAGAGCCAGAGAGGTTTCCCGGGTAATTATTATGACCAGTAATCCTGTTGTGGCCAAGAAATTGATTTTTATTATCAATGCGTTGATTCCCTCCAATGAATTGGAATTGACGTTTGAGAATGTCGGCGACGACGTTGATTCCACAAAAACATGTTCCATTTTGAATAATAGCGATCAAACTCAAGAACGGAGACTCGTGCCTGAGAATGATTATGATTCTGTATCGTCAAAATCACTAAGTACCGATGACTTGCCCTTATCCGGTAAAACAAAAGTAGGGCAGAATTCAAGATCACTGCTATCACCAAACGAGCACAGAAAGCTGCCTATTGTATTAACACAATCTGTTTTTCCAATACCTATAAAGAACAATAACCATACATCGTTTTCTAGTTCAATTAGTTCGTCTGACAATTCATTGGCTAGATCCACACCATCCGTCAAGGGGTGGGAAGTACCAAGCAAGTCTATTGCTAGTATTACGACAACACCTACAAACCCTAACGGTTCCAGAATAGAGACAAGTACAAAGGGAATTCCAATTCAATCCCCGTTTAATAATTCCCGAGAGCATCTTTCAACGTCAGCTTCTTTATCTAAGTCAACATCCGTCTCATACCTCTCATCATCGTTAGGATCCTCAATATCTTCTACTTCTAATTATTCCCTTTCGAAGTTAGGTGGTAGCTTTATGGAAAAATGGAAAAACTCTTTTGGAAGTTATAAGAGTAATGTATCCCCGCTTTCGAATTATGATAGCAGTGAGTATGTTCCACCAACAACGATTGGGAGTTTGTCTAAACAGAAATCCATCCAGTCATTAAGATCCCCATCTCCGGCATTTGAACAAGATGAATTCCCATGGAAGCCTTCATCTAATGTTACAACACCTGTCGGAAACAATAGTATGTCGTCGGGTTATTTTGGGACTCCAAGCAAATTGTCCAGAACGCAGTCCATGTTTGACCTATACAACAATAACAAGGGTCATCATGTGGCAGATGCCGTGGATGAGGAGTCATATTCTGAATCGATGAACACAAATATTAACAATAATTTGGAGATCAAACGAACCAAGACAAGTTTATTGATGCCATTAATAAGTGATAATTTGGTGAAAAACATCCAAGAACATAACACCAGTGTAATCAAACGGAAATGTGTCAAGATTATCAAGCTGAAGAAATTCAAAACTGCAAGTGTTGGCACGACCTTGGAAATTTCCCCATTAGATTTACAAGAAGTTGGCAAGGTAGAAAAAGATGCCGGAAGTGCGGAATATGAAAATATTGACGATGGAGGCAGTTTCATCATTGATCAGAGTTCAACAAAGTCGACAAATAGGAAAGAAAAGTTAAACCAGGTATTCAAGTACCAAGCTCTTCCTCCAAATGTTGCTTTCAGCGAAGAGTATAGACCCGAGTTCAATATTCAAAGTTGTCCAATGAATTCTAAGCTAGAACAACAAGTGATGAACTCAATGAAGAATGATTTGTTATTCTATCAAAACAACTGCCGATACGATCAGATTGTAACCCGTTCAGTGTTTGTCAGCTTACGTGCCCGTGAAATTGAAGTGATTGAAATGAGCATTTTTAATGATGGGGTAACTGATGACCCCAAGGCATCGCTACTTTCTTCGCTGTTACAGCCACCCACGGAGAGGCAAGATGATTATGTTGTACCGAAGAATCGGTACAAAACAAGAATCAAAAAAGTTTATACTCCGAACAAATCATCTGGTGATAGAGGTTTGATTAGCAAGATTCAGGACATATTAAATGAGATGAATTTGATATTTCAGAAACAACAGGAAGATAATGCGGACTTCGAAGGTAACCGGAAGCTTAAATTATCCAACCCAGAAGCTACAGAGACATCAAACAGACTATCTAATTTAGTATTAAGCCTCCTTGAAGGGGTGAATTAATAGTGAAGACTTGTCATCATTTTGAAAGGTTCCTCTTTTGGATCTACGGGTACACAGTTCGCATAATTATATAGAGTTAAGAAATATAGATTGTGATGGAGATTTGAAACAAGTTAGGTGATGCGCTTTATCAACAATACATCCTGTAGCACTGTTTATTTTAGAATATACATGCATATATGCATGCACTTACATATGATTAAAAAGGATGGGGCAGTGGGGGCACTAATGTTTGGGGGGGAATAGTGCACCACTACATTTGAGGTGCAAGTGTTACAATGCATAGAAAAAAAGTACTGCTGGTGAACTTAAAAAATAATGTGAAATGCGTTAGGTTACTGAATTGTGCATTGGGGCAAATGAAAAATGAATTTAATGACCAATACGAAAAAATGAAATAGGGCCCTGGGTCCAAGTGAATGTGGCGAGTGATGTCAGATTATTCTGAGTAAGACGGCTGGGTTCAGTTAAGGTTAAGGTTTGGCAAGATTTCCAATTAAAAATCCCGCGTCTGGACTTATATTCCATTGAGTCTCCATAGAATTTCCACTATGTCATTACCAACGTGTGCTATTTTTATTTGGCTCTGGTGAGTGGGTGGGTCAAGATAATTATTTTTTTATACAAATACTTCAATATGAGACAAAAGGGGAATTCTGAAAATGGAACAGTATATGTGCAGGAAAAACAACAACAATGAATTGGAGATATTTTGCTAAGCGCACAACGGGATTTTCATCTTGAGGAGAAGGAGGAGGAGTGAGTGGCAGAAGGTAATCTGGGATGTCTCTGTTAGGATAGGGACAATACGAAGTCCCTCCATCTCCTACTGGAAAAAGATTCCTGACATTCCAAGAAAGATCTGTACGAAAATCTTCCCGTCAATATTTTTTACTAGGGGTATTATTCCATTTCCTTTTCCTTTTCCTTTTTTTTTTTTTTCCAGTGACCTGGAAAAATACAGATATCGATAGATAATAATTTGCGTGAAAAATACAATAGATAAATCGGGTTACTATAAACATCATACAATACAGTACAGTCAGACATTCGCACCAGTGCACAAAATGTCTCAAGGGGTTTTTTCACCTCATGCCAATGTTGGCAGACAACAACTCAGGGACCCACACAAGGTCCAAATTAGCTGTGTCGACTTCATAATCCGTGGTAAAGTCTCCAACGTTCAGTAACTGCAGCAATTCGGTACCGAGTGTCATATCCATCATTCGTGTAAAGTCATCTGAAATGTTATTAGTGGTATTGGTAGTAGTAGTAGTAGTGGGTATGGTTGTATTATGTGGAATGGATTGGACAGGTTGTTCTTCCTCAATCTTGGGAGGAGCAAAGAGTGTTGCGGTGGAATCTTTATTAAACTTGGTCAAATCCGGTGCCGAAAAGGCTCTCGTACAAGAGTCGGTCGACACCACCGGAGGAACCATCTTAAGGTCGGTAGTGGGATCAAACATGTTAAAATTGGTACTGACTAGAGGCTGGCTTAAGTCAAATGTTTGCAGTTCTGGAACTTGATATGTCATTTGTGGTGCATAATTTATCGCCAGGAACGGTGACATGGATGCATCTTTTTCCTTTTTCATCCGCTTAAACGACTGCGACTGTATATTTTCGGGAGATGTGGGGACTGAAGAACTGTGTACTGATTGGGTAGATGATGTAGGGGTTGGAGTTTGGTAACCGTATGAGGTATTCAGCACGCTGTACTCACCCGAATCTTTGCATGCCTTAACATACTCCCAGCACTTATCGCCATATGTCTTAGGTGTCAAACCAGTGACAGACTTAAACACACGATGAAAGTGCCATGCCGACAATTTAGATTTCGCAGCCAATTCTTTAAAACCAAGTACTCCTCCTCTTCTTCGTCTCTTTTTGCTTCCTGGACTCACTGTGTCGTCCAGCACCTTAACTGGTGATGGAAGCTGAAATAACGACATTGCAGCAGCCATAGCCAAGTGTCGACATGCCAAGTCTACTATTCTATAATGGTCCAGGTCGTTTTTGGAAATGACGTTAGTGTCTTTTGAAATCTTCCCATCAAAATTGATTATGGGTACTGATGACCTTCTACCAAGAATATCTTCTTTATTCTTGGATTCAAGGATACTAGCCTTGATACTTTCATTGTTCATGTCTTCATTATCTTCGAGTAATGGAGCAAGGAAGCCAATTTGTTCATTAACGGTTTCCACGCACCTCACCAACAAATTCACATCAATATATGGTAAATTCATTGGGTCGCAAAATTCACATGGCTTGTACCCCAACACCAATGCGTCATTCGCTTGATCAACAAATTTAATTTCCAGCTTCAAATTTGTGATAGGTCTAAAGTCACAGTCAGGCCGACAAAACAATTTACTCACTTTATTGCAAACAAAAAACAGACTAGCTGAGAACGGGTCACTAAATTCGTATGCTTTCCACTTGGCGCTGTCTGAGGAATAAACCATTATAATATATTTTGTCTGTAAAAAAATACAGTGATCTGCACTATTGGAGAAGGTGATGATGTTAGAATGGGCAGATAGTTTGAGTTTGGGTTATGTATGTTACCGGTCAAATTTGCTACTGTAACTATGATAATCGTTCAGAGATTCGGATTACCAAGGGATGGAGAAATATTTATACATGAAAAAAATAGACTGTACACTGTGCTTTTTGTTCGCCACAAGGGATTATGTAAGTGATAAAAAATACTAGGGGATGCAATTTCTTACAGCCCTTCTGTTGAATATTATTTAAGTCCTACTAGTTTTGTGTTGTTTTTATTTTCAATTGGGATTTCTTTTTTTTTTTGGTTCTTACTTAGTTTTTATTAATTTCATATTCATTCACATTTGTTTATTGTATAGATGGGGCAGAGCTCACATAGGGTGACATAGAATGACTAAGCTTCGTTTAAATCGACGATTTACTGTAGGAACCAGTTGCAGAACTAAAACCATGTGGTGTTATCGAACAATTACTGTATATGCAGCAAGACTTCCTGGATAATTGGTTCGGTTAACCGCATTACCCGCCACGCTTTCGCATGTGGACAATCGCACAAGTTGATTTCCCAAAATGATTTCAGAGAACTAATTTTAAAAATAATAATGTAGTTAGATTTATGTCATGAAAAAAAAACAGTTTTGGGCGGTATTTTTTCCTGAATTACATCTTGAGATTGTAACTTGAAAGAATTAGGGAGTTCCAGGGTCATATTGCCGCATAGAGGGGATATTGGGCTGGTTCCCAGTTTTTTTTTCTTTCTTTCCGTTAACTTTCCCAATTGAGGTTAATACACTAATCGTCGTAATTGGATGGTAAAAGTAAGTCATCTTTACAGGTCTAAATATATGAATTGTTTCTAGGCCTCGGCGTAATTCTTAAGTAAAACGATCTACCTAATTTGAATATGTTAGTCAGATAGTGTGGACTCATCAAGACATATGTTGTGCTAGAGTTTCAACGACATCAAAGTCGATCATTTTCCGTTTCAGTCACCGAGGCAGACTGCTACTTTAAGCCTTAGTTTCTAGTAATAAAATTTTGCTTTGTTTTTCCTTTTATGGTGGTACCTGTAATCTATATCGTCTATGATGCAATACGGTACTCCGCTCCGTAGTACTATTGATTGGCCTTCATGCCTTCATCGATATATCACAACAACGTAAGGTATGGATGGCTTGTTTTAGGTTCACCAATGTTCAATAGGTGACGTCACCTCATTTTATTTTTACGATTAATTTTCCGTTCTCTTAGTAGGGAAAAACCGTCTACAGAATCTCGGGTATCGCCAGTCCATCTCAAGAAGCTGTAAGGTGGTCGCATGTGGTAAAAAAATGCCGAGCAAATCCGAAACTAACTTTGAGTATTGTGATGAACCCGAAAATAATTCTAGTTGGGTAAATGTCTCCATCCCAATAATAAGCTATAAATTTCCAAATTCCATGATGCGTTTCAGTTCATATCGGTAGAACTCAAACTTAAACTGCGATGTAATTTCTCCTGCGGTTAAACTTGCTTATCTCGCAATGTGTCCTTCTTGGTAAAAGAACACCCCCCACATTACAAGCAAAATGGATTATTTTCATTATGCGGCAATTACAATTACACCTGTCATGAAAAAAGCCTATACCGGAGAAGTGTATTTTTTTTTTTGTTTCTGCGAGAGGGTTAGGTTTAGTGTTCTTCCGTCAATGACAAACATGCCCAGTCTCGAACCTTTGTATCTATTATGAGGCTGGTATTTTGCCCGATTATATGCTACTGTAAAGAATTACAAATGCACTTCAATGGGCCACAATATTTTTTGTTTTGACTCTATTACAAGATCTATATTTCATCGGAGTGAACCGTGCCATGCTCATCTGAGCATCTTTCGCCTCATTTGGATTCCAGACCTTACCGGTTACTGTTTCAGCTCGAAGGCGGGTTGTGTTGTGAGGGTCTTGTAATATCTGCAGGAACGCTGCACTGAACTCCTGTCTTACCGGCACACAGTGGCGGGCTACTTTCTACGATGACTAGGGCAAAAAAATTCTGAACCTGCATAACCTGGTACCCTGTCCAGATATCTGCATTACTCATCTGATAAGCGGATCACTTATGGAGGAAATCATACAATTGGAACCACGCCATGCGGGACATACCCACTTTATTAATGTGAAGTATGGCTACATAATGTTTGGAGTTACATTACTTCTCGCTGGGACATGGCAAGCATTCAGCTACTACTACCACCGCCTTGGCCATCGCAAGCATCGGATCAAAAAGATATACCAACAGTCTACATGGATCCAGATCTCGGCATTGCTAGTAGTTTGTGCTGGCTTGTTAATGTGCGACAGACACCAGGTCTCTGAAAACTACGTCATCCTCCTCAAGCGGTTTGGCCGGCTCGCGTATGTTCTCGTCCCTCTCGACATTTACCTTGTGATTCGCATCCCTGATAGACTGGCGACAGGTACCTTGGGCCACTATTTGGATACCTTGGCACTTCACAAATGGATTTCCCGCCTAATTGTTGGGTTTGGAGCGATACATGCGGTCGGTTTCATCGTTAAGTGGCTCGCAACTCATTCTTTTCTAGACAAGGTGCTTCTTTTCGCCAATCTCTTAGGAATCTTGGTGTTCTTGGCATCCGTCTTATTAGCAGTGGTCTCAGTTCGTTGGTTCAGAACAAGAAACTACCGCTTTTTCTACATCGTCCATAATGCAGTAAGCTGGTCATTCGTGGTTATGCTTGCATTCCATGCCCGTCCTGGCGTCTGGTGGTTCTTCGCCTTATCGTTTGCTCTCATGATTTATCAGGTTTTCCTCCGATATCACGCGGCGCTTGAGGTCTCAAGATCTGATATTGAGATCCACGACGAGCCACAGTCCTCGTTGATGTACGTCAAGATCCATGCACCTCTTGTGTTTGTTCCTGGTTCCCACGTTCGTATCACCCATTCTTCACAAAGCCTAAGATCATGGATATTCCCTACACATCCCTTTACCGTCGCAGGCGGCAGTGGGGCAGAATTTGAGTTGGTGGTGAAAAAGACGGAGTTCCGTTTAGATAGCAGGGCCTATTCCATTTCGGGACCGTTTCCAGCTGTCTCCTCCCAGTTTTTTTCTTCGGTCCGCCAGCTCCATATTATCTGTGGCGGATCAGGTATATCGTTCGGATTGCCCTTTTTGCAACACTTCCATCACACCATCGCTGTACGATTAACGTGGTGTATCCGCAGCATGCATGATTTACATATTTTGACGCATATGGGTAGAAACGCCGCAAGTCTCATTGATGTTTACATCACTGGAGACCGCCAAGAACAACAAGAGGAAGCGAGTGGGCTCTTAGGACAGGAAGAAATCGAACTCACTCCCGCAGGCGCCGAAAGTAGCAAGCAACATCATATGGTGAGGCGTGGAAGACCAGACTTGGGCCAGATTTTCCGGTTTGAGGACCCTGTGTCTGCAAATTGGATCATTGCTTGTGGGCCCAGAGACCTTGTGGCTGATTCGCACAGATGGGCAACTGCAAATGGAACTCGATTTTTATCCGAAGTTTTCCAGATGTGAATATACAGGGACACGGCAGAACTAAAGCGAAGGCTTTCACCCTGTGTTATTATTAACTTTATTTTGTAGGGCTGCGTTATGTAACCTTGATCCCTGACGAAACCCCATGCGAAGCGCATATTCCCAGAACGGTACATCTAAATATCACATTAAAAAAAAAATAAAACTTAGAAGTAGAAACTTCAAAAACAATTAAGCTTGCACTCAGGATTGAACTAAGGACCAACAGATTTGCAATCTGCTGCGCTACCACTGCGCCATACAAGCATGTTTGTTGTTGTCTAGTTTTATTCGATTTACTACATTTGGATATAAGGTGTTAATAAAGCTAATTAAACCACATATTCAATTCCTCATACTCTACCGTCTGAAGAAACCACTGTTATTTGCTACTAAGTTAGGCAATCCAATATATTTTACATTAATTATCAAATATTTATTCTTTTTTTCGAATTTGATCAAACCTTCAAAGTATGTCCACAGCAAGGGAGGAGACAAACATACTACCGCCATTACGAACGTTTCCATGTCCGTCGAAGTTCCTACGTGAGCATGTAATTGCTCTTAATGATGCAGCTACTGCATACATGCTGCCTTTAGCGGTGATTGCCCTCGTTGATATGAATGCTTTTTTTGCCCAGGTGGAACAGGCTCGATTAGGACTTAGCAGTGAGGATCCCGTGGTATGTGTGCAATGGCTGTCTCTTATAGCTGTATCATATGCTGCCAGAAAGTTTGGTATTAGTCGTATGGACTCACTAGCTTCGGCTCGTGAAAAATGCTCCAATCTAAAAGTAGGATACGCAGCTGTTTTCAAACGTGGCGAGTCACACTGGGCATATACCGATGCTCCACCAAACCAAGCCATACATAAGGTATCTCTTGATCCATATCGTCGGGAAAGCAGAAAGATCTTCAAATTATTTCAGCAACATTGCGATTTGGTACAAAAAGCTAGCGTGGACGAGTGTTATTTGGACTTTGGAAGAACATTGTACCAGAGATTAGTGCTGCTATTTCCTCAGATTATAGAAAACGAAACTTTGCCTCCAATTCCTGAGATATTACCAGCTGAACTACAATGGTGTGGCCATATAGTGCGCAGTGAAGCGGAGGAAACTACGCTTAATGTACGCCAGCTTCTTTCGGAATCACAACGGGGCGAAGAGCCACAACCAACTATCCAGGACTGGGATGATATTTGCTTCTTGATTGGATCCCAACTATTGTTCAAGTATCGCCAAATAATCTACAATGAGTTGGGATACACCACTTCGGGTGGAATCGCACGTAACAAGCTTCTTGCCAAGCTTGCAGGAGGCTACAAAAAACCAGACAACCAAACAGTGATTCGTAACCAACTGATTTATCGTTTTTTGAACGAGTTTGAGCTCAATAATGTCACTGGCTTAGGGGGGAAGATCGGGGACATGGTTCTACAAAGAGTCGAGGTCCCACATGGACTCAATTCAATTGCGTATATACGAGACAACTTTAACGTAAGTTCTCTAAATGAAGAGGTCCGCGACGAAGAGTTGAGCAAGAAAGTCATAGAAGTTGTTCATGGAGACCACAAACAAGAATTGAACCACAAGATTGATATCAAATCGATGATGTCATGTAAGAACTTCATGGCAAAAAAACCAGTATCCAATTTAGGTGATGCATTCGATTGGATCAAAGTTTTTGCAGGTGATTTGTACAATAGGATGATTGAGCTTGATGATGAAAGCTTGAATCTCTCATTGCTGCAGGTAGAAACCCGAGAAAAGGGCGACATCAGACGGCCCAAAACCATCAGTATCCATTTAACCACAACCGAGAGACATAAACAGTCTAAACAAACTACCATGGTGGTGGTTAGATCATTGGATAAACTAAAAGAAGTATTTGTACAAAACGGATATCGTTTATTCAAAGAAGTTATTCTGTCCTCATTTTCCATATCGCAGTTAAACAACGGCAAGACTATAAAGGAACTTGAAAATAATGTTCAACCTTCCAAAATAAACATTGTGCCTTTGGCAAGCTTGGCTTTGGTTATCAGTAACTTCACCAAAACTACTGATTCCCTGATGATAGATTCGTATGTGGCAAACGGTGCCGATAATACAAAAGAAATGTTGCATCAACTTAATATGGAGTTCACGAAGCGGGAAGAAATGAAAATTCCGGTATCTGTATCCGCTAAACCGATTTCAAAGGACGACAAAGAATACATTAGCAAGCTATTTGCCGATTTCAATTCGAATCAAGCTATCATGCCCAAACCAATTCCAAAACCAACACCTAAGAAGAAACCAGATGCAGCATATATTGCCAAAATGTTTAAGGATTATAATAACAGAAAATCTCCGCTGCCACCGCTTGCAAAGTCTCCCAAAGATTCGAGGGTATGCAACGAGGAAAAACGGCAAAATCATAAGTCGGAATTGCAAAACAAAAATCCTCAATTCAAACAAACAACAAAGCCTGCAAGTTCCAATGTAGATATATTGCAGAAGTTAAAACGACAGAAACAGAACCAGTCTCTATTGGGTCAATTACTCACCAACAAATTCTGTCCAAGATGCGAAGAACAAATAGATGACGTAATGGAGCACAATGATTTTCATATCGCATTGGAGCTATCAAAAAGAATTAACAAGTGATTCTTAGTCATCCATATTCATCACGAGATCCATAATTTTTTCCCGATGTTGCTTTTGGTATTCCTTTGCTTGAATTAACTTCTCAGCAAATACATTTTCCTTTGGAAGCTGAAGCTCCTTGACAGTTGTCTTCTTACCATTTCTAGTTAACAATCCAAATGAAACTGTATTGGAAGTTTCAGTCTCACTTTTGGAAGTCAAGGAGATGGATGGAATAGCCATGTTGAACTTATTGTGATTCTCGTTGCTTCCTTCATATGAATCTTGTATCATACGTTTGTACTCACGGTCCAAATCCTCGAAAAACTTTTGTTCTTCAATTCGTGACTTGTCGAGCTCCTTCAATCCTTCCAACTCGCTTTCCTCATCATCCTTTTCTTCGTTCTCACCCTCAGAATCTGAGTCGTCATAAGAATCAGACTCGCTCTCTGAGGCGGAACTCTCGAACTGTACGACATCCTCAACATCAAATTCTTCTTCGTCGTCATCTTCTTCAACATCAGTTGTCAAGCCTCTCTTTTGTATGACCTCTTGTAACATTGATACCGCCTGTCTAATATTAGAAAGACGCTCAACATTGAGATATTCATATTTGACAAAGACATCGTTTAGACAGAACTCAATATCCACTGGGATAGGTTCTTCCTTACAGAACAAGTAGTACTGGAAGAACACAAGAAATTCCCGCATCAGTTCAGAGAAGGCTGCTTGCCTCTTGGTGGATTTGGACTGATTTTTGGAGACTTTCTTAGTGGGTTGGGAATCAGCATCATTCTTGATTGTGATTAACATTAGACAGCACAACTGGATTCGGAAGTAACTATCCTGAGGATCAATACTAACGACTGAGTTATTAGGGAGAGGCTGGTTATTTGGGTGACCAAAGCAAATTATCTTATACATCACATTAACGATAAACTTGTGATTTATCATTCCCAAGTTATAGATTTCACCCAAGTAATTCACATGGGCCATTCGAGTTCTATTCATCCGATAATCATTGAGTTCAAGTCCACGTAAAATATTTTCTACTACTGAATCAATTGTTCTTACAAGAAGCCATTTTCTACCCTGTGAAAGAATTCGCAAAACAACTGAGAGTGAAGGAATATTATCGTAGCTCAAAATATCTGGACTAGAACAAGATTCAAGTAGGATGGGTCGAATTTCCTCAGAATTTAATGCCACCTTTTGTAGAAGTTCAATGACCGTTCGTTCGGTGTGAACATTCAACTCAACCGTAATCAAACGTTTGACAAACAGTGACTTGACCGTAAGAGTTGGTTTGGGATTCAACTTACTGAGTTTAGTCGCAGGAGGATCAATCATTGTTAGCAAATTTGCGACAGCATGTCTATTCAATAGAGTCATATTATTCTGCTTTTCCTTCAATAATTGTACCATTTGCCCCATTAACCCCTTGTATTCTGCCTCATTAATCAAAAACCGACCAAGAGATTCATACAAGACCCCAAGAATATCGATATTATTTGTTTCAGTAATTTTCATTGTCAAGCTTCGAATTTTGTGAAAGATAATATGTTCAGGAACTAACTTGAACTTAACCAACTCCGAAAAGAAAAAGATGTTCCGGAAATCCAAGCGGGTGTGAAAAATCTGGGACCTGAATCCCTTATCGAGGGTCTGTATAAGAGTTGAAATAAGGGATTCCATATTAGTCATATTAATTCGAAGGAAACGGGCATAGTACTTTAAATTGCCAATTCTTGCGTCTTCGGAAAAGAACTTAAGGATTCTGTTATTTGTTGCAGTATTATTAAGGTTGAGATGATTGAAAACAAGTACCAACTGGTCAAGAGTTTTGTCCAGTACACTTTCGAGTCTAACAAGTAATTCATTTACTTTTTCCCCATCAGTGGTTCCCGTGAGCTGAATGATTTGAGTGTTTTGCGTCTCAATCTCTTCAAGAGTTGGGATCACAGTGTAAAACCGCTTTTCTCGGTCATCTTCCCATACCCCGTTCCACTCATCCATATTTGCAGATTTACCCTTTACCAACTCAATGGCACTCTCAACGACAACCTCCTCTTCCTCATTAAGCAACAGAGGCATCTCAATGTTTAATACGGTAGAAAAGTAATCACAATTGATACGAAATTTTTCGAGCAATTGGGTTTTCTGTTCCAATACCTCAGTGATCTCTTCCAAGAATTTTCCGGTTCGAATTGAAGCTTTTCTATTGCGCTCAGTCAAGGCCCGAACTTTGATATTAACTTCAACCAAAGTTTCCATAGATAGCTTGACAAACTTGTTGAAAAGTTGCTGGAGAATATTACGGCACTCGAACAGCATCAAAGTAGCATCATTATCATATATTACATGATGAAACCGACGCAAAAATACTTGTGCTATCCCAAGAGAGTTCCCCAGAGAAAATTCAAAACCGAGAATTTCACGCAATGCAACCACTATAACAGGTTGAACTGCCAATTTCCCAGAGAATCTTGTCAATACAGTGTCAGGAATCGCTATTTGTGCATCTTTGACTGTCAGAAAAATTCCAATTAAATAGAACTCACCCAAGAGGCGAATTAAGTTCTTTTGCCGAGCAATACGGTCATCAGACTCAGAAGCATCGCCAACAGTAGGGTTTTCCAACCCCACCAACATGTTTGCCAACAAAAAAGGTGAGAATTGAGATGAGAACCTTTGGTGCAATGCAGAGATAATTTCCATGGTGGGTAAAATGTTATCACGTTTTGAAACACGTACAAAGCCTTCTGAACATGCCGAAATAATCTCCGAAAGGTATTTTTCTAGAGAGAGGGATTCAATATCTTTCAACACCGAGTCATATTGTTCCAAAGTGAAGGAGACTTTAATTTTCTTGATAAATGTAGTATTCTTTTTGAGCGATGAATCAAGCTTGGATGCGGTCTTAAATACTGTTTCACCTTCCCATGCTCTTCGATTAAGACACTGAAGCTCATATCGACGGTCATCAATTGACATTTCTTAGTAAAGCAATAACTAGTTCTTGAACTGAGACGAGTTAAACAAACAGAAGGGGAATATTTAATTGAGTAGAAAACACCTCCATTTACACTATATACACTACTGAAGGATTGGTTTCGTACCTCTAACTCTATGGAAAACACTTCCTTGAGGCAAACCGTATTCTTTTCTTACTCCTGCAACACTTCTGTCAAAGTGTTGTCTCCAAACGTGAGCACCCACGGGAACCAAGCCGTTTTCGGCGACGAAATGACGGATGTCAAAGTTATCACGAACAAAATCCCCAACAAAAGACAACTTCTGGGATTGTTTAAACACCCAGAGACAAGCTCTTTGGTTTTGTGCATTCTTTTCTGGTACCAATGGTTCATATTCTTTAAAAGTATAGTCACTTTCGAGCAACTTCTGAGGATTAATGGTGTTATCGACGTTATTAAGTGGAACATTAGCCAACCCATAGTGAAGTGATGTTGAAAACGAATTAGTGGCAAGGTCAGGGGTATCCGGGTTCACCAATAACACAGTATATAATTGATTTTCATCAACACGGTCGAACTCCTGGACCAAGATAGTTGGTGGCTGTGAAACAGCGAATGCAGGCAAAATTTCGCCAGGGGTGACCCAATCGGACATATGAGAGTCAACATTGTGTCCAAATTTGACCTTGACATCGACTTTCGGATCCAAAGTGGGCAAGGTGTCAGGAATAACGGCAAGTTGTTCCAATCTCTGCATAGTGATCATTAAGTCGAAGTTCTCCCATTTTTTACGGAGAAGATGACGGTAGACGGGTTGTGACTTGTCGATTTTAGAAGGAGGGGAGTACTCAATGTTGTAGAGAACTTCGGGGTTGTTTATCTCGGCTTCTACTAACAAAGAGTCGATTTCGGTTTGATTCTTATTATCTGTGGTTTCTATCTCGGCATATTTTTCGCTGCTTTCGTTCTCAAGGAACTCATAGGCAACTTTAAATGCATCATCGATTCCAACTGGAGAATGGTATGCCAATTTGCGGTCGTAATGTTCTATCGATGCTGGGCCCTCTGTACCAATCTGCCCCAAGACCTGAGCTCTGACGTCTGGATTTATGAGCTTTAAACTGGTAGCTCTTTTTGAGAAATCTTTCCATCCAGTGGTAGAGTTCCATCTCTGGTGGGATAAGCGACGGACACCTGCCATATTCATTCTAATCGACATGGTTTTGTAGTAATAATGTATCAGTCAAAAATTGAAAATTTGTGTGAAAGTGTAAAAAAAGATCGCGTGCTGCAATTTACCACGAAAAGTTAATAATGAAGCATTCCAATATTTACGTCCATTAAGACATATTTACGCCAATAAAAAACAAACTAATCCAATATCATATCCATGTTTCCCTAAAATATGCCGTATTTCCTAACCTTTCCCCAAGAGAAAATATGAGACCAGCTCGTTCTATTTCTGCACCACATATGCTGGTGCCAAAGGTAGTTTGTCAAAACTGAGAAAGTTGTTGATGTTCATTCGAGGAAATAGGCCTGGTGCCACTGGGTTTTCATCAATATCATCAATATCATCAATATCATCGTAATCATCGTAATCATCGTCAACATCCTTGTCGATATGAAAGGCAGATATTGGAACCGTTATTCTGCTACATAAAGCCTGTGTTTCCTTCATACAAGATGCCGTAGTCTGGAGGGTATGGCCTGGTCCAATGTGTGATGACGTGCCATATCGAGATAGAGGCTCTTCGGGCAGGTAAGTGACATCGATCATCTCGAACTGAGTTCCTTCTATCTGTAGAAGAAATTGTTCATACAGTTCGACGTGGTGGCTCATGATGAAAAGAAGGTGGCTGAAAGACTAAAGGGAGATTTCAATGCGTTGCAAAAAGAACCTTCATAAAAACTGTGGGTGCAGGCCCGGCCAGTATGCTGCCGATAATACTTTATTATCGAAAGGAGCGAGCGCAAAAATTCGAAAGCTCGCAAAAAACAAGAGAAGGGCGAACAGACAGAAAGCTAAGTGAATATTGGATACCCACTGTAAGGGATGCTGGAAGAAATGCCTACAAAAGAAAAACTTGAAACCTGAAAACAAGGTACTTTAGATCAATTCCTTGGAGACTCCAACCTACAAGAAAGCCGCCTTGTTATCCAAAATGCCCCACCATGTCAAAATGCCGCTCTTTTGCTTATATGCAACACGCCGCATTCGGCCCCATGATCAAACGGCTTTTCCGTTGTGACGCACTGGAGAAACTATATTGAAATATGCCATGTACTGAAACCAGTGTGCACCTACCAAATCATAAATAATCACTTGCAGTACCAAGTCACATGATCACAAGAACTGGTTGCAAAAGTGCGAACATGTTGGTCTATATGGTATGGATTTCTTTATAGAGGTTAACTAATTTATATATTACAAATATAGCATGACTCAATTATCAATCAATGTACAAGATTAGTTGAAGAAGTCACTGGATTCTTTGCTTCTACAAACTGATCTGTTACAATTGAGAACCCTGAAATTTCAGAAAAACGCCGTGCCTGAATCCTGACACAGATCCCAAAGTCCATAAAACTTGTACATACATGCTATTACACATAAAATATCACTCGTTTTCATACACATAAAATAATCTTGAGACCCGTTTTACACACGGGCACGCCCAGATGAGCAACTATTTTCGATCATTTATCGCTAAACTTATTATTGTTGAACACTGCGGCAGGTGGAACGGGATTGACCCCCTCATTGTGGCCAACTACTGGCGTGGTAGAACTGGCATTTCCTGGTGATAATTCAATAACACGACTTTGAAGGGCCAACGTGTAGTCCCGCAACTGAATATTTTCGTTACGTAATTCCTCAATTGTCTGTTGCAAATGTTCAACCTCCGCAGCCTTGGCCTCCAAATCCTTTATGTATTTGTCTTTCCTCTGTCTGAATGCCCGTTGAGCACTTCTGTTCTGCGCAGCACGTTTTGTATGCGACACGGACCGGGCAACTTTGCTCATGTCGGTGTCCTCGGGGCCACTTAAAAGGGAAGGCGCGGAGGCGGTGACTGGCACAGCTAATTTCTTAGTGGCATCACTAGCATCACCACCACTACTGTAATGTGCAGCATGGACAACGTTAGAAGTCACGCCAACAGCTGGAGGCGAATTCTGTGAATGTCTATGATGATGAAGTTGTTGCTGTTGCTGTTGCTGTTGCTGTTGCTGTTGCTGTTGCTGTTGTTGTTGCTGTTGTTGTTGCTGTTGTTGTTGAGCATTGGCTACGGCTGCTGCCGTTACGTCCTCTACCGAAGGATACCCATCAGGTCCTTCCTCACGTGTGAAAGAAGGGTCAAACTTCTCTTCATTGCCGTTTTCCTTCCAAGAAGAATAACTACTACCGTTCATGGTTAGCGATATGTAACGATTATATAAGCTGGAAAATGATAAGCACTTATGTAAGGATTTGTTTCATTTGGTTGATGACTAACTCTTTTCAAAAAAAAAAAAACAAATTGCACGTGCAAAATTTACACGACTAGGAAAAAATCATTAATTAACACGTGAACAAATGCACGTGTGTTTCATCATATGATTACCTCAATGACTAAAACTAACCCATAAGGTCAAACTTAATTGTACCTTAATAGGGTCTCTTCAATCATACAAACGCTTGATCCGAGGACACAAGTTTGTGCACACACTAGTTTGGCATTATCCAAATTACCATTATTCTGCTTTGGTGCTGCATGTCTGAACGGCTCCGATTGGTTCTTTGTCAGACTTCCCTCATTCCATTCCAGTGTTGAAACCCACCAATGTCAGAGATTGATCTTCTATCTTCTCCGATATTTTCGTCACATTCCGCTAGGAAGACGTCAAACTTCTTTCCCACGCCAGAACAACTTCGAGAACAACCCCAGCGATCGCGGTCGTTTGCCGGATCAGCAACCACAAGTAATGCCACCTCAAAGTTTTTTACCGCTAGCGAACCGTTATTTCAGAATAATAATAATGAAACTACCCCACAGCAACGGCCATTTGAGCCAAGTGGACGCGATGTCTCACTTGATATTGCCTCAAGTTTCTCTTCTTTTTCATTGTCATCACCAGGACCGGCTGTGCTACTGCGTGGTTCAATTATTTCACCCCCAACATCATCAGGCTCAGTACTAAACTTGGGGACACCGAGTGGTGCTTCTACTACCGGTACTGCAACACCTTCGTTGGTCCTGCTGTCAATTTGGAATTACAACACCCCATTGCGTGTCGAAGAGCCGACTTTTGAACCTCTATCTACTTCTAGAGAGCTCTTTTCTGAAATGGAGGAATTTCAAGTTGCCCGATACCCAGATGACCTACTTTTCTCACCATTCGAAGAAGAAAAGAGAGAAAACATTTATTCAAAACGAGTCAACAACCCGGTATTCGTACCTGCAGAGCTTGAAAAGAGCGAGCTGGAGATCCGTGGCGATAAGATGCGCGAGTTCCTTCGTTCTCATCCACCAGTTAAGAATAGAAAGATAAAATCACCAAAATTAAAGCAGATGGAGGAACCACTCGTTCGCATCAGACGGATGGAAGCAAAATACGACCGCAAACAAAAGCTAGACGCATCATCTAAAAAGACATATGTAGAAACAGGGTCACTCGATGTCATGAAGGTCAAAGTACGGTTACCGCTGGCGGCAACGGCACATCATGACCGGTCGGCATTCATCTCGGCGATATTGGGCTCGGATGCAGATACTGCCAAGTATGGCGAGAATTACTGCTCCAAATTCTACAAGCGCAATTCGCACGGATATATGTTTATCAAGGAACCCACAAACTCACTCAAAGTTAACACATCAGGAGGGAAGTCGTGGGTTCTGTTGCGCATCAGAGTCCCATCTCCAGACGAGCATTTACTAGTGCGAAAGCTCAAGGTCGATATCCGAGAACTACCAGTATGGAAGCCAATCAATATGAACCACCACAATAACGTAACCACGTATGCATATCCAAAGAAACGAGGAAAGAAGAAAAGAAGAGACGGATCACGTTGAAAGGCAATGGTGTTTTTTTTTTGCATCCTCTTGAATTTTGTTTAGGAAAGAGCTCATGTATTGCGGTTGGGATATTTACAGTTTTTTATGTGGGATTTGAAAAGAAAGGGAAGTGTTGCGGTAAGGATCTCCGCTGGTAACCGATCTCAATCCCAGGATACCCAGTGATCGACAAATGTCCAATATGTCATTGGATGTAGCTATATGAAACTGGCTCATTTAGTTTGTAAATATGATGCAGGAAGTGCTATTGATTACAGGCTTGGGCGATTGAATTTCGGTGTTAATCTTCTACTAGTAGTTCTATGACTGGTTCTACAACTGGGAAGATCGGGAAAAAAACCTGTAACCATCTACGTTGTTTATTGTAGCTTGACTCCCACAGGTCTCGTCTCAAGTTAAATAAATGGGGTTATTTTACGAATCATACGATTGGTTTTGTGGCGTGGAAAAATAGCAGAGATAAATGGTTCACACACGACGTAAAAACCACCAATCAAACGAGTGAGTATTCTATTATATAAAGAAAGTACCACGATTTAAGTTAATCAGTAACGTTATAGTTAAGATGTTCTCCATTCGTTCCGCCTTGAGATACACCCCTGTTTTGAGAAGCAATGTCGTTAGAGCCAACGTTGTCTCTAACGTTGTCAGACCATCCGTTGCTAGACAAGTAAGATTGTACTCGAGCGACCACCACGAAGAAACTTTTGAAGAATTCACTGCTAGGTATGTATAAACAAAAGAAATATCTGAAAAAGAAGATGTGCAAACAGAGCAAGTTAATAAGATCTGTGAGTGAACTCACTGATTGTGAATGGTCGACGATGCGTTAATGACAATGCAGAGATGCACACACAACAAAAACAGTATGACTCCAGAAATTGTCGATGACCACCAAGAGGGAACAAGGCATCGCAAAAAAAGATGGAGTATTGTGATTATTCACATTCAGATAGTTAACCAGGAACTAATATCTATAACTGCTCATTTGTTTCACATGGTGAGCTATTTTCTTTCCCAATTGGTACAATACTAACTTCATATCTAGATACGAAAAGGAATTCGAAACTGCCTACGACTTGTTTGAAGTCCAAAGAATCCTCAACAACTGTTTCTCCTACGATTTGGTTCCAGCTCCTGTTGTCATTGAAAAGGCCTTGGAAGCTTGCAGAAGAGTCAACGATTACCCAACTGCTGTTAGAACCTTTGAAGCTTTGAGACACAAGGTTGAAAACAAGGAACAATACCAAGCCTATTTGGATGAATTGAAGGATATTAGAAAGGAATTGGGCATTGACTTGAAGGAAGACTTGTACGCAGACTCTGCTTAAAAGTATATTTTAGCTTAGTTTCCAAATTTTCAATGATTTTATCAATACATGATTAGTATCACCATATTTGTAGTAGTGAAATTTGAAAACGGGAATTGAGTAGTGCTGCAAGAAGTCAACAACCAAAAAGCAAACATCAATGAGATAGCAATCAACAAAAGTAAATCCAGAAACCTTGTTCAGGATGTTTGTACATAAAAAAAAGGTGGGAACACAAAACAAACTGGTTAACATAGATTATGTTATGAGGTGCACCACGTATTGAATAAGCTTTTCTGAGTCAGAAAGGCAGGGTGACCCAAAACAGCGCAACCAGGCCATAACCGTCTAAGATACAATCTCAGCCGAATTATAAACCTTACATTATTATGAGTAGAGTTACTCGTGACTAGCTGGCGTGGCTCAAACAATAAGCTACAAAAATTGTTCCGTAAAAATAAAATGTTTCAGCAGTTTTAAGGTTACTCCTTTGATATCTCTAACCATGGAGAGAAACCATACCTATCGACCGATTTTCTTTTCTTTCAAAAAATATCTCGAGCGGTTAAATTCATGGAATAATACGGAATTTAAGCTTGCCATGTGGCGAGTGAACAGCAAGATTGTCTTTCATGTGCTGTTTCGTAACCAATTTACAAATGTTTTATAATTCATCACCAATATGAGATTGCAAAAATAAAAATAAAACTAACCTGTCATTCGCTACAATCCTCCCAACCATTAGAGTGGTTTGAATATTCGTTCTCTATTGCCCTTTTTATTTCTGAAATTTTTTGGGGGAAAAACCAGTGTTCCTATTCCTAGGCGTCGCCCCAATTAAATTCCAAGACATCCTTATTTACATTTGTTTGGGGGAGACCGGCGCCTGCTAAAACCTCAAAACCCATTTTTGGTATTTTTCTCCTCTTGCGTCTTATGAACCACTCGACAAGGCTACCAGCGACCTGCACACACAATAAACTAATTTCTTGATTACTGTTACCAGTCTGTCTCTTGGTGAACAATGTATATACCACCAGCAGGAGATGATTCCGGTGAATCTCCAGGAAAACTGACAGGAAACACTACCACATTTATTATCCCTTTAAATTTGGTACCGCGAAACCCTAGCCTCGGTCTTTTCTTGGGAGCATTGACTCCGGCTGCCGACAACTATCCCGCGTTATGTGGAGCAGTGGCATTCCAAGTCGGTTTAGGACTTGTTTGCTTGCGAAGAGCTTATGGGATATTGCGTCCAGGGATCTTTTATGGGCCACCTCGCTCAAAATGGCGGGCTGGTTTACCTGGTTTACTTGGAGTCATGTCCATATTTGGTGCTGGATTAGAAATCGGCCGTTTATGTTTGGCATATGACCCATGGGCCGAGGAGGCAAAGAAGTTCCGTCGGCTTGCTATCCGAAATGGTGACAGGCCTAGTGCGTATTTTGGTGCATATTCATACTATACTCCCTTAAGTGTAAATGACTGGACAAATCGAGTTGGGGACTGGATCAAATTGGTGGAAATGGGAGAGAGTAAAGGTAGGAGTGCACTTATGAGCAAATTAAACTCTAAAGGCAACTATTCTGAAGTCTACACTAAAGTGGTGGACACTAATGACACCCGTTTCCACGAACTATTGAACTCAGACTTAAAAAACGTCACTGAACTCAACAAAGCAAGTAGAATCGATCTGATATTGGAGGGCAAGTCTCCTTTCGTGAATCCACACTATGCAAAACCACACATTCAATTGCGTAATCACACAATCGACAACGATGAAGATTTTGATATGGTATGGATGAACTTTGATCCATGGGATGAGTTGAAATTAGAGACTGATTACGACATTCGGTTAATACCACGCAAGGCCGAAGTGCTGCATGAACAGGCATAACCAACACCAGAAATCCAATAGGTTTTTTTTGTTTGTTGGTTGTACTCTATTCCTTTTAATTATAATTTTGCAATCAATTATCTTCTATATACAATAGGTAGAATGTATATCCCATTAATTATCAATGAATTCATCTGTCCACTTTAAGCTTTTTAGGTCACCCTGACCTAACTGTGCCTTTGTAAAGCACTCCAAGTGTTGTTTCCACAATAAATCGGCGGGATCCTGATCAGGCTCAACCCATTCAAATCCATCACCGCCGCTCATCCAGTATGCCTGAAGTTTCAAGTCTTCCAAGTTATCCTTCGCTTCGAGTAATCGGATTTTATCACCGTGACGGTTGACTCCCGGCTGCAAAGTATGCTGTGATTGGAACATATCGTCGTTTGTGCGACAAAGCTCAATTATGAGATCTGGAGTCGACTCGCCTCCGTTACGGTTGCGATCAGCCTCAACAATCTTGGATGCAAACAACATTTCGTCAGCGTGCCGGAACCAGTGGGTATAGAAAGTTCCCTTTTGCCAGGTCAAATAATCACCTCCTGAACTCACCAATTGTCTCCCAAACCGTACAACTGTAACAAAAAATGATGAATTAAGGATATAGGTCAAGATCATCGAGTTAAGAGATCCCAAATGGCGCCAACCGGACAGCAATCCACCCAATTCGATGATTTCATTAACCCCATACTTGGTAAAGAAAGTTATCAACAATGACGAAGCCACTAACTTGCAAAAGCCATTCCGCATGACCACATTATTTCGAGCAATATAATTGGGATGGGCCACCGTTAAGTCAGTTACAATCACCGCCCGACGGAAATCACTATCCCAAAGTGCCTTCCTCAAAGCAAGAAGAGCCGTTTCCTTGGCAACAATTGCATCTGGATTCTGTCGATATAATTCACGCAATACCAGAATTGTCACCTCTGTGGGCAATTGAAGAAGAAGAATCTCACGAACAAGTTCGGGTGTAAGCTTGACCTCAACTTCTTGGAAAAGCTTCTCGACAATCAGCACAAAAGCAACGGTTGATTTTGACATTGAGTCAAGTGAATCTTGTGGCGGATAGTGTTTCTGAAGTTCAACACATGCGTTAAGTGCTTGCAAAGCAAGTTTCTTGCCATCTACCTCACTCAGAACCTGGGTCTGAACTATTTCCTGGACTTGTTTATAATCGGCAACGTACACAAAAGGGTTACTGGAGTTAAACAAAGAAATTCCAGCATGGAAACTTCGACGAAAGACGGGCGGGCGCCGTAATATCGAAAGCATGCTAGTTTATGGTGGGTGATGATAGGTAGTGCGAAGACCAAGAAGACGTCTACATTTATCTTTTTCGCTTTACTTTACTTTACGCAGTCGTGTTTTGGAGAAAAACTTGATGAGGATGTGCAACATGCTACATGGGCCATACTTAAGACACGCAAATATGTATCGTTACACAGCTTTTTTACGGAGTTTTCCGACACTTGGAAAGTTAATAGTGGAAACGCAATTGCAGACAGCTGTATGTAGTTGCCAAATGATCATCCACAGACTTACAATAGTCCCTTTACATATAAATCCTAAAACATACTTATTAAAAGTTTTTAAAACAATCCCATAGCCACTGCGGCAATACCCAAACCAACACTAAATACACTGAATTCCACTTGACCCGCAGCGTTTTTAGATTTAGAAGTAGTGTTAGAGCCAGAGCTAGAGCCAGAACCAGAACCAGCGCCAGAGCCAGAGCTACCACTACTACCACCAGATGTTCTTGGTGCAGTCCCGTTTGCAGCGGCCTCAGCACTAGGACGGACCACACGAGTGGTAACAAACGTCAATCCTTCAGTTGCAGGATTATCAGTTCCATTGTCTGTAGGAGCAGGGGGTGCCAATGTAATTGGTGCCGCCGGAGGTGGTGCTTGTATTGGGGCACCATTTCCACCACCAAGACCAATACCGTTTCCACCAGGAGCTGCGGGCGCGACAGCAGTCGTTGCATTTGGATCCGGCACACCTGGAGGCACAGTGGCCTTCGTCGTCCCTGTACCCGTCCCAGTACCTGTACCCGTACCCGTACCCGTACCGGTACCAGTACCCTTACCAGTACCAGTACCCTTACCAGTACCAGTACCTGTACCTGTACCTGTACCTGTACCTGTACCTGTACCTGTACCTGTACCTGTACCTGCTAGAGTATTGGTACCAGCCGGGGGAGTAGTTGCACCAGCACCGGCTGCTGGATGAGTAGTTGCAGCATCACCGGCAGCAGGAGGGGCAGCAGGAGGGTTAGCACCAGCACCGGCAGCAGGAGGGGCAGCAGGGGCAGCAGGAGGAGGATTGGCACCATCACCGGCAGCAGGAGGGGCAGCAGGGGCAGCAGGGGCAGCAGGGGCAGCAGGGGCAGCGGGGGCTGGAGGATCAGCAGCAGCAACATTTATTGCATTCAAGCACAAGACCGATATCAAGGGGTATTGGTATTTCATTGTGGACAGTATTGGTCAAGATGTCTTAGCACTTTTTCGGGTTTGTTTATGTAATTAGAAGTACAAAAATGTCACCAGACAGCTTGACAGGAAACGTGACACGCACTTTCTTGGGCGCGCTTCTGACGAGCAAGAAAGCGTGGTACTTATAAATAAGCAAACACATGTTCTAGGTGCAGGGCCATACATCCTGGCTTGAAAATGTCGGGGGTTCTAGAAGATAATTACGACAAGAATTAGAGTAAACATGGCACGAAAAGAAAAGAGTGTAGCAACTTTAGGGGTGATTAGAAATTGGGGATATTTTTATTTCTTCCTATCCCAGTAACATCCCCAATACTCAGGGGGGGGGCCACCTTGAAATACTATAGTACATACATTAATTCTTTCTTTTCTTCTTTCGTTTCTCCATTTTTGGAGTGCAGTCGGGACAGTACCATATTTCATCATCCTTCGGGGGTGACGTGATTCCCACACAGCTCCAATGGAACCATTCAAACTTACAGTCATCGTTGTCGCAGCCAATCATTTCACCAAATGACACACGTTGACAAAAACAGTAGAGATTATTGTCAGCATCTTCACTGTTTCCTGGACCATGATCGCTCATACCCATACCCATACCCATTTGTAGGTCCTCACCTCCAATTCCAAGCGATCCAATAGTTGCAAGCGATTTAGGTAAGTCATCAAGATCTTCGGATTTCAACCGTTTGAACGGGCGCGATGCGGCTGCGTTGGCGCCGATATTAGCACCAACACTACGTAATCCAATCTGTTTACGTTTCTGTAGCCGTTTATGTGCCAGACTATCAGAAAAGGGCATGCTTCCGTTCGCGTTGCCGTTGCGTGGGGTGCTTGACCCAGAAAGTGACTCTGAATATCCAGAAACGTAACCAACCTCTTTTATGTCTGCATCCAAAGTATCTTCTATGGGAGGCAAAAGCTCATCTCGCTCAAGCTTCGCTATGTCGGTTTCAAAGTTGAATAGATGTTTTGATACCAAAAATAAAGCTGTGTTGGCTAAAAGTATCTTTTCTTTCTGTAACTTTTGCACTGTCTGCATCTCTTCCTCTATCCTTGCATACAACTGTTGTTCTTTGGGATGCTTTGTAAGAGTTCCATTTGACCTGATAAATCGATGTATCTGGTTGTCTTTGGCTTGATATCGCTTGCGAGCCTCCATCAAATGACCATCTTTTGTTTTTATTTCCTCCAACAAATGCTTCACCTCCAACGGTAAGTTGGAAAGGTCTTGTGTGTACTTCTCTAGCACAGTCGACGTATCCATCCCGTGTTTATGTTAGCGGATTGGTTTTGATGTTCCCGTGACCTTTTATCGACCAATATGCAGGAAACCAGATTTTTACACCTTCCTCTTGTTTCGATATAACTCAGTCACAACTGTGATTTCAGACGTAATGTCAGATATCAAATCGCTCGCAACCGAAGTTGATAATTTAAAACTAGATCATGATTTGAGGTGTATTTTTGATTCTGAACTCGATATTCCCGATCATCAAAAGAAGCAATTGCTTGTGCAACTCATCTCCGCTTCCCAAAACCCTCAATCATCGCAAGCCCTTTACGAAACTCTTACAGATAACGCCGAAATATTTCTTAGTGGATTACACAAAGTTGGTGATTTTAACGGTACGGTTATATTGAATATTGCAAAAAATGGAACAGTTATTGACAATTTAATCAACACCATCAAGACATTGCTCAAATCATCAGACAATGATCTGTCTACTAGTTTCTACTTGTCAGTTTACCTTCTGTTAATAACAAACTATGACTGCAAGAAAAGTCATGTTAGTTTATTTCTCCCTCTATTGAATTCATTGCTGCAAAAAGAAAACGTAATCTCACTTTCACTATTAATTATAGTAAAGCACCTCGAATCCGAAAGAGAAGCAACTATCGAAGACATCATCGAGTTTCTTGAGATATTATACGAAGATCTGTCACTTACAAAGTCTCAATTTGTCAATTATGTTAAAGTTCTTGAATTGTTCTTTCCATTGATTCCCGAGATCATTGGCCCAATTTACTTCAAAGAAGAAACAAAGAGGCATATTTTGATAGAGATCGAAAGTATTGTTGAACACAATGTGAGGTCACCTAATCATAAATTAATCACAAAGGAGGTTTTGTCTTTGATCGCAGCTTCATGTATCAACGATGAATGTCGTCAATTCAACACTCAGAATTACGCTTCTTTAATCAAAAAGGGCACAAAGCAACTAGACAGTGAACTTCGGTTACTCTCAACCCTAATACTTGTAAAATTGTGGAATTTTATTCTGTTGGAAAAGAATAACGATATCAAAGTATCTGATATCACTGACACACTCCTAGTATCGCTAAAGAAACAAGAAATGCTTGAATTGGTAGTTGAGGGATTGGCATATTTAACGTTGAATGTTGCGGTGAAAAATCAGATAAGAAACGACGAAGAGGCCATGGATGTCATATTTGATGGGTTGCAGAACCAGGATACTACCAAAACTGCTATTTATGGTTTAATTTTGACAGTTTCAAATCTTTGTAAGGTCAGAGAGAATGAATCAACTGCAAAGAGATTAAAAAATGTTGCCAATGCTAATAAACAGGAGACCGAAGATCAGACTCAAATCCATCTCTTCAATAAATCACTATTGTTGACTCACAGGGTTATTGATGTGATTTCAAAAGTCAAACACAAGTCCAAAAACGTTTTAATTCAATTCATAACCATCATTTATATGATTTCAACTAACCAGGATCGACAAACCAAACAGGAACTTAGTAAACAGGGCTCGCTAAATATTTTACTTGGCTATTTAATCAACAATAGCAATGTTGAAGAAGGAGCAACCAGACCAGCAAATTCCACAGCAGAACTAATTGAAGTCCGTAATCTTGCTTTACGGGCTTTGGCTAAAATTCTTATTGCCATCGACCCTACCTTGGCATTCAGAAAATACGATGTTAAAACATGCATTCCTTTTTTGGTGGAGTTATTGGGACCTGATATCACCAAGTATGTGGGTACTCTTCAAAACGACAAGGATCAATATCTTTATGACATGACAAAGTTGGATCGCTTTGAATCTTTGTTGGCACTTACTAACATAGCATCCGACCCTTCAAACCGTGCCAGCGTAGTGAACCACGCATTTGAACATTTGAACAATTTTATTATTGATTCAGATGATCTTACTATTCAAATAAAAGCCTGGGAACTCGTGAGTAATCTTATCCTGGAACCGGCCATGCTTGCAAAGTTTTTTAATGTTGAAAGTAAAGAAAATGAAAAACGACTCTTTTTATTGGTAAAGTTACTTAACTCGAATTCTGAGGAATTACAAATAGTTCTTGCTGGATTATTAGCCAACGCAACCGAGTTTGATATGATTGCACAAATACTAGTCTCACAAGAAGATATCAAAATTAAATTGATAAGTGTTATAGTTTTGATTCTCGAAAACCAAAAGAATAACGATCTTTTGCTACGTGTGAGTTATATTTTATTAAATTTGGTTTATGCTTCAGCAAATTCTGGTACCCCGTTAACGGATAGTCGTCTCACAACAGCATTGAAAGCCATAAGGGCAAGTGGAGAAACCATGAAAATTGTGGAAGATATTAACAAGGTGTTGTACCAATAGAAAGTGATAACAATTAATTTTATTCTTTGTAACAATACCTCGTTTAAAAATTACACACCATGTAGTACAATAGAGGAGGCGATATTTATCAGGTAGCGACTTGACCATTAAGTTCCCCCTGTTGAGATACCATTGATACAATTTAAAGAATGTAACCATCATAGTTTCCCATATAGGGATCTATCGGAGATAGGTCCAAGAGGTTCGGTAAGAAAACAAGATCCACTAAGATTCAGTAGAGGAGTGGTCTATCAAGCTGGTTGAACTGTCTTTTCAGATTTTGGAATTTATTTAGAGACTCACATTTTACAATTTAGTTTCTTCATTACAACTCAATCAAATTCAAAGGGTTAGATACGAAACGGACGTTATAAATAATTTTCATACAACCAAGAACTCACATAACATCCCTTTATCTATACGTATTTATATTTTCCGTTACCAGATAGTTTATTTTTGGTTTTATATATGCTCAATTTTAATTGAATTCATACTTGATAGCCAGAGCGCTTACTTATAAATACAACCTAAAAGTGAATCAATCTCTGAGCCAATGTATCATCATGACGTCTGGCAGATTCCACAGATTTTTTTACTTGGTTGGAAGACTTATCATTGTCAAGTTGAACACGAATAGCCTTATGCAAGTTTGTCAAATAGTCAGCGTATCCCGGTGATCCGTTTGCAGCCAAAGATCCGTTGAGCGCATCCTGTACTAATGATTCCTTGAATTCAATCACAGAACCATCAATTCCTGGTCTAACAATTTGAATACCCGCACTTCCTAATGCTGGCGAACCAACAACGGATTGGAAGTAAGCAACAATGTTTCTGGCCTGCTCAGAAATCTGAGTAGGGAGTTCCGGTAACTCGTCTATCCGAGGACTAATTTCTGCAACAGAATCTATGTTGTCCCCAAAAAGATCCTTGACAAGGAGCATATTGGCCTGAGGATCGACCCACACATAAACACGACATCCATCACAAAGAATATATACACCAAATTCCAAGCTTGATGCAGAAAGGTCCTTGAAACGAGGCAATTTAAGACCATGCTGCTGTGGGAAACCATCGTCTTCCTCAAGGGAATGGAGTTCAATCAAAGCAGGGTACAAATGATACATCAACCTTTCGATAGGCATATTCAACATATTGAAAGCGTCTGCAAGTCTGGCATCGGAAGTGAGACCAGAGGCATTTCTCAAGGCCTTAGTCTTAATGAAAGATAACATGTATACAGGCAAATGCTTAATTGAATCAGGGAAAAGCAATTGACTGGTATAAGTACGTTGTCTGTTGTGTCCCAACTCACTCATCGCACGGTACTGAGTAAAAATATCAACTAACTTACTATTGACAGAATCACGGAGTTCAGTCAACGGTTGCTTGCCAATGAACGAAAGTGTGTCACGTACAATAGTGGTCACAATGGCATTTTCATCAACAAAATTGAAAACATCCTCTAAACGTTCACTCACAGCAAGTACTAAATTAATGACACGAACCTTTCTCACTCCATAAATATCTGTGTACAAAAAGGCAGCTTGGTAATGGCAATCGTACTTAGTGCTGAGCTTTCCATCATATTCAAGTAACACAGTGATTGTCAGGTCTGTCGTCAAAACAGGAATTAACGGATCCTTAGCAGTACCAACGATTGAAACTTCTGATGTGGCAGAAGGCCCATAATATTGGGAGACTTGAAGGCCGTTCGAAGAACGCAATTTCAACTGGCCTTGGTACCCAACAACGTTTTGGAAACTGGCTACAATCTTGGCAGTAAGAGCTCTAGCATCTCTCTCATAGTCAAAATGAGCCCATCTAGTAATGTTTCCTCCAGTTGATGAAGACAACCATCCAATATTAGACAAGTCAACTGCCGTGGATGAAACTACATGGACGTCCAAACCCACGTTCTGTTCAGCAGCATCCTTGGCTAGCAACTTGTAATACTCACTGTCAGGAAGAAATACCTTTTGTTCAACTTCAGGTGCTGGCGTTCTGCCTACAGCTTTATTATCCTTGTATTTGAGCGCACCTGGACCCCAAGTAGGCAAGTTGGCAATAATCGATGTGATTTTACCTCCACCGTATTGTTCCAAACACAAAATGCATGTACGAAGAGCCACAGCATATGCTGATTCTGGGTCAGCAACAAAATCCCCCGAACACAATTGTTCCAAGTGGTTTAACGCATCATCGATGATATTACGGGATTCCTCTGGGTCAGCAAACAAACCATCATGAAATGGAACAAACGGATCATCTAAATCCGAAGAGATCGAGATTTGGGTACTCTGAAGCTCTGGTAGAAGGTTGAAAAAATGGAGACGCTTATCATATGCAATAAGAGCTAACTTGCCTGGGGTTTCTGTACTTAAAATGGCCCTGATTGCATCAGCACATAAAACAGGCAAGTTCTGTTTAATACTGTGCTCTGAAATATCTACCAAAAACACATGATGAAGTGGATTGGTGTCTTTTTCCTTAAAGTTATACTCTTGTGGGACAAGAAGGTCATAAACGCCTTTGTGAAGTTCAGGACGTGTAAACTTATCGTAGCGTTGACCATTAGCATCAAGGAGAGACTCATAATCACTTGGGACTATGTTATTAGGAAACTGACAGATGTTACATGAAAACCTACCATTTTGACGAAATTGCATTGATGGGTTGACGTAGGCTCGACAACGACGACATCTGATCGGACCGTTATCAAGTGGATCATCACTTTTCAAATCACGAGTCATATCAACCACCGGTACAGGTTCTTCAGTATCCAATAATGGAGCAAACGGACGGATAGTCACCGACACAGGCAACTTTGATGCTTGACGAAGTTGTTCCGACTCGGGAACATAATACATCGATGAGCGGATGAACTTGGACAGTGAAGTACCTTGATCCACAGAGTGAAATTGAGTGGTAGCTTCAGGTGGAGAGACATTCTGGAATGTAAGAAAAGATTTATCAGACAAGTACTCGGCCTGGTTAGCATGACGAAAGTCCGAAAGCGAAAGCTCATGACCAGTAGGCTTAGGGCCATTTTCAGATATTTCTAACGGGACCTGATGTGATTCCGGAGCGGGAGATGGGGTGTGTTCAAATGGGCTTGCAACAGGCAGAAATTGTTGGAATTGTGCTGGCAGTTGTTGAAATGCGGCAGGCAGTGGTTGTTGAAACTGTGCTGGCAGAAATTGCAGAAATTGTGCTGATCCCTGATGTAAGGGAGTCACGGGTTGCAGGAATTCTTGTTGATGGAACTGAGGAGTTCCAAAGGCTGGTGGTGGTTGAAGAGGTGACGAATTGACTTCAGTGTGAAATGCTCTAGCAGCTCTTTTCTTTTTGGTTCGAGGACTGCTTACAGCAAGGTTGTGAAACTCTCCAGATAGATCGGTCTGACTGCCATTTAAAGAAGCATAGCCGCTTCCAAGTGGCGGAGGTGGTGGGAGAGACATAGTTAGAGGTGTTGGATGTTTTAATAATTTTGCATGTTGGCAAGGTGTAACGATTTGCATCTCCGAACTATGTACAGGTAGCAAAATACACATACAAAAATATAAGAACCTGCATCGGAGATGAGTTGGGATCATGTGCGATTGCCAAGGCAAAGTTTGCAAAAACAGGGCACATGTCCCATACCTCATCTTAAATATGAGAACGACATTTCATAAAAGAGAAGAGGACAAGAAAATGTAGACAAAGAACTAGGAAGGGAAAAATAGGGTAAAAGCAGTAAACTTTTATGCGACATTGTGCGACATTTATATTTTTCTTTACCAAATTAGTGTGTCTTACAATGCTAAGAAAAACCAAGAAAACCTGAAAAGCCTCTGCCCTAAGTACATATATAAACGCAACTGCCCATCATGGAGTCATCTGACTTCTTAATTATGGGCAATCTGCTGCTTCTTTATTTGCAGCAAAATAATTTACCGATAAACTGTCTGGTATTTTCCTTACCACTTGGTTCCTTCTTCAATGGAGATTCCTATATTCCTGATGGATTTTTACCTGCTTACTATATCACCAACTGCCTGATACCTAATTTGATACTGTTGGTCGCAGCGCAGAATGTTAGTAATACCATGGATTACCACCCTGGAGTTGATTCCCCTTACAACGAGAAAGATAACGGGGATACCTTTGTGGCTTTATTGTTTACCATATGTGGGACATGTGCATCGTGTTGGATGCTTACCCTTTTAATTTACTTACTGCCGCGTCACAAACGGAAACCGTGGCCAACCCAAATAGCCACCATTTTCTATTCCATTGTGGTAACAGTATTACTTAGCAAAATCACCGACGGGAGCAGAGAAGAATACTACAAGGATACATTGGATATCATCAAACTACATGTGCAGCTCTACACCGGAAACACATACCGAATCATGGTCATATTTTCTCAGATAATGAACCATTTGGCCTGGATCCAGATAGTTTGGCATATTACTCGACATCGGTACCGTTGGCACAGCTTTGCCGTTGGGGTATTTTTTATATTGGCTTACACTGCCGTCACCACATACTACGAAGGAAGTCACCATAACCGGTCAACCATCTTTAACTCCACCATCTTACCTGATGACTTTAATTGGCGTGCTGTGCGTTCATCGCTAAAACTAGCCATTCTTGCCTGGTTTGCAAGCAGCTTGGGGTACTACACCATCATTATCAAAAACCCACGCAAGGTTTGCTATTCACGGCGGCTTTTCCCGTTGGCAGTATTTGTGTGGCTGATGTTTTGTCTCCATGCAATCATTCACATCCTACTGTTAACCCTTTATAGCCAGAAGTGGCTTGTGAAGACATGGCTATCGCTACTTCCCTTTCTTTTGGAAATCATCATCATTAACATTGTATGGGAATGGATCTTTAACATCGAATTCTTGGAGAAGCGCTTCGAGTTAATGGGTGTACTTGGAAGAAGAATCAGTCTCGACGACGTGTTGGACTTAAACCCAGCGCCAGAGACACGACGGAGACGCTGGTTCAAACGCCTGACCGTTGAAAAGGAAAAGGAAACTTCGGATGTGTCATTCTCGGATGGAACGACAATGAGAATCCCTACCACCAATGTTGAAGAAGAGAAGGAAATAAACGAGCAAGAACGACCACTTATACTTCAGGTACTGGTTTCTAGAGTTGAAGCTGGTCCAAGTTCCGAAGAAGTTCACGAACCTAGACATTTCGAGACACAAATTTCTCGACAAGAAAATCACGAAATTCATGTTCACGACTTTATGGAAAATATAGATAGGCACACAGTTGCACATTCAGTTGGAAATATCGAAAGCGCTGGTAGCTTCGACGACGAATATGTGGAGTACGATATTTGGGGAGACGAGGAGGAGGAGGAAGATGGACCAATTGAGGGCCAGACAGCACCTCCGCCATTCCAACCACATCCAGGATATTCTCGGGATGATTACTGGCCTGATAAGCATTAATAGAAAGTATAGGATATACTGTAAAAAATATCAACACAACTGCCACCAACATTATTTTGCAGCCAGAGCGGTAACGTCAGCGGAATATCCTGTATATAGACGTGTTACATATATGGAAAGTTCCCGAATCTTCTCGAATGCAAACCTGGCGGTTTATAAAAGGTCAGTCAAGTCAGTTTGTTGGACTTAACAAACAATGTTGAAGAGTAATATCCGGAGAATAGTCACACGGGGAGTTACAAATAATGCAGCATTGTATTGTCGCCCGTTCACAGCATCCATTGCATGCAACTCCATTCATGCTGCCCCATGCCATGCCATTCTTTCTACCCCATCACACCGCTACTTTCTGGGAACAAGTCAGAATTGCCTTCAGATGACACAACAGAAAGAAGATGATCGACCAGCGTTGGTGAAATTTGGGTCTGATTTGACTCAACTTGCGAAAGACGGCAAACTCGATCCCGTTATCGGAAGGGATGAGGAGATTAGACGAACTATTCAGATTTTGTCACGCAGAACCAAGAACAATCCAGTTTTGATTGGCAATGCAGGTACAGGTAAGACGGCAATTATGGAGGGTCTTGCTCAACGGATATTGAAGGAAGAGGTTCCTGAATCAATGAAGAACAAACAGATTATTACTCTCGATCTTGCTGCCATAATCTCTGGTGCAAAGTATCGCGGTGATTTTGAAGACAAATTGAAGCAAATATTGAAAGAGGTAGAAGAGAAAGAAGGAAAGGTCATTTTATTTGTCGATGAACTCCATCTTCTTATGGGATTAGGTAAGGCTGAAGGATCCATTGATGCGTCCAATTTATTAAAACCAGCATTGGCCAGAGGTAAATTGTCTCTTTGTGGTGCAACTACCATTGAAGAATACCGTAAATATGTGGAGAAAGATGCTGCGTTGGCTAGACGGTTTTCTCCTGTCCAAGTCAACGAACCCACAGTTCCCGACACTGTCTCAATCTTGCGTGGTTTGAAAGAGAGATATGAAGTACATCATGGTGTCAGAATTGCCGACAGTGCTCTTGTCACTGCAGCAGTTTACTCGAATAGATACATAACTGACCGTTTTCTTCCTGATAAGGCGATTGATTTAGTGGATGAAGCGTGCTCAACGTTGCGCCTTCAACACGAAAGCAAGCCCGATGCAATTGCTCAACTAGACCGGTCAATAATGACAATCCAGATAGAATTGGAATCATTGCGTAAGGAGGATGATCAACTATCTACAGACCGTCGAACCAAGTTGAAACAGGAACTTCAGATGAAACAGACAGAACTTGAAGAATTTACGACGCAATGGGAGGCTGAAAAAGCTCTGATTCATAACGTCAAAAAGGCAAAGCTGGAGCTTGAACAGGCCAGGTTTGATTTGGATCAATACCAACGTGAAGGAAATTACGGGAAGGCGTCAGAATTGCAATATGCCACAATTCCCCAGTTGGAAAAGAGATTGACCGATTTAACAAGCGTAAGTAATGTTCAGTCATTGTTGCACGATTCGGTTACTTCCGACGATATTGCTGCTGTTATTTCTAAGATGACAGGAATCCCGGTCACCAATCTTATTAAGGGTGAAGTTGATAAATTACTTGATATGGAAGTCTTGTTGAAACAGAAGGTTGTTGGTCAAGACGAAGCCATTCATGCTGTTGCCGATGCGGTCAGGCTTCAAAGAGCTGGTCTCACTAGTGAAAAACGTCCTATTGCTTCATTTATCTTCTTGGGTCCTACCGGTACTGGTAAGACGGAATTGACAAAAGCGTTAGCTGAATTCTTGTTCAATGATCAACTGTCTGTGATTCGGTTTGATATGTCCGAATTTCAGGAGAAGCATACTGTCTCTCGTTTGATTGGGTCCCCTCCAGGATATGTTGGTTATGAAGAAAGCGGAGAGCTTACTGAGGCGGTCAGAAGAAAACCATATTCTGTTGTATTGTTTGATGAATTTGAAAAGGCACATCTGGATGTTTCCAAACTTCTTTTACAGGTCTTAGATGAAGGTTCGTTAACAGACAGCCACGGTAAACATATTGACTTTAGAAACACTATCATTGTCATGACCTCCAACATTGGCCAAGAACTTCTTCTTACTGACAAAGATACCAGCGAAGATGGTACAATTGCCAAGTCTACAAAAGATAGCATTAATGATCTTTTAAAACTGTACTATCCTCCCGAGTTTATCAATAGGTTGGACGATGTGTTGATATTTAATCGTCTTTCAAAGGAATCTTTAAAGAATATTTTGGAAATCCGTCTCAAAGAAATTGGGGATCGTTTAATCAATAAGAGAATAAGATTGGAGGTCACCAAAGATGCTAAAAGTTTGCTCTGTAACTTGGGCTACGATCCAGTTTTTGGTGCCCGTCCTTTAAACAGAGTCTTGCAAAAGCAGATTTTGAATCCACTTGCTATGTTGTTGATCAAGGGCATAATTAAGGAAGCAGAGACTGTCCATGTCAATGTCCGTGATGGAAAAATTCATATCCAACCAAATCATTAATGTATATACACTTATAATTCTTGTAAACACTTTTATTACTATAAAATCAATGTCTAATTTAACACTTTTCCAACGGTTGCACCATCGACGATTCTCTGTTCGGTTTCATCAACCTTTCTCAAAGCCTTACCGCCGGTAATTTGGCTTAACAAAGCACCAATATTCGGAGCTGATGTGTGGGCATCGGTAGGAAGCGGCGGGACTCCAAAAGCAGGAGGAGGAGGAGGTGGTGGTGGTGGTGGAATAAAAGATGGTACTGGTGGCGCCTCCATAGGAACGGGTGGGGCTTCCGTTGGGATTGGAGGCACTTCAGTCGGAATAAGTGGCACTTCAGGAGCTGGTGTGACTTGCTCAGCATCTAAAAATTCAGTAGAGGACAAACTGTCTGGAATCAGCAACACGTCATCATCCTGGGTTGCTGGGGCATTAATTAATCCTAAATCATCCTGCGAAGTAGAAGGCTGTGCTGGTGGTTCCATACTTGTACCAGTGCCAACAAAGTTTGGTGCTGGAATTTCGACTTTTGGGGTAGGAGTTGCAGCAGGAGCTTCGGCTCTGATACCTGTTGGCTGTGCAGACATCCCTCCAAACAACAAATTGGCTAATTGAGCAGCACCAGCGCGATTAGGGCCCTCGTCATCACTAGAGTTGTCGTCCTGGTCACTCCAATCATCGTCACCCAATCCTCTTTGAGACTCTCTCTGTGATGCTGCTTTCTTTGGATCAATTGTAGCAGCCTGTGAGGTCTTCTTGAAGAATGGATTTGTGCTAGTGTATGAACTTTGTGTTTGGGGTTGTGGTCTTGCAAATGGGTTATTGTCGTGGCTTCCACCAACTGAAACAGTTGTTGGGACTTCTTGAGCAGGCGTGGTCTTTTCAGAAACATCTTCTGATGCTTGAGAATTAACTTGTATTGGTTCAGGAACAGTCTTGCGAGGTTGAGGGGTAGCTTGCGGAAGCAGAGGAACTTGAAAATCTTCTTTCTTTGCAGTTCCAGGACCATAGACAGGAACCGATGTAATTGGCTCTTCATCAACATCGGAGTCTGCTCTGCTTTCAATCTCCTCCATTTCTTTCCTAAGCTTTGCTAACTTGGCCTCTTTTTGTTGTTGTTTCTTGATTGTACGTTCTTTTTCACGAGCTTCCAATTCCTTCTTACGCTTCAACAACTCAGCATACTCACCATCATCATCCTCATCATCTGATGATTCAACATGTTTCTCTTCCTTTGGTGCAGGTTTTGAAGTGGCGACTGGCTTTGGAGTCTGGGCCACTGGCTTAACAGGTTCAGGCACAGTTTCGGGTTGAGCAACAACTGTGGATCCATTTCTACTACGAGAAATTCCCATCTTAGCTAATCTCTCAGTCATTCGCTTTTCAGCTTGTGCCTTAATATAAGCAGCTCTTTCTTCGGGAGTCTTGTAGCTATTATAACTTGAACCACTGGATACTGGTGCTGGAGATGATGAGGACAAAGATTTAGCAGTATTAGTCGAAGATGCTATGGTACTGATAGGAGTCGAAGCTTTTTCCATTTCTGCGAAATCATTCAACTCTTTAATAAATTGGGCAACTTCTTGCGAAACTCCGTCACCGTTCAACCATTTAGAGTTACCGATCTCCGCCTGATTGGAAACTTGTAAATTGGCAGCAGCCCCATCTTCCAATTCCTTAATACCACTTTCAATGTCTTGAATCATATTTGATTGACTGTCACGTTGTTGTTGTGCCTTCTCGGTTTCCTGCTTTACCTTAAAATCCAAGTTCGAGTTACTGCTAGTAGAAGACGCTCTACCAGTCAACGCCGCCATTCTCTCCTTTAATTTTTGCTTCGACTCATGCTTTCTTCTATCAAGATCAGTAATCTGACCATTAGGACCGGTCCCAACTATTTCATCCATGCTATCTGGTTTCCATTCAGGATATTGTTTAGCTAATTTTAACTTGTACAATTCGACCTTTTTTCTTGAGATTTCCTGGTTAACTTGATGAATACTTGAAATCAAAGTTGGAACCTTGTCACGCGTAAGACGGTTCAATTTTTCTAACAATGTCTTCTTGTCGGAGAATGAGTCGATAGAGACATGGGCCTTGTTAAGTTGAACTTGAACATTGTGGACTTGTTTCTTCAAACTTTCAATGTCTTGTACGTTTCTAGAATCGACTTGTGAGTAGTTAGAGTCTTGATCTTCAGCATCCAATGCATCTAACAAAATCCTCTTTTCACGAATCAACTTTCGCAAATCGTCAATTGACAAATCAGTATCAGCAGAACTCTTAACACTGCTTTTGGAACCAGAACTAGAAGTACCACGACTTCTGTGACGAGTGGAAGCAACAAAACCAACGTTATCGTCATCATTCTTGAATCTAGTTCCATCTGGCTTGGATTGCTTGTTGACCACAGGCTTGGATGCTGAGTTTCGTAAAGAATTCTTCATGCTGTCCACCGTATCTTGTAAGTACTTGTTGGAAGGTGGAATTAATTCAGGAGGTAACCGAAGTGGAATCTCCAACCCATTCAATCTTCTATAAACTAAATGCATAGCCACAGCAAACTCATCCTTGTTCAACTTACCACGATCACTGGTGTCGGCTAAAGTCCAGATGGATTCCAAGTCTGGTCTTCCCAATCCTGATTTTCCAAAAACATTCAATGCAACGTCACCATCAACGAAACCCCTTCTCTTGGTATCCCAAGCATTAAAAATACCATCATAAATTTGTTTTTCTTGTTTTGTAATGGCCCATGTCACATTGGACTTCAAAGATCCTCCCATGATACTTTGTAAATTATTACTATTCAATTGAGCATTGGGCAAAAAGTGCTGCTGCATGGCATTCAAGCCAGGTAATCCACCAGTAGGAGCATTAACGAATCCCCATTCGCCTGGCTTACCAGTAGGTTGCGCTTGTAAGAGTCCAGTAGGTTGTGGTTGGAAAGTATTAGTCTGTGATTGGAAGCCAGTGACTTGTGGTTGAAAGCCGGTCGTCTGAGGCTGGAAACCAGTATTCTGAAGTTGAAAACTAGTTTGAGACAGAAAATTTGAGCCCGCCGCTGGTAAAACACCATTGCCAGTTTGCTGCAGAATGAGCTGAGGATGGGATGGAGGATACTGCAGTTGGAATCCAGTTGCTTGTTGCTGCAATGGTTGGAATCCAGTCGTTTGCTGCTGTAAAGGGCCAGTCTTCTGTGCAGGGATCAATCCAGCTGTTTGCTGTGGCTGCAATGGGATTAAAGTGCCACCACCAGTTCTTTGAGACACCAATGGAGAAGGATCAGCAAGAGGCTGATTAAATCCACCGAAACCTGTTTGCTGGGTTTGGAACGAAGGTTGAGGAGTGTTCATCCAGTCGTCAGTCTTAGGAGCAAATGGCGTGTTTGCTAAAACCTTGTTAGGATCTTCGGGAACACTAAAGTTAATGGCATCGACAAAGCTCTTGACTTCATTTTGCCACCGTTCAGGCAAAACACCTGGAATAGGCTCACCACGCTTAGCCATACTACACAAGTGCAAACTCAAGGCAAACTCGGGGAAAAGAAGCGAACCTGACTTGTTGGTGTCAGACAACGACCAAATCTCAGCCAAGGTAACAGGAACCAAACCAGAGCGCAACAAAATTCCACTGGCAGCATCGCCGCTAATTGCCTGTTCGCCTTTAGAAACGGCAGTTCTAAATAGGTGTTCAAACTTCTTTTGGTCATCAGCCGAAATAAAAGAAAGACGAATGCTCGGGATCTTGATCTCGTTGTTCTCAATAACCATTGGTGCAGCACTTCCAAAACCGGTAGGCTGAGTTTGGATGAATCCGGTGGCCTGTGGCTGGATAGGTTGTACTTGGGGAAATCCTGTCGCCTGCGGTTGAAATTGCGGCGGTTGAGATTGGTTCTGTTGAGCAAAGCCTTGCAGATTTGAAAACTGCTGATTAAGACCAAACAGTTGCTGCAGTAACTGAGGTTGGTAGAAACCACCTTGAGGAGCTTGTGGCTGAGGAGCTTGTTGGCCACCTTGCTGGAAGAAGCCAGGCTGAGGTGATTGGAACTGGTTAAATTGAGGTTGCTGACCATATCCAAAACCAGTCTGCTGATGTTGAAAACTTTGCTGCGACTGGGATTGACCCAGACCCGCCTGTTGATACGGGTTGTACATGTCAGTTGGTATGTGTCGAGCGTTGAGGTTTTCGGGTTTCAACGTAAATCAAGTTTTGCGTCACGTGCCGAGAAGGAGTAATAGAGAAAATTAATTTACCCCAAATCATTTTAGGACATTTACAGGTTGCGAATACAATGGATCGTGGCTGCAATTGTACGATTTTAGAATCTATAATACTTCATCCCAAAACGCAATTTCTAGCAAAGTAACCTTATTGAAAATGTCAATAAGTTCATCCAATCTTGCAAAATTAATTTTTTGGGCATCAGCCAAATACTGAAGTGTGTTTATCCCTTGTTCATGTGCATCACGGTACCACTGAGAAGAATAATCAGCAAGCCACGAGTCATATGTATCTGATTGTTCCTGGGATTTCAAAACGCCCAATTGTCCATTAAATTCATTTCTGATTTTAAGGCCATTTATTCCAGCATCATAGTAACCATGCAAACATGGTGCAACTGCTACCTTGATGCCAAAGTAGTCTTCGCTTTTAGCGATCTCAAGCAAGTAATTGCAATACTCCAAACATGCCTTGCCAGGCTTAAGATCAGTATCCATGTCAATATCATTTTCGTAGTCGATGTCATACTTGCGCAATTTTATCTTGTGTCTTTCGATTTCTTCGGTAATACTGGCAATTACCTTGGCATCAGCTCCAGTTTGATGATATGTTGGAGCCACAGAAGCAGCCACTCCGTGAACTTGGGCATAATTCACAAGGTAGTAATAGTCTTGCTTCAAGAAATATAAAAACCTTTCAAATGGAAGAGTGTTGGTTGCAAGCTTCTTGATAAAAGGATGCTCAGTATAACGCTTCCAATTATCTTTGACCTTGGGGTGTGTCTTAAGAAATTCATACAAGTTACCGGAAGGCATTGCATCTGTTGTTTCAATAACTTGGCTCACTCTAGTATTTGGTTTGACGTTATGATTAAGTGGTCCTTTCCCAAATCCAAGTTTCTTAATTGAAGCCATACCTAAATGCACAAAATCAATTGCAAGTGCCACTGAGTCTTGTAAACCAGTTCCTCTTGCAATATTGGAGCTAATAGCGGAGGCGAGAGTACATCCAGTACCATGAGTATTGTCCGTGGGAACAAAATCTGATTCAAAAACAGTAATATTGTCTGTTACAGACTCGAACAATATATCAATGATTTTTGCATCATTCAACACTGTTGTTGGACTATTGAGGGTGATATTCCAAGGTATATGACCACCTTTTACCAAAATGTTTTGGCAGCCCAAAACATTTTGTAATTGTCTTACAAAGGCGATGTAGGTGTCTAAGTTGTTAATAGAAACTTCTTCTGTAGTGCCAGTGGCTATCTTAAACAAGGATAATGCTTCCTTGAAGTTCGGAGTAATCAAAAATGCTTTCTTGACCAACGACTTAACACACAATTCCATCCCGTCTTCGGTACTGAGTCGCGAACCACTTGTACTAATCATAACGGGATCCAAGACAAGCTTGACGTCGTACTTGGTCATATCATCCAAATAAGTAACCAAGACCTCGACAGCATCTTTTGTTAACATTCCTGTCTTGATTACTTTCAATGGTTGGGTAGTAGGTTCATGACCATACATAAAGTCATCCAAATTGAGCAGTACAATATTTTGTAGGTGTTCCTTCGATGTGTTCACAACATTCTGAACACACTGCGTATTCTGTGCTGTTAAAGCTGTGATTGCCGTGAGCCCATAAATTCCATGTGCTGAGAATGTCTTGATATCGGCCTCAATTCCTGCTCCTCCGGATGGGTCAGATCCTGCCACAGTGAGAACAGCAGGCAATTGGACCGGGGATGATTTCACAGTGTTTAACTTAACTATTTGGAAAGTCATTTAATGTATGATATAACATTGATGGCTTGAACAGCTCTTTATACTCGGGTGTTACCGTTGTTAAGAAGCCTAAGCGCATAAGGCTGCATATAGAAAAATGCGCTAACAGTTCAAGCTGCGACTTCCATTATTTGATCAAACCGAAAGAGTTCCATAATTTCGCAGCCAACAAAAAAAAATCAATTACATTAAAAACCAGGTTCTCTATTCAAGTCTAACCTAATGTGGATTGGCAGTAGCTAACTTAGTGTAGAAATCAACCAAATCCAATTCACTCTTTAATGTTTCCTCCCTATAGCCAACTCTGATGTCTGGAATATTTGTTTTCTCAATATCGTTCCCTGCGACACCACCTAACATAAACTTCTTACCCAACCAATGCTTCTTGATTGAGGATTCCCAACCAGACTGCTTCACCGAATTGCATGCCAATTCACACATATCAACACCAGAGAGTTTATAAATTTGGGCAGCTACGGAATATTCTTCAATCAACGGTTCCTTCGTGTATGAGAACTGTAGCGGATCATCTGTGGACAATGAGACGTTCAATCCCTTCTTAAAAAAGTTATAAAATGGATTCTTATCGTAGGCCAAAAATAGCGCATTGTTTGACAAAGGCGACATCGCCAACCCAATTTGATCCAAGTAATACAAATACTGAATAAATGGAATTTTTCGAAGGAGAATACCATGAGAAATGGAATGTGATGTTAAAAATGCTGCAATCAAGTGTTCAGGATCACCAGCTTCCCCACAATGTGGCCTCAAAACAAAAGTATTGTAGCCTAACTTAACTCTAAGGTTGTTTAAGGACGTCATGTTCGCAAATAGGTAGTAGAGGTAGTAAGAGTATGGTGGGTTTTGGTTCGAGTCCCATCTTCCAGCTAATGGAAAATTTTTCTGTTGGTTCTTTTCACTCTTAGATTCGTCGTCAACGGAATCAAAGCCAACAACACGCTGAAGGAAAACAAAAAGCTTTGGGTGAGACATTGGTTCAATACTGACCTCAAACAATGGCTGAAACAAATTCTTGAGAATATCCTGGAAAGACTTCACGTTACCATTCTTCTTATACAAGTCGTACAATCTTGGCACTTGAATCAACCAACGGACATTATGAGAGAACAACTTGTTGTCGACAATCCATGCAGCAAGATTGTCCCATTCATCAAGAGATCTTCCATAAATGGAAATTCTTAATTCGGTCATTTGGTATTTGGATGATTCCAAGTCATCAAACACTTGCGTTGTAAGTTCAGCCAAGTACTTCCCGTTAATAAAGTTATCTGTTTTTAAAAAGATTTCTCTCAATCTGGATTCACCGATGGGATTATACTTTAAGTTGAATTTGTCAAAACGGTGGAATGTATCGGTATGTGCATGCATATCCAACGTATCGATACTTAAATCATAAGCACTTAACTTTAGCGACTCAAAAACCTCTCTCAAAGTCAAGATCTTTCCATCTCTAAAAATAACCTGTTCATCTGGCTGCGACTTTAGCTTGTATTTGATGAATCGAAGCAAATGTTTTTGATTCATACAAGCAGAGTGATGAATGTGAGTGTCGACTTTACGGACATTGTAGAAGTCACGATGGGGATTACGCTTTGACTGCTTATTTTCTTCAAATTCATTCAACAAGTTGTTTAAGTTCCATTTCGCCTCAAGATACTGAAGACGCTTGAAAGCAAACGACTTCGAAGGACCATCGGATGATACTTTGGTAATTTTATTCAAGTCCGAATAGTAATCCTGAAGCAGAGGAACTTCAACCAATTTACTGCCGTCCTCGTCCACAACTTCATATACATCTTCGGAGTTCAACAGGAACGAGTATTTGGAAGTGATTGATGGGATATGACACTTAGAATAATCAAAAACTTCTTCAACCTCATGGTTGATATCAATTTGATTGAACTTGTTCTTGGATTTGTAGGTTGGTTTAGGTGGAGGGGGATAAATGATCCAATCATCAGAATTCTTAGGGTTCATCTCATCTTTCTGAATCGATAATTTGATGTACTTGTGACGAAGATCAAGACAAGAACTGACATTTTCATATAATTCAATAAGCTCTGCTGATGGATATTCCTCTGGTAATGCGTTGGCGCTAGCAGATGCATTCTGGGTATGGTTGTTGTTGTGAGAAGCGACTGAGGGTGAAGGGTGATAGTGGCCCTTGGAAATCAGACGAGGAAGATCAATGATAGACTGCCTTCTACGAGGAGCATTAGTCAAGTCGCTACTTTGGGTTCCGAGCAAGGTTTGGTGGTGGCCAAGGTTCCCGATATGTAACGCTTCAAACGTCTTGACCTTCAAGTCATGGTCCTTGATAAACCGTTCTTCCGTGGTAGAGTAGTGTGTGGAGGTATATGACTTGCTAGCATCATCATCGTCACTGTAGAACTGGTGGTCATCGTGTTCAGCGTCTGAAATATCGAGATTCATGGCTAAACGGCTGACGTTGATTCTTTCACATCGGATTACAACAAATCGACGCCTTTGGCCGTATACAGGAGGCACGTTGATTTTTTTAATTAAATCACATTGTATACTGCAAATATACATCTTGATATTGCTGGTAATATACTAGGATGGTAAATAACAATTAAACTAAGCTATTATTAATTACATCTATAGTATTTCATACATTGATTCATTTACTATGAATCTGTCATATGGGTGATGACAGATTAAAATCGCACTAATGAATATTTCTTTTTCTCGGGAGCCGTTCAGCGGCTGCGAAAAATTACTGAACAAAGATATATCTCCTAAAACCATTCTAGATAAAACCATTCTAGATAAAACTAATCTAAATGAATATCTAGAATACAGACATTGTTGGGGCAAGTCTTACACCCACACTGTACGCAATGTAGTCTCAACTGATCTTCTCTGAAGTAGTACCAGATGTATTCCTGTAGAAGATGCAGCCACTTCAGAAAAACCAGCAATAGAAGCAGCCGGAACATCGTTACTCGCAAGAACGAGATCTTTGGTGATGGTTCCTCTCTTGAAAAGACCACCCAAGTCAGAAAGCAATGCCTGTCTCAATTGCGAGTCACCTAGTGCCCTCTCAACCACGTGTTGTAACAAACCAGATTTGAGAAGCGAACTCAAGAGTGGTTGAAGTGCAGTGAGGTTTGTCAGACTAACTTCCTTACCAATATTCAGGAAAACTCCTCGTAATATAATCACTGATTCATTCTGGAAAACTGGATCTTCTATCAATGCCGAAACAGTAGCTGGAAGCAACCCTGATCTATTGACCGAAGAGAAAACTGTAGTTAGCAAATCCTGAATATTGTCTCTTTTTTGAAGATACTCGATTTGATATTGTTCATCTTGGTCTGATCTCTTCTTGAGACCACTTGGTGATGCATAAGCAGATTCCAAGTAACTCAAGAAGTTGCTTTGAGACGAAGTAGCATGCAGAATATCAGGAACTGAAGCAGAAGTAATGAAAGATCTTCTGCTAGAGGTTGTAACTGAGGCTCTGGTGCTCAAGGAGACTCTGTTGCTAGCAGTTGTGGTAGCAGAACCACCCAATCCAAACGGCATCCCTTGTCTTGTAGAATTCGAGTTACCACCACTAAAAGTTATTTCGTCTGCAGAGAACAGTTTTCTCGCGATTGATAACACAGCAGGTAAGAATTTGGGGTCCTCAATAGCACCAGCTAAAATGGAATATGCCAATCCAGATTGGTCAAGTGCCACAAATAAAGAAGTCGTGTTAACTCGTTCTATATACTGCAACGAGTCCTCCACCACAGTCTGTGCGATTTTCCTAGTTGTGTTGTGTGATATAATGAACTTTGCAGTAACAGGAAGGATATCAAGATCCTTTAATAGAACAAGCAAATCGTCCAAATATTTTACATTATTATTTTGGACGAGTAACTTGTTGGCAGCACCAGCAATTCCTTCAAAATTGATAGAACTGAGAATTTTGGGAATATCAATATCTTCAATTAGAGACTCAACCACGGACCCTATACTTCTTTGGGAAATATCGACTTCAAAAACATCTGATGAAGGTTCAACAGTAATAGCCTTCACTGATGTAGCAACCAAGAAGTTGACTGCAAGCTTAAACAATCTCATGGTAGGAGTTGATTGGTATCAAGGTATTTTGTGTAGGCGTATAGTTACAAAGCAAAAAAATTAATCAATAACCTGACTAGCATCATGTTTTATAACTTCCTGGGCATAAACAAGAATGTTAGAAGCTTGGTGTGCTTCACTAATATGGTAGGTACCATGGCTTTATTGGGCAAGCTCAGTTTTAGAGATATTTACCGGATTAGGAAACATCAAGAAATACACAGATTGCGACCCAACTAATTATTTGCCCAATTAGGTAATCGTTTCTCAAGTACAATTATAGTTACTACTACCAGTAACGTTATTAAGTTCTAGAATACCTGAAACATATTGGAATCTATGGAAGAAGTACGATTGGCAACCGGAACCGTAGCTCGGTACCTAAATTATCAAACCGATATGGTTTGATCACTTCATAAATATCTTGTTCGTGGTTGAGCAACGATTCGCTTGTTTCGGAAGTTGGGTGTTGTAGCTTATTGTCGATTTTGAAATCGCATAGATTAAACTTGAACACCAAGTAATATTTCAAATGAAGCAATGTTGATTGGAACTGCTGTGTTAAATTGCGTGGAATGTGTACTAAACCATTCACAAGAGAATTGTTTTTGGTTTTAGTCGCTGCATCAATTATGGCAGATCCAAACGTGTTAAATTTGGAATTCGCAGTTACTCGGTACGAATTCTCATGTTGACCACTTCCAAATGATTCATGTGCTTCCAAGTGAACAAGGAAACCTACTACCTTTGTTGTTTCAGAATGGTCTGCTGGGTTGATATCGACAATGAAATTAATATCGTCACCGATATGGAAATATGGTTTTGAAAGGCTAATGAGACACATCTGTTGATTATTTACACGAAGTTGGTATTGTGTCTTGAGATGATGTGGCAACTGGGCGATCAAACTTTCGCCTTCCAGTGCGTGAATACTCTTGCGTCTTTCTGTAGTGGACATCTTGGGCATTGTATAAAGATCAGATTCAATAAGTTTTGACAAATCTTGAAGGAAAGTATCGCGTTCATCATCCTTTGGTGAAGCGACCTTTGGGTCGTGAGGCTTTTTGTAGTTTCCCACTTCTTCTGCTGTCCAATCCTTGTCTGTTATTGTTTCTTGCAAGTATAGTGGTTGATACCATCTTTCATGAGTACCAACTCTTTCGCCCTTGATATCAAGAGGGAAGTATACGGCAGTTGGGGTAAGGGTTGACGCTGATTTTTCCAGTAAACCAACGATCAACGAGTACTTAATAGAAACAAGACCTTGATCGCCTACAATTCCTGACAGACGGGTATTGTAGGATGGAGGAAGATCATGACGTTGGTTGAATCTTATGTGAAATGTTTTGGAAGTGGAAGGTTCAAGAGTGATATCTGAAAACAAGAGACTTTGATTCGTGGTATAAAAAGGAATAATTGATTCTGTTAATTCCTCTATAGGGATGCTTTCAGCAGGATGCAGTTTTGTTGAATTAAACAGATATAGTAAATCGTAAACCAAGTGTCTATACCTATTGTTGGAGTCATTTTCCTTCGATAGGTCGTGGATACCACCCAATTTACCACCAATAATGAGTGGCTTAATAGAGTTGTCCTTGATAAATGGAATTGCATCTAATTTTGAGGCAGTAATTTCATCAGGATCTTCTTCTTGGTAGTGATGAACATAGTCTGTGTTTTTCCACCAGATATTTGTTTCTGACGGGTTGAGAGCAGCACCCAATGAGTATCGATAGTTTAATACGACAAAGCCGACCAATTGAACGTAACCAAGAAAGATTTCAACTTGAGGCTGTGGCTTGTTTTCAGGTACATGTTCTTCTTGGAAAAAGGAGAACCAGGAACTTGTTGTAGGTGGATCGTCTTGGTGCGTGGGGTTGACCACAACTTTGTCAGACAGAGTATTGTGGAAAGTAATCAAATAACTATCACTGATGGATGCTAACTCAACCTTTAGACGTCCATTTACTTGTTTGGTAAAACTGGCAGACTGGTGTTGAAATTCTGACATGCCACGTAATCTAGTGCTTCAGAGTATCTCCTGTAGTATATTTATATAGGTGTCGATTTGAGCGCGATTGCGAGCTATATATTTTTTACGTCTATAAATAATTTACCGTCCCTGGCTTAAACAGCTCCACCAGGAATGGTTTCTTGAGCAACAATCGGTGGCTGCTGTGGTGTGGATTGTTGTTGTTGCTGCTCTTGCGATTGGCCACTAACACCCAGAATTTGGTGGAAGTCCAAGATCTCACTATACATCATCACTCTCCAAGTATCCACAGGTAAATCTGCGTCATTAAAACTCCAGTCAAACTTCGACTCACATACAGGCTCATCGGTAGGATCGTGAAATGGCTCCATGTAAGGATGTTCCAAAGCTTGGGCCGCTGTAATTCTCTTCTTGGGATCAAACTGTAACATCTTTTCCAACAAGCCTATGGCTTCAGACTCAACATGAGTACAGTTGGAAAATCTTTCGCTAAATGGAATAGGTTCCCGCTTAGGTAAAGACTGGACAAAACGTAACGTGTTCTCGGACAAAATTGTGGCTATAACATCCGCTGGAGGAGAACCGAGTAACTCTGTGATGATGGAAAACTGGTGAACGTGGTCTCTACCGGGAAACAAAGGTTTACCCTCGATGATTTCCGCCAAAATACATCCAACTGACCAGAGATCGACCTCAGTGTCATACTTTTGCCAAGTGAGCATAATCTCCGGCGCGCGGTAGTATCTGGTTGAGACATAACCAGTCATTTGGGGGTCTCTGATTCTAGCAAGTCCAAAATCACAAATCTTGAGGTCACAGTTTTCATTAATAAGAATGTTGGATGGTTTAAGATCACGGTGGATAACACCGGCGGAATGGATATATTTCAACCCACGCAAAATTTGGTAGGTGAAGTATTGGATGAATTGTTTCTCCAATGGTCTAGAAGTCAACAAACGGTGCAAATCAGTACCTTGAAGTTCGTTGACAAAGTAGATATCCTCAAGGGGCGACAAGAAAATGTCATCTAACGTGATCAAGTTTTCGTGTCGTAAGTGCTTAAGCAACTTCAATTCACGGTAGGTTCTTTTGGCTAGAACGCTAGTGGAAAATGGTTTCATCACCTTCTTGACAGCAACATTTTGACCTGTGAGCTTATCAACCGCCAGGCACACCAATCCGAAGGCACCCATGCCTACGGGGTTAAGGTCGGTGTATCGGTTGGTAACTTCGAAGACAGTGCCAAAGATTTGTGTGCGGGTGAATTCTCCATCAGACATGGCTCAATGTAATTAGTGATTATTAAGTTCGAAACCTGGATATTTAAAGGAAATATAAAAAGAAGTCGACTCCTTGTTTGTTTATCTTAATGAATAATGAATGTCGGTTCAATAAAAAAAATAGGAAATCGAAATTATTGCGAACAGGATTCAAGTATTTGTAGGAGTGTGTAGTGGCTAATATCCAAAATGTCTTGAGGCCAGGGTAATTATTCGTGCTAATTCAAGTCGGAAATGGGCACCAAAACTGTCTGGAGACAATAGCTTGGAAAGGTTGGGGATGATGGAATTTAAGATTGCTCACTGGGAAGGAGAAGAAAAACCTCAGTTGCTGCATACAGGAAACATACAGCACCTAAACTGGTATACTTTTCGCGCACGGGAGCTGGTGCCGTATGGACTGTTCGTCGGTATTTTGCAAAAAACTCCCATACTTTTTTATTCTTCCCTTCCGCTATATACCGAGAGTAGATCAAAAATATGTATAACTAATCTGTGGCTCAATTTGAGGTTTGTACCCTTGTGTAGACCCCCCTTTTAAGTAGGTGCTCCTCTTCTCCACAGTCGAGTCCTGTATTTTTCTTTTGTGGAGCGGAGGTCAAGCCCGTTTGTCTGTATGCACACACCCTCTCTGATCCTAGTATTTACCTCTACCTCTTTCCGTCTAAATCAAAAAAAATAGTATTGTTTCAAACAATAATAATAACCCCACCTTCAGTGCAAACCAATGCCATTAATTGATGGCCCAGGTGCATCCACCACCTCGTCCTCCATCTCGTTGGTTAAAACCATTATAGGTGCTGGTCTTCTTTCCATGCCCTATGCCTTTTCCACCGATGGTTTAGTGTTTGGTATTATTATCATCCTTGTAGCGGCAGCAACGTCTGGATTTGGGCTATTTCTTCAGGCCTATGTCTCTAAGTATGTTCCTCCAGGGAATGCTACTTTCTTCAACTTGTGTTCCATTACATACCCTTCACTTTCGGTTGTTTTTGATGTCGCAATTGCGGTGCAATGTTTTGGCTGTGCCTTGTCCTACCTCGTTCTTGTAGGTGATATCATGCCTACCATAATTACCTCGGTACCATTTGTTGATGAATCACACTACCGTACTTTTTGGGTGTTGGCATCGACCGCTTTCTGTGTCCCCTTGTCGTTCCTCAAAAATCTCGACTCGTTGAAGTACACTTCGATTCTTGGACTCATGGCTATTTTGTACATGTCATTATTGGTGGTGGGACATTATTTACTTGGTGATATTCATCTGAGAGGTAATGTTGTCTTAACTCCGCCAACCAGTACAGGTTGGATATCCACATTTTCCATTATCGTCTTTGCCTTTACTGGTCACCAAAATATGTTTTCTATTGTCAACGAGGCGAGGGACAAATCTTTGGGAGCTCTTTCCAAGTTGGTCTACGGTGCAATTGCCTTATCATCTGCTTTCTTTATTATTGTTGGCTTGGCGGGGTACTTGACGTTTGGAGACAAGGTCGGAGGAAATGTGATTCTCTCATACCCCAACCACTGGACAACGACACTTGGTCGCTTATCAATTGTATTTATGGTGATCTTTTCTTTCCCATTGATGTTGCATCCAGCAAGAATCAGTGTCAACAACATCTACTACTGGGTGAAGACGAACTGGTTAGAAAAGGCTGACCCTAATGAAACGACTACTCTATTGACCGACCAGGAAAGTGGTAGAGTCAGGGAATTTATTGTTCCATTCCCAGACGTGACATTTAGGGCTATTACCACTGGGCTCTTGTTGCTTGGCTATGCGCTTGCCATTTCTATACTGTCATTCGCTTTGGTTTTGGCAATTGTTGGGGCTACAGGCTCTACTGCAATCTCGTTTATTTTACCTGGTTTGTTTGGATGGAAATTGATTGGTGTTGATCTGACCAAAGATTTCGTACTCAAGACTTTATCATTGTGCTTGACTATTTGGGGGTTCCAAGTCATGGTTATGTGCTTGTATACTAGTATAGTAAATGCTTAAATAATAGCTTATATAATGCTATATTCAATGTGCACGAAACTCACTGAAGTAGACCGTATCCAAGAAACTAACCGCACGCTAAAAGTAAGCAGTTATGTCGTGTGAAGACGAACACCATCATCATGCCCATCTGCATGTTGCACCAATTCCCACTAATGCATCTCAATCACTTCTTTCGAAGATTGATGTGCCACATGTCACAGCCTTGAATGTATCGAACCTGATCGATGATGTGCATAAGCTATTCCGTGCACCAGAGGAAAAGTATAAGTTACGCCCTGTGGTCAAGAGTGATTGTGATGCACAGATGGTGATCAATATTCCGTTTTTGAATGGTTCTGTCAAGCTTTATTCGCTAATTCTTCGTACCAATGGCGAAGAATACTGTCCCAGAAAGCTACGGTTGTTCAAGAATGACAAGTCAATTGACTTTGATAATGTTGACACAAAAAAGGCAACTTTGGAATTGGAAAACCCTCAAGTTGGAGTAATGTACAACGATGATATGTTGCCCGATGAGATTGTCGACAACTCCGACTTTGTTGAACACTTCTTGCCGCGGCATATTTTCACAGGTGTACAACAATTGACGATCTTTATTGACGATGTGTGGGGAGAAGAAGACGAGAGCCATTTGCATTACATTGAGTTGAGAGGAGAGTTTACTGAGTTAACCCGGGATCCTGTCATCACGTTGTACGAACTGGCTGCGAATCCAGCCGATCATAAAAATATGACCGAGATCGAGAGTCAGAATTTCCAAACAAATTAAAACTGAAGAACAACCATTACTTCTGCGGGCTAAATCACGTCCCAAATTTTGATACCCAACGAACTGTTGCATTTTCCCTTTAGTCAAAGTCCGGGGTACAATTCCGGGTTGAGGAAATCAGATTTAACCGAGGAACGGCCTCATCAAATAAATTAAAAATAAAAGTTGAAATAAAATTAAATTCGTACCATTAAACCAATGAGTTAAACAACTGTTGCTAGTAATTACGCAATACATAAGGCTCCTTTTTAGCTAGCAATAAAAAAACTGTGGCAGCACCAGCCACTACTCTTGCATCACCTTATGTCTCTTCAGAAGAAGAGTGGAGGAATATAACAAAAGCACGTGACTATGGCCCTCCGAAGTCCGAGGGACCTGGTGATGGCCAGTGGCCGTGGGTCCGAAACTATTTAAGCGAATCAGTTTCTCGCTGGAAATTTTTGGAATTGAGCACCTCAAATATTTGCAATGCCAAAATTAGTTTTAGTTAGACACGGTCAATCCGAATGGAATGAAAAGAACTTGTTCACTGGTTGGGTTGACGTCCGTTTGTCCGCCGTTGGTGAAAAAGAAGCTGCCAGAGCTGGTGACTTGTTGAAGGAAGCCGGTATCTCTGTCGACGTCTTGCATACCTCTAAGTTGTCGAGAGCTATCCAAACCGCCAACCTCGCCTTGAGCACTGCTGACCAATTGTATGTCCCAGTTAAAAGATCTTGGAGATTGAACGAAAGACACTACGGTGCTTTGCAAGGTAAGGACAAGGCCCAAACCTTGGAACAATATGGTAAGGAAAAGTTCCAAACCTGGAGAAGATCCTTCGATATTCCACCTCCAGTCATTGATGACGACTCCGAATTCTCCCAGGCTGGAGACATCAGATACAGAGATATTGACCCTGCCGTCATTCCAAAGACTGAATCTTTGAAGTTGGTCATTGACAGATTATTGCCATACTGGCAAGACGAGCTTGCTGGCGACTTGTTGGCTGGTAAGACCGTCTTAGTTGCTGCCCATGGAAACTCCTTGAGAGCCTTGGTCAAGTACTTGGACAACATTTCCGATGAAGATATTGCTGGCTTGAACATCCCAACCGGTATTCCTTTGGTTTACGAATTGGACGAACAATTACGTCCAACCAAGCCTGCTTACTACTTGGACCCAGAAGCTGCTGCCGCCGGTGCTGCTGCCGTTGCTGCTCAGGGTTCTAAGTAAACTTGAGTAATACACGCTATTGAATATCCTTTTTTACGAAATGTAGCTAATCTAGTAGTTTGGAAAAACCAGTCAACAGTAATTTCGAGGAGTGAAAATGACACAAAACCAATAAAAAAATCAAAGAGTATCAACAAGAAATTAATACTCTTAAAGCTACTACAATAAGCAGATGGCGTTCAATTTAAATTCTAGCCAAAACACTACTGGCAGTGGGTTATTTGGTGGCGTTAGTAATAACAACACCAAGACTACTTCTGCATTTGGCGCTGCTGCAAGTGGCACCACCAGCCCTGCTTTTGGATCAAGTACCAACACTCCAGCGTTCGGGTCAAATACTGGTACATCTGCTTTTGGTGCTGGTACCAGCTCTCCTGCTTTTGGTACTAGTACCAGTGTCTCTACCTTTGGATCCAAACCAGCAGGCTCAACTGCTTCGCCTTTTGGCTCTGCGACTTCCACCACAACTGATAGCAAGCCTGCATTCTCTTTCAACCAAAGCAGTTCCAACTCTTCTGCTGGATTGCTCGGGAAACAGTCAGAAAAACCAGAAGCTGCCACTAGTAGCTTGTTTGGTAAGCCAGCACAAGATACATCTGTAGCGTCAGGCAGTATGTTTGGGATCAAGCCAAACGCAACCCCAAGCTTGAGTTCTACATTCTCGCTTGGTGCCTCTGAAACTACTAAGTCTAACAGTAATGACGCGGGAAAACCAGCCACCGGGTTCTCCTTTAATAAACCAGAACAAAAGAAAGATGACAATACTATGTCATCATTTAGCTTTGGTAAACCAGCAGAACCTGCTAAGCCAACAGGATTCTCTTTCGGCAAGGCTGAAGAGAAAAAGGATGATCCAAAACCAGCTTTCTCATTTGGTAAACCTGCCGAACCATCAGCAACTTCCAAGCTTGATTCAAGTTTCTCTCTTCAGAAGTCTAGCGAAAAAAATGATGATTCCAAACATTCACTTTCGTTTGGTAAGCCCACCGAAGTTGCCAAACCTTCTGCCTTTTCTTTCGCCAAGCCATCAGAAACTACAGAAGCTGCAAAGCCATCTACGGGGTTCTCCTTTGGAAAACCGGAGGAAAAGAAGGATGATGGTAAGCAATTGCTTTCATTTGGCAAACCCGCTGAAACCACTAAGCCATCAGCAGGTTTTTCTTTTGGTAATTCTGAGGAGAACAAAGAAGCTACTAAAACTCCACTAACATTTGGTAAGCCAGCTGAGACGCCAAAACCATCTGGTGGGTTCTCTTTTGGTAAGACTGAGGAGAAGAAAGATGACTCTAAACCAACACTTTCATTTGGTAAGACTGAAGAAAAGAAAGTTGAAGCCAAACCATTTTCATTTGGAAAAACAGAAGAAAAGAAAGACGAACAAAAGAGTACGGGGTTCTCTCTTGGCAAACCAACAGAAACTGGGGATTCTTCCAAAAAGGATGACAAGCCGTTGGGTGGATTTTCATTTGGTGCAAAACCAGGTGACACGAAGACTGAAGCTACCACCGCTGCTACTGCAACCTCTACTGCTTCCACTTCAATTGGAACTACTTTGCAACCCACTAAGCTTGAGCCAAGAGCTGTTTCCATTGAAAACAAAACATTAGACGACTTGATAACCAAATGGTCAAAGCAATTGACCTCTACATCCAAGATCTTCGATACCTATACATCCAAGGTAAAGACCTGGGACTTGGAGTTAGGAAAGAGTGCCGACGAAATATCTAACCTTCATCAAGATACTGTTGAGGCTGAAGCCATGCAGTCTAGGATAGATCAACGCTTGTTCTTTGTTGAAAATCAGCAGGATGAATTGGAAAAGCTTTTGGATAATTACGAACAACAAGCTGATATCTTGTTGAATAACGTTGAATTAAACTCAAGCCAAAATGTCACTGCCGATGGATCTGATGTTTCGAGTATTCTGGGGCATCATAATACTTTAAGTGTCACCGATAGATTGAGGGAAAAGGCTTACCATAATGCTGAGGTTTTGGATGAAAGGTTGGACAATCTCGGAGACAACTTGAGTGCTTTGATAAATGAGGTAAATTCTGTTAGTGATGTGTTTAACAAGAACTGGATCAAGGAGTTCGCACAGAATGATTTGGTCGCGAAGGAAGGCGAAAGCAAGAATGCCGAAAATCCTATTGAGGAAATTGTCAAATTGTTGAATTTGCATTTGGAAAACTTGAAGTACATTGAAAGCACACAGGAAACACTTCAAGAAAAGTTGAAGAAACGCTTAACTAAGTAGAATTAAATAAATCAATGTTACATAATGGTTTACTGAGCTCATTTCGATGTAAGAGGGAGCGTGAAAGACTGGAGAACAGAAAAGCGCATATGAAAATTCTGTGGGGTATATCTATAAACTTCGATAAGTTAGCACACTATTTTACAATATCAACTTAGCCAATGACAGTACAGCTAATTGTGTTAATCAGACTTCTCTTTAACCCAAGAGTATCCAAGAAGTACTTATTTCGATTGGCCCTTTTAAGGGCTAGGAAGGTTGGTGTTAGCAAAATTCTTGCCTCAGTCCTTGGTATCTTGATTGTGGGAGTTTCACTGTTCATCAAGGTTCCACAAATCAAGAAAATAATGGATCCCAAACTTCTTGAGGAAAGAATTGCTGTTGTTAAGGGTTTGTCATTGGAGGGACTCAGCTTGGAGAGTTTCAGTCAATTAGTCCATGTGGTGTTTAATGCTCAAATCAAGAACCTGTTTATTAACTACGGGGAAAGCCTCTTGCTTGCATTGCAAAATGTGGTGATTCTACTTCTCATCAAATTTTACCGGTTACAGGAAAATAATCCACTCAAGCTACAAGGGAACTCTAAGGAAAAGCTTTTTGAAATCAGCAAGGTTTTGGCTGAGCCTATAACTATTATTGTTGGAACGACGCTTTTCCTATCCAAGATGGCTCCAGTGGGACTCATATCTGCCCTTCAGGTTTTTGGGATACCCATTAGTATTGCTTCTAAGCTCCCTCAAATTCAAAAGAATCATGTCTTGAAATCTACTAAGCATTTGTCGAATATCACGATACGTGCAAATATGCTTGGGTCCTTAATCCGAGTGTTCACTTCATTCCAGCAGTTTAAATCAAACACAAAGAAAAAGAGAAATTCGGGCGAATTGGTTCTTTTATTGGGATATTTGGCTAGCTTTGCTGTGAACTCCATTTTAGTCGGGCAATCATTTTATTTTGGTACTAAGCCCAACTCCGAAACTGTGGAAGCTTTGATTCCAAAAACTGTGGAAGAATCTGCTCCATAAACTGTGGAATCTTTCATATTTGTAAAAGAGTAATAGACTAATGATGCTATTAGTAATTTTACGAAAGAATGTCTGCCAATCGATCTACGATACCCTCCTTTGTCATTTGTATTTGCTGACAAATTAAAACAACAAGCGTCACAAAATGTTATTATGCATTATTATGTAAATCATGGCGGAAGTGTACGTGATATGAAGGCTAAATTATCTTTTATTGACGCAATTAGAATATCTTGTTCCATCTAGTTTATAAATATTGGTTTTGGCCTTTAGGTTTTAGTTAGGTTTCCCTAAGTCAATAATCATATGTCTGCCCCTGCCATTAAAAATACGTCGGTTTTTACTCCAATTAAGGTTGGTAATCTAACATTGGATCACAGAATTGCCCATTTGCCAACAACACGGTTTAGAACGGTGAAGGGAGTCCCATCTGATTTACAGTTACAGTACTATGCTGACAGAGCTGCGTATCCTGGTACTTTGTTGGTGACCGAAGCTACTTTTGCGTCCGCCAGATTAGGAGGATATCCCCTTGCTCCAGTAATCGAGACTGAGCAGCAAACTAAGGCTTGGAAGAAAATTACTGATGCTGTACATGCTAAAAAGTCATTCATTTCGCTACAACTCTGGGCATTGGGTCGTGTTGGTAACGCAACTAGTTTAAAGTCGAATGATTTTGACTTGATCGGTCCATCCAAAATTTATGTTAGTGAGGAGTCTGAAAAGGCGGCCATTGAAGCCGGCAATGAACTACGGGCCCTCACAGAAGACGAAATTCAGGATATCATTTATAAAGATTACGTCAATGGAGCTAAAAATGCTATTTCAGCAGGCTTTGATTTTGTTGAGCTCCATGCCGCTAACGGATACTTGTTGGAACAGTTTATCAACCCCTCTTCTAACAAAAGAACCGATCGGTACGGTGGTTCTATTGAAAATAGAGCTCGCTTGCTACTTGAGATAGTCGACGTGTTGACCAAGGAAATTGGAGCTGAGAGACTTGCAATACGGATATCTCCGTTTTTCGTTGGAAAGGGCTTGTTAGGTGAAGAAGAGGAAATTCATCCAATTGTTACGCATGGTTATATACTTGACCAATTGCAAAGAAGAGCTAATGCTGGTGACGCCATTGCTTATATTAATATTGTTGATAATCGTGCTGAGAACCTGTGGACCACTATTCATCTGAAGGACATTTCCTTCGCAGAGCAACTCTGGAAAGGGGTTATACTTAGAGGAGGTAACTATGCTTATGACAAGAAAGACTGGAAAAATATAGTTGCTCATACAGCTGACAAGCGTACGTTGGTAGGATTTGGAAGACATTTTATTGCCAATCCAGATTTAGTGGAGAGAATTGCTGATGGCCACGACTTGAATGAATATGATAGATCAACATTCTACAGTAGTGACAACTATGGTTACAATACTTATCCACACTTGAATGAAAAGAAAGCTTTAGATATCGATGCTGCACGCCAGCAGGTTCCCAAAGCATTGGCTTAGGTATATGAAGCAAGATGTGACTTACTTGATTTTTGAGAATATATTTACTAATAGAAGCCAAGTGATATAGAAGTTTTATAATTGTGGCTGCGAAAAATGTTCTAATTCACCCCTAAGAAGACTTCAAAAGCCACTCCCTCCTCTTGAAAAAGAGACACCAAGCAGAAAAAGGAATCGAAAACTTTGTAGAATTTAAAGTTACATGTTGTTAGTAGAAAGTAACGAAATATGAAATTTTGGTAAAAAAATGAAAATAACAGATTTGTAAAAATGGTTCTCGCTAAACAACAAAGGAAATCCTCCGTTTATAGATAAACTATTTAAAAAATATCATGATCCTACTTAAAACATATCTCTGTACAGTTGAGATTACATATGTTTGCTATATGATACTTGGAGTGGATACGAAGTATTGATCATATCAGACAGTCTCCATATTAACGCTAGGTAAATCTCTCAGAATAGGTTTTCACTAGCATCAATTTCTCTTTCAATTGAACAACTTACCAACAAGAATAAGTTCTTAATAATAGATCATGTAGGCGGTCACAGCTAAAATATTACATTAATGCATCCTCGAACTGCGAAATCATCAAAATCGTGATCAGACTAAATTCCGCACATATCATTCTCCTTTACATATTACAGAATGCACACCGCTGAATTTCTTCCTACCACTGGTACTGATATCTCCTCGATTCTTCAAGGAGGGTATCATCATCCTCTTGCACGCGAATGGCAACACGAGAGACAGCTCACCAAGAATATGTTTATTCTTCCGCTCTTTGTATCAGACCAACCTAACGAAGAGTCTGTGATTCCGTCACTTCCCAACATCAAACGGTATGGAATTAACACCATTGTTCCATATGTGAAAGGGTTGGTTGAAAAGGGCTTAAGAGCTGTCATTATCTTTGGCGTTCCTCTTGCTGAGGGCGTCAAGGACGAGGTAGCAACTGCTGCTGACGATCCGGAGGGACCTACCATTCTCACCATCAAAGAATTGAGAAAGAACTTCCCAGAGTTATATATCATGTGTGATGTTTGTTTGTGTGAATACACTTCCCACGGTCACTGTGGTGTGTTGTACGAAGATGGAACTTTGAACCGTGATCAGTCTGTGCGTCGTATCGCGCAAGTGGCCGTCAACTACGCCAAGGCAGGAGCTCACTGTGTCGCTCCATCCGACATGATGGATGGTCGTATAAAGGACATCAAGACAGGTTTAATTAATGCTAACATTGCCCACAAAGTATTGGTCATGTCCTATTCAGCCAAGTTTAGTGGTGGATTGTACGGCCCATTTAGAGATGCTGCTGGAAGTTGTCCAAGTCACGGTGACCGTAAAGCTTACCAACTCCCTCCTGGAGGTGCCGGGTTGGCCCGCCGTGCTCTTGTTAGAGATATGAATGAAGGTGCTGATGCTATCATTGTCAAACCTTCGACTTTTTACTTGGATATCATTGCTGATGCAGCCAAGTTATGTAAGGACTATCCGATTTGTGCCTACCATGTCAGTGGCGAATATGCCATGCTACATGCAGCTGCTGAGAAAAACATTGTTGACTTGAAGGCTATTGCCTTTGAATCACACCAGGGATTCTTGAGAGCGGGCGCCCGCTTGATAATCTCGTACTTTACCCCCGAGTTCTTAGAATGGTTAGATAATTAAATAAAATTGTATATAGTCTATGCGGTAAGTGGGTGCTTATTCTGTGTCTGTACCTGTCTCTGTTTCTGTGGCTCTTCCTCTTCCTCGGGAACCTGCTTAGGAGCATCAGGAAGAATCACTGCAGGGGCGTCGGGCAATTCGATATTACTGTTGATCTCCGCATCTAAGCGATCAAACTCTTCGTTCACATCTGCATCATCTACACTAAAACCCAAAGCATCGCTGATCTCATCAACTTTGACGCGTTCATCTTCCAAATCGTCCATAACTTTGTCGATTTTCTCAACTGATAAGCCAGAATTCAATTCCTTCAACACACTGTTGCCCTGTTCTAATACCGAAACGATCTCCTTCTCGACCAATTTGTGTTCAATGGTTGCAATCACTGTTTCTAAGTTATCCAACAGTGCGTATGTGCTTGTGAGAAGTGTCTGCTGTTGCTTTTTGCATTTAAGATAGAACTTGGCTAGTTCAGGCTGATGGTTCCGGACCGCGGCCTTGGCTGATTCAGTCAGTCGCTCAACAAGTTGGACCTGCCGTTTCTGATACTTCTTGATCTTGTCACGTTGTTGCTTAAGTTGGAATATTGCTTTATCATGTGATGATATAGTCGGGGTCGACGACTGTTGTCCCATGGTGATAATATCGATCCTTGGAAATGTTGCGAGGTCCACCAAATTCCCAAAAAAAGGTTAAACTGGCACAAAATTAGTTTTAGTGATCCACAACTGAATCTACGAAGATAACTTGAGATATGATTCTGCAACTGAGCTACATGTAAAGTTAACTCTTAACCATTTACAACTAGAAATACGGAACTAGATGAATCTGACAGTAATGTCAGTGGGATATTTTTAAGGTAGACAGAAAACCAATTTGAACCAGTTTGATTTTTCTAATGTCCCGTTTTGGGACTGTCTGCACTTCGTTTCGCATTTGTACACGAATTAGGCCAAATCATAAATACCACTCCTCTACCAAAACGGCATTCTAATTAGGCATTCATCGCACTATTTTGTCGAGTAATTTCAGAGGAACCATAACCTATATCACCAGCCTTCTTTTACTCCACCCTCGTCATTTCTTCCCAGCATCTAATTGGCTTTGCTCTTTACTTGTTGCTCCGCCAACGACCTTAATAACATTTGTTTTTTTTTCTTTTCTTGCATCCATTTCGTTGTCTTTCATTTGTGGTTAAGCCAATAGACGACTAATGTCACTTTACTTTGATTCACCAACGTCTCCCATCAAAAATGACCAACCAGAAATCCTTAAGAATCCTAACACAAATAAAAGAAGCTTCTGCCACTCGCCGTCCAAGGAAATCTTGTCTCCTAGTAAGAGGCTTTACCTCCACAGCATGAGTCCCAACGTCTCACGAACGATGATATACTTGCCAGAATCCAAGGAAAAAAAGGAAGAGAAGCTTCAGCCCGAGCGTCAGTTATCTCAATCTAAGCAGCCAATTCGTACCTTCACCCGTCCCCCGCTTCTCAAACCTCTGATCTCGAACCCAAGGTCTAAATCGTCGGTATACCTCACCAACAGATCACCGCAACACAAATTGAGAAGAACAAATTCTCTTCTTACATCCTCATCATCCGACCTCCTGCAGCAACTAGCATCCAATTCTTCTGATCGGTTTATTCCGTCGCGCCACAACTCAACAGCAGGAAAGCTTGACTTGAAGACAACCACACCTCATCCTAATGCATCGCCTGAAACTCATATTAAGGCTCAAACCTCCCGTATTTACCAATACCACGTAGCTGAAGCTTGTGGCTTGGAGGTAAACTCGAGAGTGTTGTTGTATCAGCCACCGCCACCAGATAGAAAGAAACCAATTGACTTGTTTAGTCATATTTCGGGTAATAACTCCAACCCAAAGAGCAAATTACTTAATAAGACATCGTTACGTCCTGCCATAGCCTCTGCAAGAGCTAAAAAGATCCCAACTGCCCCCGAAAGGGTTTTGGATGCACCTGGTTTGGTGGACGACTTTTATCTTAATCTTCTTGCATGGTCCTCCACTAACTTGTTGGCGATTGGACTCGAGGATGCTGTATATGTCTGGAATGCCTCTACTGGTTCGGTAGGTTTGCTTTGCGAGTTTCCAGAAAAGACGCTCGTCACATCTTTGAGGTGGTCTGATGACGGCTCCTACATTTCTATCGGGAAAGATGACGGTCTCATTGAAATCTGGGATATTGAAACAAATACCAAGCTCCGGACTCTCAATTGTGATAGCCATTTCACCAGAATAGCATCGCAATCATGGAACCAACATGTGTTGACGAGTGGCTCTCGTATTGGAAATATCTATCACTCTGATGTCCGAGTGGCTACACATGTCATGAGTAAGATGGAAGACACGCATACTGCCGAAATCTGTGGACTCGAGTACAAAAAAGACGGTCTGCAGTTTGTTAGTGGAGGCAACGATAACCTTGTTTGTATTTGGGATGCCCGCCAATGTCATTCGCAGCAAAACTCACAGCCATTATTCACAAAGAACAACCACCGTGCAGCAGTCAAGGCCTTATCTTGGTGCCCATATCAGACATCGCTATTGGCTACCGGTGGTGGTTCCAGTGATAAAACCATTCATTTTTGGAACACTACTACTGGAGCCCGGGTCAATACTATCGAAACGGAATCCCAAATCAGCTCATTGAACTGGGGTTACGCTGCCGGTACAGGCATGGAAATTGTAGCCACACACGGATTTCCAACCAACAGCATCTCACTTTTTAACTATCCAACACTACAGAAAACTGGTGAAATTACTGGAGCCCACGACTCGAGAATCTTGAGTAGCTGCTTGAGTCCAGACAATTTAACATTAGCCACTGTTGCTGGTGACGAAAACTTGAAGTTCTGGTCGTTATTTGACCTTTTCAAACCAAAACGCAGAGGTACGGATATTAATGATGAAAGTGTCATCAGTAAAGACGAAAACTCCATTAAAAAAATGATGAATATTAGATAGATAATAGACAATAGACATAAGTTGGATATGGTCCATCTAAATTTTTTTGCAACCTCGTGCAAACACCGAAATCATACTAGAGAGGTGATTTTAATAAACATCATTCATCATTGCCCCCTAGAATGTCTCGCGAGCCTACAAATACAATTATTATTACGAAATTGCCTGCTGCTGTTGTTCAGGACCCCAGTGAGATGGTCAAGCACCTTGCCTTTGAGAAACATGTCGTTGAACTAGTGGCCCTTCCCAAGTTTGATCGCATTTTGGTCATATGTGAGAACAAGCAAACAGCGTTAAGAATGCTGGAGATCGTGTCCGCTAAGTGGAGGCATGCAGATATCAGTTTTAGTATTAAGGATAATACATTCAGTCCCGAGCTTCAAGCCCAATTGATGCAGAAGAATGGACAAGAGGTACCAGAAGCTGATTTGGTTGATTACTTGGAGCTTCCATCTGAAAAGGGCAGCAGACGGTACCTTATTTCCCCGCCACTTTCCCCTCCTCCAGAGTGGGACCACTGGAATCTTGTAGAAGAGGGTCCTAATGATAAACCCATACATTCCCCTCAAGACTTGGCTCATTTGCTTTGGGAAAGATTAGGCGGAATACTGGGGTCTACGATCCGCAAGTACGAAAATGAAGAACAAGAAGTCGAGTATTTATCTAAACCTGAAATTTTATTTCAGGATATTGATAATGGAGTACCTGCAATAATGCTTGATTCAGTCAAAAATAGCCACGCCAACCACGCAAGCCCGAAATCGATTGCCAAAACGGCTATGCCACCGACCTGGTGATCCAGGCTATCTGCAGTATTTATCGCTACCTCACAAATTTTTTATTTTTTTCCCTGGGTGGAAACAGAGATGAGCATTGAAAAATTCATCTTCGACTAAAAAGATACTTAATAGACAAAATGGCCAAGAATACAAAGATATCTTCATCACCAAAGACAGCAGTTTCTTCTAGAACGAGAAAGGCTGCTATTGCAAAGACAAAAACTTCAGTTGCATCCCCTTCAGCCAAGAAGACCAAAAACGTGGAGAAGATAGTTGAAAAGCAAGAAACGAGTTCAGTAGTACCATCCAAGGTCGCAGCCAAGGCTATCGCTGAATTGATCAAATACAACAAGAGAGAAAACGAGCCATCTGATAAGGCTACGCTCTTTGATGACGACGACGATGTTGATACCAACAACACTTTCTATGTACAGATCACAACTAAGAAATTCTACTCTGACAGAACTAACTTTAAGCCAAAGTTCATCAAAGTCACCAATTCTATTTACAACCAAGATTCTATCAAATCATGTTTGATTATACGTGATCAACTCGTCACTACCACTGAACAATTGGAAAGTCTCGAAAACGAAAACTTGCCCACTGTTAGTCAAATCATTCCCATAAAGACATTGAAGACTGAATACAAGCCATTCGAAAAGCGCCGCCAATTATACCAAGAATACGATTTGTTTTTTGTTGACGATGCAGTGTTGAATTTGATGCCTTCCTTGTTAGGCAAAACCTTCTACGACAACGGGGCTAAGAAGGCTGCTTTGCCTGTCAGGGTTACTTCAACTAAGAATATAAAGGAGTTATCCCTTGAAACTCTTCAGAATCAAGTGCAAAAGGTATTGCAAAGTACGTCTTTCCTTCCTCCAGTTGGTGATAATGTTGTGGTCAAGATTGGCTCAGTTACGAGCACTTTTGACGAAAAGAAGTTGGCCCAGAACTTGCAAGATGTTGTTGCTTCATTTGAAGTAGACTCCATAAAGAGTATCTTTTTAAAAACCGTTAATTCCCCATCCTTACCATTATACTATGCTGAAAAGTTATACGACGAGGGTACTGATGTTATCGAAAAGGAAGAAAAGGAAGAAAAGGCCGAAGACGATGGTTTGACGGCCTTTGAAAGAGGTTTGTTGGAATTGGGTGCTGCTGAAGAGGTTTCCAAAATTATTGGTAAGCGTGCTGATAAGCAAAAGAAGTTTAAAGTTCACAAGAAATAGAACTAGTTAGAGCATTGTATATTGGCAACGAGCGATTTGAACGTTGATCGAAAAAGAATAAAATCATTTACATGAATTGATTAGTATATTATTAATGTTAATTGTTTCTATAAAAACTCCAAATATGATTACAAAATAGATTCAACTTATTTCAACAACCTACCTCCAAAAAAGATGCCTTCAGCCAGATTCGAACTGACGATCTCCTCGTTACTAGTGAGGTGCCTTGCCAACTTGGCAATAAAGGCTAGTAACCGGGGTCTTCGCAAACAACTGTAACAATTACTTTTGAAGTTATATAACTATCCATCTTAACTATGACTAGTTCTATCATATAATAAAATTAAAATACTACATTGATCAATTCTTAGCTCACAAGAAACTGTATTAAGCAGGCTTCGTTCCTCATGGCCCAATGGTCAAGGCGTCTGGCTACGATAGTAGTTACTTCTGTGGAACCAGAAGATTCCAGGTTCGACTCCTGGTGGGGAAGCTTTTTTTTAAAGCATAGTTGGCATTATTAGAACCCAGTATTAAGCATAAGTTTGACATACCCTCCAGTTTCAAGCTGCATACAAAGGTGATTGTAGAAAACGTTATATATTAGAAGCAACCTTTAGCTAGGCATCGGCTTACTGTGGTGTATTTCAGTTACACACGACCTGAAGACGATCTTCCATCCTGCACAGATTTTGCTGCAAGTACCATCAATTAGAAGCCACTATGTGGATTATTACCCACCAGGGCAAGAGTATGTGGTTGATCTGATAGTTTATCGTCACTGTAAATGATTAATTTTACACTAGGTGGATAACTCTTTTACTAACATTAGCAATTCCGTTGAAGTCAAATCATAAGTATTTGTTGGGGCGAGATGTGGACTGTGATTTCATAGTCAATAGCAGTCTTGTTTCAAGAAACCACTTGGAATTACTGACCAATATTGTTGATCCTTATATTCCAGAACGAACAGGTCTTAGGATAAGCATTCTTTCTCGTGCAAGAAGTGTGATTGATGGTTCGGTTTACAAACTATCTAAAGGCGATCCCAATCCTATTCATTTGAATTTGACGAAGCAAGATAATGTCACGATGTGTTTCAGGTTGGATCCAGAACGGGAGATAACTACCAGTATACAGTGGCACGATTTCAATATATTCACAGATGAAACTAAGCTGATCGAGGGTCTTGCTAAAAGTGTGGACCTTCGTCTTGTGAAGTCGCTAGCATCTGCCACGCATTGCTATTCAACAGAGGAATCTGGTCACATTATTAATGGAGCAATGCTGCTGGTGCTTCCGATTCTTGGCAAAAAGTGGATCGAACGGATAGAACAAGAACCTGATAACCTAGATGAATGGCTCTTCAACATTGACTACCAATCGTATTTATCAACTCAATTGACATATTTGATTCCAAAATACGAAAGGTCGTGCCTCCTCGACGGAGTTACGATTATCTCCTTTATCGAAAGTGAGGCATCAGATCATATTACCAGGATTGGCGGAAAATTCGTTCTTTTCAAGATGGAGGATTACATTTCCGACTCCGTAAACGAAGTCAAATTATTGGATGATATTAAAAATGAAGGACAGAAGATCCTCATATGGACGTTAGAAAATGAAGCACTTAATTCCAAGATCGAACTGTTTATCGCAAAGTGTGGGAGCAAAGTAATTTCAGAACTGGATCTATTTGAAGTTCTTAGGTCTTGCTCCACACTTAAGTTGCAGTATCTCAATCTCAAACGAGAGCTAGAGGAACCACAGTCTTCGATTAGAAAAAGAAGAAAATACCAAAAGGTTGATAAAATGCATTTTTTTGATTTTAGTACACCTCCTACACAAGAACAAGCCACAGAAAGTAAACATGACAACCCGATCATAAATATTGAACTAAGCCAAACACACCGATCTGTATCCGGAAAAGTGTCACCGACCTCAGAAACAAAAACATCATCAAAACCATCAAGTCCGGTAGAAGGAACCCATTCAAAGACAATAATGGAAAAAATTGTGAACTCTCCTGAAAAAGAACCAAATAATTTGGAATTAGGAGAAACGACTAACGTGAAGAGAAAGTTGGAAGACAATCAAGAATTTTCCAGAATTGTCAAAATTCCGAAATTCAAACCAAAGATATCGTTCATTGATGCAATCAGATCAACCAAGGAAAGTGCAACTAAAGGAATTAATAATGAGCTTGGGATAGAAGACATTGAAGAATTCGATGCCAATTTGCGTAATCTTGCAATTGTCGAGGAAGTTGAGTTTAGGTTAAGAACCCCCTCTGCTCATATTCAAGACGAAGGCAATCTGGAACGTAAAAACTTCAAAAAGTTCAAAAAAAACTTGAAGGTCGCCAATGTCACCAGAACTTTTGTTGATTTGAAGACAGTAACCATCAACAATGATATAAAGTTTGCAGAATCAACCTCTCTCAAAAATCCTCAGAAGATAATAGATTCCGAAAGCAACCTTGAAAATGATTTCAATGGACATATGAGTGAAGTAAATGGTTACCCAAAAGATTCGGAAGCTTTATTTGTGAATCATGATAGTGACGAGGATCAGTTTTCATACAAACCAACCCGACCACGACAAGAAAGTGTTCCAATACATCAAGATAATGTTGATCGAATACTTGATAGTGACGATTACGATGACGAAGTCCATGACGATAATTATGACGACCAGCCCAAATTCGGGTTTAGTCGTAGATAGTTATAGTAATAGACCACAGTGCCCTAGTTTTCTGAAATACGTGTTATGTGACTGAAAGTAGTTCTTGAATACTTCTAAGCGGCTGAAGTCACCTGCAATGCAATGATTGTTATCCCCAGAGATGCAATCAAAAACTTGATCAGGTTTTGGTGCGATGGTTGATTCAGAACAATTGAGGTAAATTTGATTGTCAAACTGATGATAGCGACTTAAGAAATTTTTGTTAGAAGGGATCGTGGTTACTATATCCTCCTTATGGATAACTCGAAAGTATTTGCGATGGAATGTGTCATGTACTGGTTCATTATTACTACCCAACACCTCATCAACCCAATTAACGAATGGTCTGTTACCTATTAATGGTTGGCCCATTGTTACAATTGTTAATTTATCATATCCTAAATCAAGGAAGTATAATCCAAGAAATAAACCAATTGCTCCGCCTAGAGAATGTCCCACAATAAGTAGTTCGTAGTCTTCAGTATCTAATTCTTTGTCTAGGAGGTCATCAATAATGGATAGTGTATTGAGGAAGTATTGGAAAAACCCTCGGTGTACCTTACAGTTATCTCCACAAGATGGAAGGTGGTATTGTTTATTGGAGAATCCCACCATATCCACCTTCATATCTGTATATGTATCAGAAACTGACCTGGTTCCTCGTATCGCGACGATAATAGTTTTCTTAGTTGGTTTGTGGGATTTGTAATTGAAAAGGTTTGACTGCGTTGTTGCTATGTAACCAGAAGAGGAGTCTTCACACCATTGCAGCACGAGGGTTATGTTCGGAAATCGCTCTTCGCATTGTAAGTCACACTTAAATGGTTGTCTGATTCCTTGTCCCGGATACACACAATATGTAATATCAATAAGGTGGGCATACGTAAACAAATTGGTGTAAATTTCTTTATCCAATAATTTAGTAGCCTGTGTTGATTGTAATTTTATGCTCTGTACAACAGCTATAAGTATGAAAAGAGACCACATGGATGAACTAAGTAATTGATAACGGGTTTTTATTATCTTATCAGTCACGCATTATTTTGTGGGGAAGTAGTCATAGTCGGAAAATCATTCCAAACTATGAAATTGCTCAAGTAACTTGAATAAAATACAACCAAGAGATATTCCGCTAAATAGGGATACAATAATGATGATTCTTTGAAAAATACTACCAAGTGTCTGGGCTTGATCACGAAACACAAAAATTCCCAATAAGAAGAAACTCACTAATATTTGCAGACCGGGAAACAGAAATATTCTTCCAAAAATGAATCCGGAACCTTGTACTAATACCGAATCCTTTGCCATGAGAATTGTGCTGGAAATAAACCCAGTCACATTTGTTACTCGCAGAGTAAAGTCTGCAATATTTGAGTCAAACTGAACAAGTCTTAACTCCGTTTGATTGATTCTATAGTCTATCCTGTCAAGAATTACGTTAAAATTCTCACTTAATTGCTGATTCCGTTGTTCAACCATCAAATTAAGATTATTTTCCATTGAATGAGTAAGTTCAGTAAGAATAATATTGAAATTGTTCTTGAAATTATTCCCGTATATTTTGATTTCCCGATTATTCTCGGAGATAACATCGCTTAGACCTTGCGCCATCTTGTTGATATTATCCAAATTTCCGTTAAGTGTATCCAATGTATTTGCATTTGCAACCATTGAGTCTTCTAGGCCATCAATATTAGACAATATTCTGTTTAATACAGTTTCCGACAGAGAAGAAAACGAATCGAACCGTTCTAGTATACCCTGTTGTTGCAAGAACAATTCCTCAGAAAAATTACGTTCTTGAAGTATTTCAAGTAGCAAGGAAAGTTGATTATCGAAGGACTGGACCTTTGCTTCATACAGTTCAGCTTGTTGTTCTATTGTTTGAAGACTACTATCGACAATCTTTTGAACAACTTCTTCGTACAGTTTTGCCCGAGCATTCAGGGTTTTTGCAGCACTTTCCACTATATCAAATGATTTTTGAAGCTGTTCTAATTTAGAAGCCAATTCTTTCTGAACTTGGCGAGACAAATCATTGGAATTCGAGATGTCCTGATAAAATTCCTTATAGTTTTCTGTGATGTTTGAAAATAACCTGATCAATTGGTCTTTCTCGTATGGAAGCGACTCTTGGTAGCAAATTGTCTGTATTTCGCGATAATATCCGCTGAAAGTGGTCCAATACTGAGGCGAAGCTTCCAAATCAGTAATACATTGAGGTTTGCCATCATAACATGAAGCTGGATAAATAATCCCTGACGCCTCAAACTCGCAAATGGATAGCTGTATAGCAACATATCGTCTTTCTTCTGAGCTGAGAGATTCTACTCCCTGTTGCATACATTTTGGTAGAATTTCGTGAAGTGCTTGTTGGACACACGTTGATCGCAGAACAGGTGCTAATGCAAAATTGTTCGCTAGCCCAAAAGCAGCAGATAACGGTGTGTTTAAGATAACAAACAACTGTTGGCGATACATGATGGGCTATTCTGGTGGTGAATGCTCTATAAATATACTACTCCTACTACCGAAACATATCTGAAACAAAGTTTAGCAATTCTAATATTAGAGACAATCAAATACAAAAAAATGGCTACAAGGCAAGTATTTACTTTGACAAATCATCTGTCTAATCTCTGCAGATGTAAAGACTTCAGTTGCCACTAAGGTTGGTTGCAAATTGTAAGAAAGGTTATTCACTTTACATAAGCCAGTGTATCGTTTTACGTAATCATAATTTTTCACTAGAGATCCTACAATCTAGTAATTCATCAGTGAAGTACTCTAACCTGAAAAAATGATTAATGTCAAGGCATACAACAAAGCTAGGGTAGCATTACGTATACATCGTTCATACTCTGTATTTCTGTTTATTCCGAATGACCAGAAGCATTTATTTGATGGGGAGAAATTAACTGACGATGAGAATAATGCTGCTATTCCAAGTCGAACTAGAGTCCCTGTGACAAAGTATCACCATGAAATTGTACAACCACATAAGATTGCAAATATTGTGACTAAGTTTCAACCAAAGGATATTTTAGTGACGATTTTAGCCGACAAGAAGCCATTGTTCGGTGATGTTAACCATGCTTTGGTGAAGACAAATTCGTCTGATACTGATAATGTTCACCTTCATTTCGCAAACTTGGCAACAAGTTGGATGGACGATTTCAATCTGATGATAGTTCCAATGAACTCACTTTCTGAAACAAGAGAAAAGATGAGTTTTACTAACCGTAGCCTAAACCAAATAGTAACAGAAGCATACGAAGTTGCCCAGTTGACAAACTATACCCCAGAAAACTTGCTTGCATTTTACAATTCTCTAAATGCTTTTGAAAACAGTGAAGAAAAGGCTCGTGGGCTTGTTCTGCCCACTCAGCTTGTACTGTTGGTAACATTTGAGACTGTTTCCGTGTTCTTGGCCGCAAAAGATACTAGTGCCGAAAACTTCACCGTGCTCCTCAACTTTATTCGAGAGTACATTGGTGTGTGTACTACCTCAGGGACAAAGGACATCTTAGTGGAGCTTATTGACAATCTTTACGAGTCAAAGCTTGCCACTTCGCGGACAAAAGTCATTGATTTCAATCAGATTGTTTCTGAAATTCCTGGTTTGAGGTTTGAAGAATTAGACTCCATTCACCTTGATAAATTGGCCTTCTTGTTAACTTTGGCAAGGAACACGGAGGATGCCCTATCTGTGATAAAGATTTTGATACAGAGACAAACTTGTCCGTCAAATGAAACAATTAATCAATTTCTTTCTAACTATGAGGTAAAAGATAGGGTAGAAACTATAAGGATGCTTGCTCCTCTCAAGTCAGTGTTTTTCCACTGCTTAAGTCCTATTTCATTCGAGTTACTTTTAAAAACAGTTGGAGACATCCATGAGTTTGAACATTTGATCAACTTAACTGAATCCAATTCGATCTTATTGTTTGACAAATACCAAGTTGAAATTGTGAAGAAGTTCCTTGAAATTTCCACTGACAAAGTGGCAGCAGTTGCACTTGTCAAAAGATTGCTTGATAATTCAGTAAAATTCTCAGAACAGACATTGAGTTTGTTCGAAACTGCATTTCCTGAATGGGATACTACAATAATTAACTAGTGGAATGTACCTGTAAAAATTATGCATTATGTGTTGTGAGAATAAATTGAAAGTTCCTCGTTCTGGTGAGATTCCATCAAACTAGATGAATCATGATTCGGATTATTTGCATCTGAATGGTGTCCCAAATGGTGTATATACGTATTATCATCAGTTTTGTGGTAGTGATTAGTATGGAATTCGTTAGTATAAACCAAAAAGCCATCGTCACTAGCACTGTCGTCCCATCTTTCTTCCTCGACAAAATTATGGCGTCTTGTTCTCATGTCATCATTTTCGTATTCGTGTATTTCGTCTAGGTATCTTCTTGAAGTAATGGTTCGCTTGATAAAGCAAAGCATAGTTGCAATGATACATAAGACGATAATGGGAAAGAGCTGGATCCATCCGATGTAGCTCAAGTTGGGAATAAAAAGAAGAAGATCAGAAAGAAATGCAAGCAATGTGGAAATAAAAGAAATGATAGATAGAGCTAGCATCCAACTCAAATATGTGGTTATGTCTCGCTTCCTTGGCGGTCGTTTATGAAGTTGTGGTTGTTGCTGCGAGGGCGATTGCTGGGATTGTAGACTTTCGAGCGCCATCTCATTTGAACGACGAGTACTCAGATTCTTCGTGTCAAGATAATCAAGAAATATTACGAACAGCATCATCAAAACTAGTATGCTTGTAACACAAAATGCAATGACATGAACCACAAGTAATTTCGAAACGGTATAAGTAGCATTAGAAGGAAGCTGAACGCCGCCTAGATTAAACTCGTCATCATCGGCTAGATAGTAAAATGTACTATTTATAGATGGGTATCCAATCTTAGGTTCAGAACAAACGGTTGTCAGTAAGTCACAGATCCCAAATACACCAAACGTGTAATTACGATAGTTGGAAAGATAAATATTGTGAGATGAATTCGTAAGTGGGACAGATATCACTGGAAAAATTTGAACCAAAAGGCAACACGTACTCAATACCGCAAGGGCAATAAGGCCCTTGTTCATCGTGTGCTGTTATTTTTGAATTCAAGCTTCTGAATGTGGCGGGGAGAATCGCTTGAAAACGACCCCAAGAAACAACCTGTAATTGTGAACCGTTCTATATGCAGTAATGATTGGATCTCTTCTTCTGGGGTGTTTTTGAGTTACACACGCTATTTTTGCAGTATTTTCGACAACTTTGTGATACCTTATCACATGTTCTTGCATTATGAACCGCCAATGGTTTGCAATAGTAATAGGTTTGATTTCTCTTCTACTTATACGATCTAGCATTAAACGGTTTGGTGCCAAAAGATATTTGATAATGTCTCACTCCTATGCCAGAGAATTGGAAGTAGCCACTTTGGCTGTCAAGAGAGCATCCATTTTGACCAAGAAGCTCAGTGATTCGATCACTGTCACCCAAAAGTCTGGAACTCATACTAAAGACGATAAATCCCCAGTTACAGTTGGTGACTATGCATCACAGGCAATCATTAACTTGGCAATAAAGAGAAATTTCCCCACAGACGAGATCGTTGGTGAGGAAGATTCGGATGCTCTTCGCCTTGAGACCGAAGAAGCCGCCAATCTCAGCAGTAAGATTTTAGCCATTATTGAGGACGTGCAACAAGAAACGTCTCAATGGGATAAAACTATTGGTAAGCTTGAAGCTTTGCCCGCCATATACGAGAGTATTGACTTGGGTAATTCCTCCGGTGGCCGCAAGGGTCGATTCTGGGCATTAGATCCGATTGACGGTACTAAAGGGTTCCTTAGAGGAGACCAGTTTGCCGTGTGTTTGGCTTTGATCGAGGACGGTAAGGTTGTGTTGGGTGTCATTGGTTGCCCCAACTTGCCCGAAGTAATTTTGTCGAACGAAGACAAAACCGGTACAGTTGGAGGTTTGTTTTCAGCTATTACGGGGCTCGGTTCATATTATACAAATCTCTTTGAAAATGCTGGGTTCGTTCCTTTGGAAGAACAGCAAAGAATCAATATGAGACAATCAACAGATCCTGCCACATTAAAGGTGGTTGAAGGCGTAGAGAAGGGACACTCCTCTCATTCAGACCAGGCACAAATTAAGGATGTTCTCGGCTTTACTAGGGAAACCGTCCATAGACAGACTATTAACTTGGATTCTCAGGTGAAGTACTGTGTGTTGGCCAAGGGCCATGCTGATATCTACTTAAGGTTGCCAGTATCGGATTCATACCGGGAAAAGATATGGGATCATGCGGCTGGTAACGTTTTGGTCTACGAAAGTGGAGGTCAAGTAGGGGATATTACTGGTACACCATTGTACTTCGGTAACGGAAGATATTTGGAGTCAAAGGGTGTTATAGCTGCAAACAGGGCTGTGTTTGACAAAGTGATTGAAGCAGTTAATGCTGTCACAAATAAGTAAATGATATATTGATAGTAAAAATACTTTACTCATTAATGTTTACTTTAGATGTTCCTAAGATATGTGGGGCGATCTCTTGTAACCATGACAATTCTATACTGGAACAGTTTCTGCCGTATCCCTTCGAGGTAAACACGTACTCAATATACATTATTGCATCCAAGTTTGTCTTGCCAAAAAGATTGGATGATGGGTGTATACTAATTAGTTGACCGGTGCTGAATGTACGGTATGATCTATCAGGCATCCCGACTGCGGTATTGGTGATATATCCCTTCAAGAATGCTTTGAGTATCTGAGGAATATTGGTTTCTTTCTTTACTCCTGTGTTTTCATCGTTGTCAGCATCGTCGTCGTCTTGATCTAATTGAATACGCAAATTCTTTAATACGGTGTCCCGTTGCTGTTGTTTCATACTATCATCCTGTTTTATGGTAGCGACCATATATTCTCGTAGCTGGTGTCTTACTTTTAGCACATTCTTAAATCCTTTGTAGCTGAAATGCAATTCCTTGCACCACAGTTTCAGTTCGGGACCCATTGACTGATAATAATCAAAATATTCCTTGAGACATATTAAGTCTCCATGACGGTTGCCCAAGGGTGTATACTGACGACGTTTGAAGTTAATCTCATCTCTTAGTTCAACGTTTCCACCCACATTGAGAATAAGATTATCCACAGAAAGACAAGAAACAATATCAATGACGGGGGCGAGAACCCCGAACTCCATGGCCGTAATCAAAACTACTGAAAGTTGTGGGGGCAATGGCAAAACAGCCATTTTGTATCCCAAGGATGTGATCTTTCCTGAATCATTCAATGCTCCAAGAGCATACAAAGTGTTCAATGCAGCCAAAATTGCCTCTCTTCCAGGATGTTCCAACCAACTCCAATTCAATAAGTCGTCAACACCAACCTTCTTCAAAGTCAATATTGGAAGAATAATATCGTTTCTCATAATTTCCGACTCCTGCTGTTTGGGGAACTTGTGGTCGTATACAGATTCCTGATAAAGACGAAAAACTTTACCTTCGCTCTCTCTACCAGCTCTACCAGCTCTCTGCTTGGCTGATGCTTGTGAAATTGGTGTGGTAAGTAATGTAGATAATCCAAGCTGATGCTTCCATACCTTTACCTTCCTCAATCCAGAGTCAATGACATACTTCACTCCACTAACTGTAATAGATGTTTCAGCAATATTCGTGGCGAGAATGACTTTTCTTCTCCTTGGTGGGGTCTTTTCAAATATCTTCGACTGTTGTGCTGGAGATAATGCTGCATAAAGTGGCAATGGAATTATCAAAGGAGAATCTTTAGGCAATTCCGGAGCCAATTGCTGCAAAATAGCAACAGCATTGTCAATTTCTTCTTGACCTGGTAAGAAACATAAAATGTCACCAGCTTGTTCCAACCTATTTACTTGGATTACTGTCCGAACCATAATATCTACGATATCTTCAGTATCCTCGTGAAGATAAAGTTGGGTCACAGGAAACATTTTACCTTCAACAAACAAGATTGGTGCATGGTCAAAGAATGTGCTGAACAACTCGGCATTCAAAGTAGCTGACATAATCACTATCTTCAAGTCAGTTCTTTGCTTGGAGATTATCAACTGTTTCAAGAACCCCATAATAAGATCAGTCAATATAGTTCTTTCGTGCGCTTCGTCTAGAATGATAGTAGAATACTTTAAAAGTCGATTATCAAGCATGATCTCTCTCAAAAGCATACCATCAGTCAAGTACTTCAACTTGGTTTCGTGCAGATGTGTGAAGTTCGAAAACCGGACCTGGTAACCGACTTCATGACCTAGTTGACAACCAAATTCTTCACTGACTCTCGCTGCTAACGAAGCAGCAGCTACTCTACGTGGTTGAGTAACCGCTATTTGTTTTTTGTTAATAGGTAGAAGAAACTGGGGTATTTGAGTAGACTTACCTGAACCAGTTTCCCCAATAACAACTGTAACTTGGTTTTTGGTAATATATTCAACAATCTTTTCCTTATGTTGATAAATAGGAAGCTGCTGCCGCACCAGAAGCAATTCCTTTGCTTTCAAGATTAGTTCAGACTTTGATGTGTGTTTGCCCAGGTGAAAACTGTTCTCTTCTTCGTCATCTGAATGAAATGTAACAACTCTAGACTTACGCAACTTTTTCGGTTTAGGTGTTGAAAGTGGTGACGCTATCTTGTCATCAACATTCTGCGACATTTCTCTCTCTTGATCCTGGTTGAGTTTTAATGGTTCATCTGCCTCTTCTGGTACTTGGTTGACCGCCTTGTGCTCCAGTGTTAAAGATCCATCATCGTCAAACTTCAATTTCTTATTAGTTCTGATCTTCGGAATGTACTCCTCTACCACCTCAACTTTCTCCTTCTTGTCGCTTCTCTTTCTCTTTCTCTTCTTGCCGACTTCCTGACTCATGAAATAGTGAAAAATTGCAATCAATTGAGCTCATCTTTTTGCAGATGGCTTCGTAATGTGTGCAGGACAGCTGTTGTTCTAATTCAAACTAGCGCACTCAGACGATTCCAATCGTAAACTCAAGTAATATAGCACAGAAAGAATGTTGGCATTTAGAGTGTCGACACGTTATTCCAGTTTGACAAGGAGGTTTACGAGACTCCAATCAAGCACCTCGGTTACTCCTGAGGATATTATACCGCAGGGACCACCAGATACAATTCGTATTGTTCCTTCGGTAGGCCAACTTGTAAATGAGGCCCTCCACCAGCCAGATATAGACGCATCTTTGGTGGGGCATCTTCAATCGCGGTACTTGCTTGAATCTATCACTAGTGACGACTTGTTTAGTCTCACAGAGGCCGGGAGTACTAAGAAATTCAAGCTTTACTGTGGAGCAGATCCTACTGCGAAGTCATTGCATTTGGGCAACTTGTTGCCGTTAATGGTATTGTTACATTTCAACCTTCGTGGACATGATGTCGTTGGGTTGGTAGGTGGTGCCACAGGAACCGTTGGTGATCCAAGTGGTAGAACCACTGAAAGAGCACAAATGGCTCAGGAAGAAAGATTAGCCAATGTTGAGCGTATACAATCCCAAATCAAGACATTCTTGAGACGTGGAATTGACTACGCGGAGTCTAGAAGCTTTCCGTTGAAACAAGGTGAAGTCTCAGTTGTAAACAATGCCTCGTGGTGGAGTTCGATTGGAATGTTGGACTTCCTTGGAACATATGGTCGACACATTCGTGTTTCCTCGATGCTCGGACGGGACTCGATTCAATCAAGATTAAAAACACACCATGGACTTGGTTTCAATGAGTTTGCCTACCAGGTGTTGCAGGCATTTGATTTCTGGCATTTGTACAAGGAACACAATGTCAATTTGCAAGTTGGTGGAAATGACCAGTGGGGTAATATCACAGCCGGCATTGATTTAATTTCAAGATTGAGAGAAAGTGATGTACCATCTTACGGAATAACGGTTCCATTATTGACGACATCTACAGGAGAGAAGTTTGGAAAGTCTGCAGGAAATGCAGTCTTCATTGATAGCAAGTTGACGACGCCGTACCAATTATACCAATACTTTATCAATGTTCCTGATGATATGGTAGCCAAGTTATTGAAGATATTTACTCTTTTACCACTTCAATCTATTGATACACTTGTCAAGCAGCACGAAAGCGATCCTGGATTACGTTTGGCCCAAAGAGTATTGGCACGAGAGGTGGTTGATTTGCTCCATGGACCAGGTTTTGGTGATGAAATGGCTTATATTACGAGTTTCCTCTTCCCTACACCAGACCAGCCATTTAACGATGCTGTTTCGGCTGACAAATTAATTGAAAAGTTTGCTCTTTCAGGCATTCTTGTGGAATTTAAGGATAGTGATTTTGAAGATTTTAACGACTTGAAGATGAGCACTTTATTATCACGTATATTGGGCAAATCGAAGAGAGAAACCAAGAACTTGATCAAGTCGGGTGGAATCTACATGGGGTTGGAAAGAGACCAATTTGAGGATCCAGAAGATGTGGTTTTGTTTGACAAAAGTAACCACTTGATTGAAGGTAAGTTATTGTTGGTTCGGGCCGGCAAACAAAACTATCACGTTGTTAAGTTTGAACTGTAAATAAGTGGTTGAAATATGTAAATAGTACACGGAGCAAAAATGAATAATCATTCTAAAAAGGTAAGTTGCTACGTTAGCGAGTAGCTTTTCAACGATTACAACACCTTTCGAGTTTTAATCGGAAAAGTCAATCCTCAGTGAAGAAAGACCATTGATATGCCGTACCGGTTGTTGTGGATTTTATAAGTGTTTATATCCTCAATCCAGCATGAATAAAAATCTGAGGGATTATCAGTATGTAATTCTGTGGTTATTTGTCGTATTCAGTGCGTAGCAATTTGCTTACATGTAATAAATTCCCATTTCCATTATTCTGTCCTGTACGGCACACTTTTTTACAATGCCGAGGGGATATAAAAAGCGTGCGAATTCACAATGAATCTCTATCCCGACTAGTTAGATAATTATGTCTAGCTTTTACGATTTAGCTCCAAAGAATAACAAGGGTGAAGCTTACCCATTTAATGACCTCAAGGGTAAGGTTGTGTTAATTGTCAATGTTGCCTCGAAGTGCGGATTTACTCCACAGTACAAGGAGTTAGAGGAATTGAATAAAAAGTATGCAGACAAGGATCTTCAGATTTTAGGGTTCCCATGTAACCAGTTTGGAAATCAAGAACCTGGTTCTGCTGACGAAATCAGCAGTTTCTGTCAATTGAACTATGGTGTCACCTTCCCTGTTTTGGGCAAGATTGATGTCAATGGTAGCAACGAAGATCCTGTGTATAAATGGTTGAAGAGCCAAAAAAGCGGCCTCTTGGGCTTGAATAGAATTAAGTGGAACTTTGAAAAGTTTTTGATTGACAAAAACGGTAAGGTTGTTGACAGATACAGTTCGTTAACCAAACCAAGTTCTCTTGCCGAAACAATCGATCGCTTGTTGAAATAATGCTCTTTTATTAGTCTTATATTTTTGTATTTCAGCATGTTCAAAATGAAATGTATTCATCTTAATCAGGCCACTCCTTAAAACTGAGCTGGTTGATCTCCAAGGCGGTCACCTACATATGATCCTGTTTGTATCTGTGCCAAACTGTTATCTTACGCAACCTGCAGCCCCTTAGCCACCTGTGCTGTGTGTGCATCCAGATCGATCACAGAACCAAAAATATATTTATCTGAGAGCCCCTGCAACTCAGATTCTGTATTGCTGTCCTGGAGTTTTGCCACCCTCCGTCACCGGGAATGGAACTGATAAGAATAATCTTCCTGTACTGTTTGTTTTTGTGTTATGACTAATCGGGAAATTCTGTTGCCGCACTTCCATCACAAGACTCTTTTCCATCGGATTCCATCCCTAGTTCCCCTATTCCTAAAACATTTTAAAGTTCCCCCCATCCTACAAGTTTAATTTCCTTGTAACTTATTTGAATCTTCTTCATTTCAATCCCTACATTCCATTTTACTTCACTTCACTTCACTTCACATTGCATCTCTTGTTTCAAGGTATCCTGCAATCTGGTTCTTATAACTGTCACGGTTCTCACTCCTTTTCCCCAACATTTACGCGCTGGCTTTATTCTGACTGATTTGTTGTCCTTTGTTATTTTGTTTCTTGTATAGCTCGCATTTATGAACTACGCTGCTTATGAATCGAGGGAACTCCTTCAGGACCGTTACCGCTTTATTCGCAAGCTTCAGGATGGATCGTTTGGCAAAGTTTCCTTAGCCTTAGATATCCATACCCTAAGGCAAGTTAGTATTAAGGCGATCCCAAAGCTTGATAACTCGAACCCTCTTACTAATGAGAAGTCGTCGGTCGAGATTGCCCGGAATGAAATTGCAATACTCAGAAAGTTAAGCGTTAAGTCTGAGTATGGAAATGAAAACATCTGCAAATTGATTGAATCTTTCGATATTGATGATTACGTGATCTTGGTTCTTGAATATTGTTCTGCAGGTGATCTTTATGATTTGGTTCACTCAAGATATTTAACCATTCATGAAATTCTCAAGTTGTCGAAACAATTGGGTAACGCGGTACAACATTGTCACTCCCTCGGTATTTACCACCGTGATATCAAACCTGAAAATGTCTTGATTGATGATAACGATAATTTTAAGCTCTGTGATTGGGGGTTGGCAACAGAAGAGAGATTTAGTGATGAATTCAATGTGGGTACTGAAAAGTACATGGCACCAGAATGCTTTATGACTTCTAAGTCGTTATATCTTGTTGACAAGTACGATTGCAGATATTCGGATTACTGGTCATTTGGAATCACCCTAATTACTGCGATCTTTAGAACCTGTCCTTTTAAAGCTGACAGTAAGCAATCTATTCTAACCAACAACAATTTCAAGAACTTTGTGTTTTACAACAATCCAGAAGTTTTGTATGACATTTACCCAATTATGAGTCCGAACTGTTTTGAAATTTTCACTAATCTTCTAAAGGTCGGTAATGAGGAGGATGACTCGGAAACCTTCAAGACAAAGTTGCAGTCACGGAATCTTGTTAAGTTTATTGAAGACTTGCACTCGAATTGGATTTATGGCCTTTCAGTAGATGACGAGTTTGACGATTATAATGAAAAGACAATTGAGAGTAATGGACTCTTTGACTTGGACCACGATGATATTCAGAGCACAAAGTCAAGTTCAGTTTATCCTCAAAATGAATTGGATGAGGTTGATTATGATGACTTGCAAGAGTACCATCCTGTTTCCCATAACATTCCTTGCTCAGGAAAGATGGAATCACTGGGACAAGTTCCAATGAAGCTTCCTTCTCTTGTTGATTCATCTGTTCGGTCTACTTTGTCATGGTATGACTTATCTGATGAAGTCGATGATATTCCCATCGAACAATTAAGCTTAAATGACAAAATGAACAACAACAAGGAAGAACCAGTTCATGTCATTAAGAACGAACTTTTTACGAATATTAACCGCGTAGTTGACTGGTTCGATTACTAGGTATGCATTTAAAGTTATGATAATGAGAGTAATGCAAAAAAAAAAGAATATTTGTAGAGTTATTATTAATGTTCAACTCTGCAGAATTCTCAAGTTTTGTTAGAATTTTATAATTATTCAACAGACCTTAATGAATGTTAGCGAAAGGCTACGTGACTTAACACCACTATAATAAAACAATTTATCGACACTGTAGGACAGGATGATATGGCATGGTTCAACCAAGTAAGTATTTTAAAAGATTGCACAAGGTTTGGATAATTTAGTGATTTTCAAGTCATTTTTTACAAGCGTACTAAGGTGAAGAAAGTTCAGGACCGTTTCAGATTGCGAACTAAATTCTCTTCTTCTACTAGAAGGATAACTGATAAATAATTTGGTTTATTGTTATACCTTGCCTTAAGAATTTTCTGCACCACACAGCACCGCACCCAAGGTGAATTGCGGATTAGACAAGTGTTTTTAAAATTCATGACAATCTAACTGAATGAAGAAAAATAGAAACAACACTTAACTTATACGTCAAGATCCATTAGTTGGGTACTTGGCGGTTCCGTCAAGACCGAGTTAGCCACGAAACGAAGAAAAAACTCGTAATTTGCATTGGTTCTGGACGAGCCTTCTACAAATAAAGATCGATTTATTGAGACCTACCGTATTGTAACTAAAGCAGTGCCTCACGATAATCACGAAAGTAGAATGACAATTGAGACCGAGATCACTCGCTGCGGCGTCTGGCCGCCGTCCGGTGGTGCGAAGAGCCGACACCGGTCCTGAAACGGACCCGTGTTTTTTTCCGTGCTCATACCCCAGCCTCCTTGACTCACAACGCCGACGAAATTTTTCACTATATATTCGTGTCAAAGTCGCCTTAAAATTTTTTCCTTATTCAAACATTAAAGATATCAACCATGTCTATTAGAAACGCTTCCATTCGTATGGCTAGAATCGCTGCTACCCGTGGCTCCCAAGTTGCTTCCAAGAGAGCTTTATCTGCCCTCGCTACTGCTGCCCGTCCAGTTGCCAAGCAATCCATGGCTCCACTTGCTTCCCGTGGTATTAAGACTATCAACTTTGCTGGTACCGAAGAAGTTGTTCACGAACGTGCTGACTGGCCAAGAGAAAAGTTGTTGGAATACTTCAAGAACGACACCCTTGCCTTGATTGGTTATGGTTCTCAAGGTTACGGCCAGGGTTTGAATTTGAGAGACAACGGTTTAAACGTTATCATTGGTGTAAGAAAGAACGGTGCTTCTTGGAAGGCTGCCATTGAAGACGGTTGGGTCCCAGGTCAAAACTTGTTTGAAGTTGATGAAGCTATCACCAAGGGTACTTATATCATGAACTTATTGTCCGATGCTGCTCAATCTGAAACTTGGTCTCACATCAGGCCACAAATTACTGAAGGAAAGACATTGTACTTTTCCCACGGTTTCTCTCCTGTCTTCAAGGAATTGACCAAGGTCGAAACCCCAGCTAACGTTGATGTTATTTTGGCTGCTCCAAAGGGTTCTGGAAGAACTGTCAGATCCCTTTTCAAAGAAGGTAGAGGTATCAACTCCTCTTATGCCGTCTGGAATGATGTTACTGGTAAGGCCGAAGAAAAGGCTATTGCTTTGGCTGTTGCCATTGGTTCTGGTTACGTTTACCAAACCACTTTCGAAAGAGAAGTCAACTCGGACTTGTACGGTGAAAGAGGTTGTTTGATGGGTGGTATTCACGGTATGTTCTTGGCTCAATACGAAGTCTTGAGAGAAAACGGCCACACTCCATCTGAGGCTTTCAACGAAACCGTTGAAGAAGCTACCCAGTCCTTGTACCCATTGATTGGTAAGTACGGTATGGACTACATGTACGATGCTTGTTCCACCACTGCCAGAAGAGGTGCTTTGGACTGGTACCCAAGATTCAAGGACGCCTTAAAGCCTGTTTTTGAAGACTTGTACGAGTCCGTCAAGAACGGTTCCGAAACTCAAAGATCTTTGGACTTCAACTCCCAACCTGACTACCGTGAAAAGTTGGAAGAAGAATTGAAGGTTATCAGAGGTATGGAAATCTGGAGAGTCGGTAAGGAAGTCAGAAAGTTGCGTCCAGAAAACAACTAAACGACAGAAACAAATAATAATGCAAGGGTTTATCGCCTTGGTCATGAACGACTGAATGACCCTTGTTATTTCAATTCTACCGTATTTTTATCTGTATAAATATTCCTGGGTTTGTTTTTATTAGAAAGAAAACAAGAGACAAAAAGCATAATTGCATATAGGACATCGTTTGTTGAATAAACAGGTCTTTAAGTATTAATCTTCGTTATATTTTGTAATTGAAAGCTTCAGCAATCTAAAGTTGATAAGTTAAAACAGTGTGCATTTGAAATGAAAAATCAATATAAGGGCTGAGCCCTTCACCAATGCACATGACAAAAGATATTTCGGTAGTCGTAATTAAGAATTATATACTATAGCACGTGATACAAAGCCCTCGGAAATAACCTCACTAAAATTTTTCACCAACAGAGAAAAGCGCAGCAAAAAAAACCTTTCATAAGTGTTTTTTTCATAGTAACTAATCATGGCTGTTGGTAAGAACAAGAGATTATCCAAGGGTAAGAAGGGTTTGAAGAAAAAGGTCGTTGACCCATTCACCAGAAAGGACTG